>JAFMOD010001406.1:154045-545102 GCA_019802435.1 Corydoras maculifer
ACACTCACTCACACAGACACACTCTATAGGGGGCAATTTTTTTTTTGAGAATTCAATTAACTTGATCCATGTTTTTGGACTGTGGGAGGAAACCGGAGAACCCGGAGGAAACCCACGCAGACACGGGGAGAACATGGAAACTCCACCCAGATGGGGATTCGAACCGGGAATCCCTAGCGCTGAGAGGCGAACGTGCTAACCACTAAGCCACCGTGCCGCCGTTATAAATTAATATTGATAAAAAATATATATAATATAAAAAATATATATAATATATGTAAATTTATAAAAAATTTACAGCTTTCAGCTCAGAAAGTTTTCCCAATTTGCAGAAAGAAGCCCCTAACCTTATATTGCACCGTCCACTGTCGAACAATAATGGATTTATGCAGAGGAATGTCATCTCTGGAGAGGAGCCAGACTTAATCATGTACTGACTAGTTCTGTGGAAGCACCAAGAGTAAGACTCAGAATGTAATTTGAAACCAGGGGCCACAAAAACGTTTTATTAACTTAAGAAACAACTGGAACCATTACAATGATGCAAGTTAGATGAAGTCTGTCATCCTTACGCTACATAACGGCGCCATTGTTGTGTTAATTTGTAGAAAACCATAGATATACTTTATTCCCCTTATTTGACAGGGTGAATGGTTAACTAGTTTAAATTGCAGTGTAATTACAGAATAAAAGACTATTGTGTTTAGTCAACAATGCTACAAAGTGCACTTTTAAAATTGAAAGTGATTACTGTATAATAGCATTATATCATAAAGATGATGCCCCCAGTACAGAAATTAATGTCTTTCTATTGCTTTAGGTAGTTTATTGCAAAAATAAACTCTGCAATGAAATGGGTTCTATGGTAAATGTTGAAAATGAAACGTTCCATTCTACCAAAGCCATAAATGCTTTTTATTATGTTGCTTTGTTTTGCTGGTGTGCTTGCTTTCTGTTTCCATGTATCACATTACATGTTGCATAGGTTCACTATATGGAAGTAGAATCCTTACTGCTGAGACTGTAACCTTTGACCTGTCAGTGAAATAGTTTGTATTGTCAGCAGATATTTTTCATAGTTCTATTTCCAGAACCAAAATATCTCCTGACAATACAAACTTTTTCACTGACAGGGCACTGAAGTTTTGATCATGGTTTTGTAAGATGAACAACTGATGCTACTGAAATATTTGCAAATGCAATTACATCCATCAACAAGTCCATTTTAAAATTTGGAACAGGACAATGTTTCAATATTGTCCCTCTCTCCTCGTGGGTTTTCTCAGAGTTCTACAATCGGTTTGATCCCTGGTTAGAGTGAATGGGTTTTTTATGTGAAAAAACTCTGTGCCATACATTAATGATTCAGTACTATTGCAAAGCACCGCTCACTGTTTTTTAAATTTTTTATTTTATGTAATTTTCAAATTTCTGGGCTATTTAAAATAAAAAATGAGTTGTATCAACCATAAGTTCTGAGCTTTTGTTCAGCTGCAAGGTAATTAAAAAACTTTATTTATTTATATATAACCCAGATATATATAACCCATAAAAGTACTCATACTGTATCTGTGCTTAAAAAAGGCAGTACCACTTAAGATAGTAAACTGAGTTTAAAAGTAATCTTGAGATGAGACACTATTTTCTTTTTTGCATTCTTTTGAGTTTTAACAACCAATCAAGGTCACATGTTTTTGTAAAATTATAACTTAGCCTGCGTTATGTATACATAGCTACATTATCATCATTATCACTAATGACAGATGATCACTGCTGGATTTACAAAACAATGGAGCCAAGAGGATACAAACACCTCAACTTTTGTGCAGCATATAAAATATATATGTGGAAATACATAAGAAAAAGTTAAATTAATGCTCAAAGCCTGGAAGACAGAATGTTTCTTAATGTCTCACTTCAAATTATGAGGTTTTGCCAAACTTTTAAATAAACAGTTTCTTAACTCAACTTAAAATATAATTACTATAAACAAAAAATATTGGCTCAGCGCAGCATTTCAGAGGTGCAGGACTGGTAGCCAAATACGAAGTTCAAAACATTTATCGAAAAGGAATTAAGTTTGATGAAGGACCATATATTCATACTGAATGACACCAGCTAGAGAAAGCTGTATAGTAATTATTTTTAATAAGTTTAATAAGCAAAGAAAATTGCTGAGGAATTAAGTTCTTTTGTGTAGAATATCGTCTATTAGTTTAAGAATGTCAATAAAACAGTTGGAGTGCGTTCTGCTGAGTTTGAACCTCTGGAACATCTGAGTGGAATCATTCACCTCTGCAGGAAATGACGCATTAGAGTCAGGAGAAAGCAATTCATGCACAGCAGTTTTAGGTTCTTAACAAGAACATTAACAACAATTTGATTTGTGTAAATGTTATTCATTGCGTAAGTAGTAGGATGACCCGCTGCAGCATATTTAAAATTTACAGATGTCCAGGGTTTTCCAGGTTTGCCCTACTTCTTAAAAAATTTAACAGGCAAATAAGACATAAGAACTTGCCCTATGGGTGGCACGGTTGTGTAGTGGTTAGTATAACCCTTAGTGCTGGGGATCCAGGTTTGAATCCTGATCTGGTTAGTGCTTTCATGTTCTCCCTGTGTCCATGAGGTGAAAGAAAACTGAATTCTCTACCTTGTCCCATATAGTAGTGTTTGTGTGAGTGAGTGTGCCTAGCGATAGATTGATGCCCTGTCCTGGGGGAATAGGCATGGGGAATCCCCCCCCCCCCTTCCCGTGACCCTAGTAAAGGATTAAGAGGAAGATAACGGTTGAATGACTGAACAAATAAATTATATAAATTTAAATGCACTGTACAGTGGTTCAAACTAATGTCATGTTAAAGGTTTTTCCTTATCATCCAGTTCAAAATGTTTTACTGGCCCCTGTGTTTTCTTTCTTTTGGCTCTTCTCATTAGGGGTCTCCAGAGCAGATTATTATTCAACATCTCACCTTGTACTGCGCATCCTTCTGCATCACACCGATCACCTGGATGTCCTCCCTCACCTCATCCTTAAGCTTCTTTTCGGCCTGCCTCTCCTTGTCCTGCCTGACGGTTAACATTCTTCTGCCAAGACAAATCTCATTCTTCTTCTGTACACGCCAGAAGCACCAGAATCTCACCTCCCTAACTTTGTCTTCGAAATGTCCCACTTGTGCAATATCTATAATACATTTATTCCCAATTTTGGCCATCCTCAGACAAGGCCCATGTTTAACTGCTTTCTCTAAAGTAATTACATCTTATTCAGAAAATAAGAAAATAACAACAATAGAAACAAGCCTTATGTGGGTGATTAATAAATATAGTCAAAATTGCTAAAAGCAATTAATACATTTCATCTATTAATCATCACTGCTTAATCTTACACTAGGATCACCATGGGGGAGGCAGGCAGTCACTGATACAGACACACTGAGTACACAGTCACTGACACAGACACACACACTATATGGGGCAGCCAATTTACCTTGAATCCCTGTTTTGGACAATGGGAGAAATTATGCAATTACTTTTCCACCTTGCCACTCTTGTATATACTTAATATTTAAAGTGTCTAATAATGTTCTTAATGTTAATTAAGTAATGCTAATGTTAATAATATTAAATAGTTCATATTTAAAGCTTCTAATAATAGATAGATAATAATAGATAGAAGACGCTATCTGCCCGCTTTCAGTACAAAACACCGACTCTGGCCTACAGGACTCTGGCCTACAGGATATATATATATATATATATATATATATATATATATATATATATATATATATATATATATATATATATATATATATATATATATAAGGGTTTTATATAAGGCAGAATAAAATCAATGAATAAAATGAGATGAAGACGGCATGGTGGCATGGTGGTCAGCACGTCTGCCTCTCAGTGCTGCAAATTCAGGTTCGAATTCCAATCTGGGTGGAGTTTCCATGTGTTCCCTGTTTCCATGTGGGATTTCGCCGGTTTTCTCCCACAGTCTAAAAACATGGATTTAAGGTAAATTGACTGCTTTAAATTGCCCCTATTTTTTTTTTTACTGAATCTATGGTGGAATGACTGTCTACAGGCTCAATGGTTCAGCAGTCATTGTTTCAACGAAAATTTCGACTGCGAGACAAGCTGCTTGGTAGTCTGGAAAATTAGATTTGAAATGTTAGCGCCTAGTCCTGTAAAACACATCACATGTCACAGACTCACCCAAGTTTAATAACCATAAAATTGCGGCATGCTCAGCATTTTACTTTGTGGCAGTGTTTCACAATAACTTTTAATGTTTTAACTTTTGCAGATTTTATTTGTTACCATAGTTACAGTAAAAGTTTGTCTTCATGAGAAAAAGAAGAATGTAATGTGTATATTTTGGTTTCAGTTATTTTGTCATAACTTTTTTTTTCACATTAATGCAAATACTGTAACTGTCATTCCAGGCTCTGGTAAGTGATGTGCTGAAAGGTAGGCAGGTTATCAAGCAAGTAAAAGCATTTTGATAAGCACTTTAAATAACAAAACATGACTTACACAGTTCCTCCCACAGTCCCAAAACATGGATTCAAGGTCAATTGCTGCTTTGAATTGCCCCTATATAGTGTGTGTGCGTGCCCAGCAATGGATTTGCTCCCTGTCTTTGGTGTATCTGCACCCAAAACGTTCTTTCCTGTATGGGGAACCCTGCTGCAATCCTAGTAGAAAAATATGTGAAAGACAATGAGTTGGGATGAGATTAATTGTTTTGATAAGATTAATTGGCTTTTTACTAATTCACATATTAATATCACATCAGGAAATCTAATAAATAAACCACAAAAAAACTTTTGCTTTAGGTTTTTATTGCCTTAATAGGTCCAAAAAATTCCCTTGATAAATATCTATATTTAAATTGTATTATTAGTAGTAAAATGAGTATTTTACTCATTGACTCTCCCACATCCTATCACTGGCTTGTAGTGTTTATTTAGATTCCTTTTCTACTGAGTAGTTCTGCACATGGTGGAGCTCCTCCGCCAGTTCATTTAATCATTTACCCAGCGCTGAAACCTCAGATTTCGCTCCTCTGCAGAAGTCATATTCACCAGTCACAGATTATCTGCAGTTCCTCTAAGCCAAATGAAATTCCAAGTAAAATGGAAGATAAACACAGGAGGGGAGTATTGAACCTTCAGTGCCGTTTTGCCGAGTTCCCTAATAATACCTGCAGAAATAAGCAGTTTAAAAACTTTGTAATGATGTAATGACTGAGGCAAATGTAAACTGTTTTGAATTTCTTTAACTTATCTCATCTTATTATCGTGACCACCTTTGCAGATACACCCAGGACATGGCACCAATCCATTACTGGGCACGCACTCTAACACAGACATACACTCTACATAGGGGCAATTTAGCCCCTATTTATCATTCTTTGGATTTATCATTGTTTGGATTCACAGTGTTTCCAATGCAGGACAACCATGAACCTTTTAGCTGCTGTGTGAAACAGCATTTAGAGAAATACATATATTTAAATAATTTATGCACATTTAACTATGCAACATTTTATGGTCAAGTTACAGCTTGAAAATATATGCATATGGTAGTTTCATTCTGAATTCTGTGTTTTATACACATAGTACATAGTAGCTAGATTGTAACACTTTTCATATCACCTCAAGGTCAGGGGTCAGTTGTTTTCCTCAGTGAGTGATGAGCACTGAAGTACAACTAAAACACTTGTGCTTCAAAAGTCAAAAATTCACTCATCATATTCTAAGAACAACCAGTGCATCATGTCCTGTTATCATGCATTGAAATTGTTTTATTTCATGCCACAACAAGACTTATTTGCCACATGTTTGAAACAATCTTAGTTTTTTCAATGAGATTTCCATCTGCTCCTGTGCCCCCCAAACAATTCAACCATGTTCTGTCATTTCAAAGCAGTTAAAAATAGTTACCTGCTCAAGTAAATAAATAAATCTAGACATTCCAAAATATTTAAAGGTAAGATTTATGTCAGAGGATTTGCAGATCTCTTCTCATCATCTTCCACTCATTCATTTATTCATTAATTTCTTCTGCTTAATCATCTACTCTGGTTGCAGGAGGTTACCCATGCCCAACTAGGGTAGAACATTTCAGGCGCTGGGCAGATACACCCAGGACTGGGCACCAATCTCACTAGGCACACACTCACACAGACACACATTATAGATGGACAATTTAGAGCAGCCAATGAACCCGGAGAAAACCCATGTGAACACGGGGAGAACATAGAAACTCCACCCAATTTGGGATTTGAACGTGGATCCCCAGTGCTAAGAGGTGGTCATGCCACACTACACCACTTTGACGCCCTTTAAAATAAATTTTTAGCAAAAGGGATGTCCAACAGGAATTAGAAATTGTTTCATTTGCTTTTTAAACTCATTTACCAAAGAATTTCTAGTTTCAAATGTTCAAGGATTTAAAAGCCACCTGTTTACTGCAATTGTTACTAAACAATAACAGAATGAAACAGGTGGCCAGTTGGTCATCCTCAAATTTACTGACCAGGTTTATTTGGGAATGGACCGCATGAACTGAACAGGTCAGAGGTCAGTTGTCAGGTCATTGGTATGTCACAGCCACACACATTGAGGAAAGACTTTCCTCCACTTACCATATAGATTGACTTTTTAGGTTTACAATTACAGACTGTAGTCCGTCTGTGCTATTTGTGTTTGTTAGTCCCCTGTTGGTTCTCTGTTCTCTATTGGTCAAGACCATCACAAAACAGGAATAATTTGGGTTATGTATTGTTTATTGTCAGTTCTTCAGGGACACTGATGCAGTGAGGGGGGTTTAGTGCAGACATCCATTAAAAGAAGTCAGAAATATTTGGGGTTCCAGACTGGGTGAAGTTTACACAGAATCTGCGTAGGTTTACGCCTCCCACAGTCAAGGTAAATTAAATGAATGAGTTAAATGAATCCTCCAACAGGATTAAATATATATACACACCCAAGAAAGTCACCAAAATATCGCGTTTATATGTGTGTGTGTGTGTGTATATATATACATATATATATATATATATATATATATATATATATATATATATATATATATATATATATATATATATATATATATATATATATATATTGCATTCAGCTGGAAACAAAAAGAGGAGGGGGTTTCTTAAGATTCTTAACACAGCTTAAAAATTGGTCTTACATGGTTAGTGGAAATAACGTGCACCCACTGGAAAATGTTAGAAGATCCGACATAGCCAGCCATGACTCACTGCAGAGATATCTCTGGTTTGTGGGAGAACGGTGGTCTTCTGCTTGAACGCTGGACTGAGAGATTTAGTTTCCATGGAGTGTGAGGAGGCACTAAAAGGGGAGTGCTATGGAAAGGTGAGGTCAGGGTCGACACTTAACTGCAGGCATAGTTTAAAATGGACCCTGGAGACACTGCGGGGGGTTAGAGAAAATAATTCACAAATAGGATTGGAGATGGAATTGGAGATTATGATCAAAGCTCTTTGTTTTATATAAATGAAGTTTGTCATGCTGCAAGATGTATTTCTTAGTATACTGTACCTGCAGATATCTGTAAGAGCTGATTTTGTTGGTTGCGACTCTTAGAAGAAGCGGAAAACCCACGAATGTTTGCCAGATAGATGAGAAATATGAATAAAGCACTGACAGCCAACTGTGTGATTTCTAGAGCTGTTTCAGGATACTAGCCACATTTCTACTTAAGATGTCTGTAGGACTTACAAGCATGGTTGGAAAATTTGAGATCATAAAGCCATAAACCTCTTGAAATGTCATGTTGATTGGGCTTCACACTCATGTCAAAAAGTAAAAAAAAAAAAATACAAATACAAAATATATATATAGTGAGTACATTTATCTTGTTAAGTTTCTAAAAACTAGCTAATTTATCTTATGGGCAGCATGATGGCCTTAGTGGTTAGCATATTCACCTTTCAGAGCTGGGGATCTAGGTTTGAATCTCAATCTGGGGGGAGTTTCCATGTTCTCCTTGTGTCCGCGTGGGCTTCCACAGTCCAAAAACATGGATTCAAGGAAAAGCACAACGTAATTCTAGGTGTATCTGCCCAGCGCATTGGAAACCCCCCTCAACCTTAGTAGAGGATTAAGTGGAAGATAAAATGAGTCAATCATTGCATGGAATGTAATGTCTCCTTCCAACAATCTTTTGAAAAAGCATTCACACCATCAAGTTGGGATACTTGTAAGTCGCTTTGTATAAAATTTCTGTGATGCTAAATGACCTAATACTAATTTAACAATATTATAGCTCCTCAAGTCTAATTGTTTTTTTTGTCTTTAAGCCCATAGTTTAATATTAGGTTAACAGTTTAAATCAACTCAGTGGGCATTTGTTTTACTCCAAATTGTTGCTTTGCTGCTTTTTGCAATGTGAGTAGTCACATTGAAGGGTTAGAAATGTTAGGTCTGTGTTTACTTTAGCCAGGATCGAATTAAAACACTATTATATGAACACAATATGTTATGATGAGTCAACCAGCGCATGAAACATATTGTCTCCTTCCAAAAATCTTTTCAAAAAGCAGTCACAGTATTCACCTGCTTTTGTGTTTTGCTCTTTATTACTATGTATAATTTATATAACTACAAACTATAAAACTAACAATTAAATATTGACATTTGAGAGAGAATGAGCAGCACTTATAGGCTTAAAAACAACTGATTTTCAGCTTTATTTTATCATTTGTATTTATTATACAGAAACACTTATCTACAAAATCAATTCAATCCTACAAAATAATTTTATCAGGCATTTATCAATTATCTGCAAAAAAAATGTGGATATTCCAATATCAGTATTTTTTTCTTATATTGGAAAAAATATGGTTGAGGGGGGTCGGAAGGTTTCTGGCACTGGGCAGATAAATCCAGGACAGTCTATCGCTGGGCACACTCACTCACACAGGCCAACACACAAACACACACTATTAGGGCAATTTAGAGCATTTAATTTACCTTGAATCCATGAGGAAACCCATGCAGACAAGGGGAGAACATGGAAACTCCACCTGGATCCCCAACACTTAGCCTATTAGTAGCCTATTCCCCAGTATCATATAGTCTTTTTCATTACTGACAATACGTTAACGTTCTAGTAAGGTGGATGTTGCAACAGGTCCAAAATCTACAATAAACTTTATAAGAGGTTCTAATTCATTTTAAGTGATCTGACAATCATGTTCAAATTCATACCAAAAGGGTGCAGACAACTGTGTTAATTTTGAGATGTTGAGGTAAACTGATGTACCTACAGAAAATATGTTAAAGGGAATAAAATATATCTCATCTTATTATACTCTGTTTAATCCTCTACTAGGGTCATGTGGGTGGGTTTCCCATGCTCATCCCGGAGAGAAGGTTTTGGGCACTTGGCAGATACACCCTGGAGAGGGCGCCAATCTATCAATGGGCACACACACACATATAGGGACAGCCAATTCTTACGTCTACTTTTTTTTGACGGTGGGATAGGGGTGTAACCGTATATGTATTTGTACCGTTTAAACCGTTCTGTATGGGGCACCCAATTCGCCACACGCAGTTTTACAGAGAATAAAAATAATCATAATCTGAAAGTTGTGGCTTCAAATCCCAGGACCACTGATGTTACCAATGTGGGTCCTTCGACAAGACCTTAACACTCATTGCTTCAGGGCTGTTTCAACCATGCATTCCGACCCCAACCATCAAGTTGGAATATATGTAAGTGTATGTAAGTGTGCAAATATGCATATTCAGCAGCATCATCCACATGTACCGATAACCAGAGCTAATAAAATGGTGTTACCCACTACACCCCCTATTACCCACCAAGCTACCCTGGAGTAACACGGTTTATTTGTATTGGTTTACAAAAATAGCATAACAAAACAAAAATTTTATTGTGCTTCTTATTGAGTACAACAGTGAAATAAAAAAGAGAGAGACATATTAAGTTACGAAAGAGAGATTCATTCTTAAATCAACTGGCATAACCCTTTATTCACTGGAGAAAAAAGCACCCAGCTGAGGAAAATCACCTTCAATAATCTCGGATAATCATGGGGTAAAAAAACAACCACGCATGATGCTGAAGTCATGATTTTACAGTGGAAGAATTGAACCACTTTTTTGTCTTTTTCCCCTCCCTCTCATCAGAAAAAAACAGCAGACTGGTTCATTCCAGATGCTCCCCTACTACACGTCTTATGAGTGTGCGTCCCACTAGACTAGTGGTATTGTTAATCACTCAAACCCATAGAAGGAGTGTGGCGCCACTTCCCCACATCACTCTTCTCAGAACTGCAGATTGATAAACCACTGCAAGAAAAAGGAAACATTTAAATTACATGACATATGAGTCCGGTGTACATCAAGTACGGAACAAAAAAGAATGGAAAAGTTGGAAAAATATAAGTGTGGGGGGATTGAGACAAGAGTAAAGGAAATGTATTACTTCATTTTTCCATACTTAATGTTATAATCTGTTATAGAGCCCATAAAAAAATGTAATTACACGACCCTTTGAAATCCACACTTCCACTGATCTCTATCTTTTTATACTCTTACATGTCTCTGCAGAGGTAGTCGACAGATTTCAAAATGTCTAAAGCACAACGTAATCTCACTGTGCAGGCGGCTGATTGATATATAAAGACGGATGAAAAGTGGCCTCGAGCAGGTTACTTTACAAATAACTGATGGTTGAGTAATGGCAGTGGAGTCTCACTCTTCTCATACAGTCTTGCCCAGTTGCTGTTTCTACTTGTTTCTTAGAGTTTTTCTAGCTTCTAGCTTTGTGGCATCAAGTAATTTTATGTGTTAGCGCTGACGTTTGCTCCTGACTTGGCTTAGAATGAGGCCGGTTTCATTTTAATGGCTATAAAATAGTTTGTTTGTTGTTGCTCGCTGCTCGTGTTATTGACCTCTTGATGAATCTGATATGCGTGATAGGAAAGGAAGGCAGAAGGAGTTCCAGAATCTAGGGGCTCTAGGCCAAATTTCACAAATATCACACTTCCACGTTTTGACTTGAAATCACCCTTTAAGTCACACGTTTCCATCAGTGGTGGTAGGTATTAAAGCAATAAATTAGGAGAGGTTGTGCATTATTGTAAATAAATCATGGGAAAGGGGTGTTATTAGACATAATGCATCACAGAGTGTAGATATAACTCTTTCCTGTGATTTATTTACAATAATGCACAACCTCGAGTTACTTATTGCATTTATGAAATGGTTAAAAACACACTATAATAAAGAACAAGGTTTTATTTACAAATGCATTTTTTTGTAATGTTCTCTAGTCTGATTTTTTTTAAAGTAAACACTGACTTTGAGTAACAGGTTTCCAGTTTCTCCAATGATCAGATAATGCAATCTAGAGGCCAAACTACAGAACACGGTGTATTAAAAACATCGAGACAATAATAAGCAATCAAGCAATCTATTCTCCTGTCATCCACATTTAAACGATACATGCAGTAAGACACACACAGATATACATAGACTAGTGAAATACGCATAAGTGCACAGAGCAGTGGGCAGCTTTTTATACGGTGCCCGGGGAGCAATTGGAGTTAGGTGCCCAAAGGCACTTCAGCCATAGTACTTGTTGGGACCAAGAATCGAACTGGGGACCTTCAGGTCACAAGGCTGTTTCTTTAGGCTGTCAGTGGTTGTTGGCATTGTTAGGAATTAATGTCAACAGTCTGATAGGGTCAAAATTATATTATTGTATATTTAGATATTTAGAAACTGAGAACTTTAAGTAAATAAAAATGTCAGATTTAATGTTGAATATTTTAAACATCCAGGCCCTTGAATTGTTTTAACTATTACATTTAAAATGGAAACACTTGGGGAGAATGTGGAATGGTTGAAATATGAGCCAGATCTCCACTGTTAAGCCCCCCTGAGCAAGGTCTTTAACCCATTGTTGGTCATACTGTGTGGGTCTTTACTGTATATCACGAAAAATATGTGGGTCTTTAAAATGTTTTAAATGTACATGTTTTATGTAAAGTCTGTTATATGTCTAAAGGAAAAGAACCTGCATACAGTACTATTCAAATTTTGGACAAGCCCCATTTTTTACTGTGTACGTCCCCTTTACTTTGTTGTCTAAAGGTTAGGACCACAATTGTACCACCACAGAACAGGGATTATTCGGGTGGTGCATTATTCCTATCCCACCAGTGTCGCTAAGGTGTTTAAATGAAACTACAACTGCACTGCTGAAACCCCCTCCCCACATTAGTGTCACTGCAGAACTGACAATAACCAATAAATTCCCCTAATGATACCTGTTCTGTGGTGATCCTGATCAATAGAGAACAGAGAACCAACAGGGGACTTACAAAAACAAGATATATTTTTAAAAAGCACAGCGAGATTTGGAATCTATCATAACATAATGTTCTATACAGTATGAGCCTCAGAAGATGATTGGGGAATGAATTACTGTAACACTGATGTTTGGTTCTTCTGTGTTCTTTCATGTATGCAGTGTTGTTCTCCCGATGCCTGCTGTCTCATGTCTGATAGTTCAGCATGCACCGATGAAAACACTTAACTCATGAAGGTAGATGAAAATACATCAGCAACACTTTTTTTTTTAACAATTGTAACAGACCACCACAGGAAAGTCACTGCAGTACCGGGAACATTAAAATATACATTTTTCCAGTAGCTGGAACTTTAGACCAAGTGGAACAATTTGCCTGGAACAAAAACATTCCACTTGCAGCACAATTGACTGTTTACTTTGTTCTTACAGGAAAAAAACCTAGTTTCACTTTCAAATGGATATGAATATGAACTTTATGAGACTGGGGTTTTCTTTTACTTTGATTCTTACAATATAATTTAATATTTTGTGTTAATATTCAGCGAAACCATGCATTGCGTTTTTTCGACATCAAAATGTTAACACTTTTAAGACAACACAAAGATAATTATTGCATAACAACCATACTAATCGTATAATATTCATACTATTATTATTTTGTTATTATTTCTTTAACAATAATTACACCATCAAAATCTGTAATCGTCTCATCCTTATTAGCCACCATTCTAAAATGAACCATTCTAATATATAAATAATATTACTTAAAAAATCTTGGCAAAAGCCTTCTTGACATAGTTGTTCTAGGAAAACCCACTTAAAATGTGGTGCCATTACAACTTCTAAAGATGTAATGTATTGGTGTCATAATACTTTTTCCTTATATAGTATATATTTTTCTGTGAATGGATGGTATTGGTCCTGGCTGAGTGTATAGAGCCCAGCCCCATAATTGCAGTCTGATGTTGTGCTCTACTTTTTCCTCTCTTCACCGAATGGATTTTCACTTTTTCTTTAGTGACAGAGCTGAGGATTTGCTTTGTCTGCAAAGGAAAATTAGACCTAGTGGAGTGCTTTTGGAGATGGGGGCTGGGCTTAAAGGACTTGGGCTGTTGGGCATAAAACAACCATGATGAATGTCTGACAGTGACCTCAGCACACAGATCTGCTCTACACATTAGGCTCAACATGTCAGAGTAATAAAACCACTTCCTGAAAGTAGGGTTTTGGTACAGGCAGACGGGAGTCTGCAATACAATACTTACCGTCACATTTAAAAGCGTATGGAAAATAGTCTGTGATTTAAAGTATTATATCTTTTTCTTTCAGATGTGGCTACTTGCTTCTTTCCAATTTCTTGCCTATCTGTTTACACTATTCTTTATGAAAAACGTTGTTTATTTTGTCTTTTTCACCCAAATAACTTCATCTGTTTTTTGTTATAGTGTTTATGTTTTATACATGGATAAGGAATACAGTGGCTGAGTTTCAGTAGCACCTCAAATGGGTTCCACACAACTGGAAGATTGGTAAGTGGATTATGGCCTAATATCAGGGGTATTTGCTGTAATAGAAATCAGTAAAGTCCAGTTAGAGGAAAATTTCGTCATGCCAAGGTTCAGGCCATTATGTCTGCGGCTTTATGTATGTATGTATCCCATCATTGTGGGGAAAATGCCCAACCGCAAGTCTTCCTAATAGTCACAACATTAAAAATCTAATTATATGCATAAATAGGGACTGGAGACAAATAGCCAAATACTTTTAATGTAAAATAAGTATGTGAGTTGAGGAGAAACAACATTGTGTGATGCAAAGTTTCTATATACAAACCAAGGAACCTCTTACAAAAAAGGCCTTGGTTGGATCCTCCAGTGAAACATCCAAAAACAGTGAATCAGTGAATCAATCCAGTGAATCATCCAAAACTGATCCAGTTTCAAACTTTTGACTACCCAGCACTTAATTTAAGACTAGCTGAAAACATGAAAGCCTTGAGGTGGAAAATGAAAATAGTTATAGAAAAAACTGTGTTAAAGTTGCCACTGGAAAGTTCCACATGTGCTGAAAGTACAAGTGCCAATTGTGACACATTGTTTATACAGTGAATATTTTGTAAGCCTTTTTAGTTCCCTAGGACAAATTCACTACTATTAAGATTTGATTACTCTCACATTGCCAGTGTGAGAAGGATTATTACAATGACATTAAATCCTGGAGCTGACCAGTATATTTTCTTGTGTCACTGTACTTTTCTTAAACTGCCAGTTAACCTTTGCTTAAAATGTTTCATGTGTCTACTCCTGAGCTTGGTTAGTCCAACTGTCGTTTATACATTAGCAGTCAACTTTTTGAACACGCCCCCTTCTTGCGCAATTTCATTATTTCCTCCACTTACTATATAGATGGACTTTGTAGTTTTACAATTACAGACTGAAGTACATCTTTTTTTTGTTTTTGTCAGTCCTTTGTTGATTCTCTGTTCTCCTTTGGTCAGGATCATCACAGAACAGGTATCATTTGAGTGGTGGATTGTTTATTGTTAGTTCTGCAGTGACACTGATGCCATGAGTGGGTTTTAGTGCAGCAGTGCTGCTGTAGTTTCATTTAAACACCTCAGTGACACTGCAGGGATAGTAATAATGCACCAACTGAATAAAACCTGCTCTTTGCTGGTACTATTGGGGTCCTGACGTTTAGAGAACAGAGTAAAAGGGACATACACAGTATGAACAGTAGTCCACAAACAGATGGACTACTGTCTGGAATTGTACAAATACAAAGTTCATCTTTACAGTAAGTGGAACTGAGAACACATACAGTATGTAAAGTAAATAAGGAATGTGTTCAAACCAACAAAACTGATCATTTAGTATGACTCTTCATAAAAAATCTACATAGTTAAAAGTTCACAGTTTTTTTAGTCCTTTTGTATTTGATCGAGTTAAATGTGTTTGGGCTCTGGGGAAAAAAAAGAAAAAGCTTGAAAACCCTGCAAAAAAGCACATTTCAAACAGTCAAGTTGATGCTTATTGTAAACAGTTTACAACCACTGTTTTCACTTACTAAAGGTAAATGGCATCAAACTGCATGTTTATCGGCTGTGTTTCATCTTTCACTGTGATTAAAAATCCAACGGTGTAGTTTTCTGTTTGAAATGTAGCCTACTGCGAGAAATTATCATGATGAAAGAATAAAAGATTTACATTTGCTGCAACGAAAACCACAGTATTTACTCAGGTCTATCACACTCTTTCTTTTAAGGTCTAAAAGAGGAAGAACCGCCACACGCAAATGTGTGATTTAATAAACACTATGTGGTGAGAAGAAAAAAAAGTGGTGAGAAACATAAACATTACACCTACAGGATTTTTTTGACATCTTATTTACTTTTTACTGTTCCACAAAATTTTATAGTGTCTGTGGACTTTTATCCTGAAAATTGTGATGTCTACCGATGATGCTGGATGAGAGCATGGCTCACAGTCTCATCCTTTTGAAAGGAGTTTGATTGGGTTCATGCCCAACCATGCCTTTATGGACCTTGCTTTGAACTGGATTACAGCCATTTTGAGCAGAAAATGGTCTTCTGAAAGGTTAAAGCATACAATTGTCCAAAATGCATTGCAAAGGGTTTGGTTTTATACATTTGTGGCATTCAGACTAAATTAAACTAATTTTCTGAATTAAACAAAATAATTTATTATTTTGTTAAAATTTTTAAAATGTTCTAAATTCACACAATAACATTATTGGCATCTGATTCTTATTCTTACGTCTCAGGGCCAAAACAGTGTAGAAGTATCAATCACACAATTATTTTTGTCTTTTCCTTTTGTTCTTTCAATGACCCTTAACTTAACTCTTTCCCAGAAATTCAGGCGAGTTTGTACATTGATTTATTGTCTTATAATATTCAAATAAATTGAATACATTTTTTGCAATTTTAGAGATATCTCTTATATTTGAAGATGAAACCAATAGTCAATGTGTACTATTTAAAGATGTTATTATATCCATCCAGCTCTTTATGCTCTACTACGTTTGTGGGGGGTCTCTATGCCCATCCAGGGTAGAACGTTTCGGAAGCAGTTTATAGGTCTGGTCCTTCAACTAAAACCTGAGATAGTTTTCTTTTTTTTTTTCCCTGAAAATATTTAAAAATATATATATATTTTCATTTGTTCATTCATCTATTATCTTCTGCTTAATCCTCTATTAGGCATGCGGGAGGGTTCCACATGCCTATTCAGTGAAGAAACATCCAGGACAGGGCTCCAATATATCGCTGGGCACATGCACTCACACAAACACACACTATGTGGGAAAATTTAGAGCTTTCAATTTATCTTGAATCCATTATTTTTGGCCTGTGGGAGGAAACCGAGAAACCCACACAGTGAGAACATGAATTTTTTTTATGTATAAATTGAAAAAACAGTGTTTAATATATGTTTTCTATTGTGTCCCAGTTTATAGAACCACTTCTACATTATAGGGCAGGGAACAGTGGCTATATTTAAGACTATGACAGAACATGTATTGAGCACTGCTTTACAATGGAAGTGGTTATTTTCACACAAAGACACTTTGATGAAAGACAAGGCATCTTGGATCTGCTCAAATACTTTGAAGTTAAAAACTTATAGTCATATAATGTTCAGTATTGCTAGAACCCAGCTGATTCAAAGTGTACAACCAAATAATATATATTATATAACTTTATATAACAATAATATATATATAATTGAGGAACTTTTTAAAAATGTAAAAAATGCTTATTTGGTTTTCACTGTTCCTAATGTACAACCATAGGAACATGAAGCTGAGGTGTGGTGTAAAGCAAATTGTTTCCTTTAAAGCAGTGCCCTTAAGTAGCACTTACAATGTGAAACCTGTAATCAGGACAACCACCAGACAGCTTTACATCCCACAGAACCACTGTCAATCAAGGTCAGTAGCAGCACTGTGGACAAAAGGTTATGTTTAATCAGAAGACCATGCTCACTTTGCAAAAGAAATGGTCCTTATTTTGAACAGCCATAGAGCTTTTGCATTTGGACTCTGTCAGCCCAGAACTATTTAAAAAATGTTTTAAATGTGTGGCCCAAACTTTGACCATCATTTCTTTTTCAAACCATGACTCATACAGTATCCACATAAATACCCAAGCTAATTTTGCTATCCTCATAGTCAGTTTACTTCAGAGTTAAAATGGGGAAAACCATTATCTGGTTCATTATACTCACAATTTGTTCTGATTCATCTCTAGCGTCAGACATTGGGTTATTAAAACCAGTCACAAGTGTGACTCAAAGCACTTTAAGCCATGTAACTTGCCCAAAAACACTTAATGCTGTGTAGAATGACATTCAGTGAGCTGGTAGAGTTTCAGAAGTCACTTGTTGTATATGATAACCTTTCCGAATCCAACAAGAATGCTTGGACAGTCAGTGGCAGAAAGCTAATCCAAGAAGATTACAGAAGCATAGCAGGCTACACAACACAGTAAAAGGTTGCTGTAGTTAAAAAGAAGAATTACATATGACATCTTAGACATGTTTATCAGGTGCTAGCCTGCTACAATCAACATGAGACAGAAGGGAAATCGAAGAACTGACTCATTCATGCAGCCGACCATCACAGAGCCATGACTGCTTATGAAGTTCATTCATTTATTCATGTTCATCTTCTGCCTAATCCTCTACTAGGTTCATAACCATCCAGGGAAGAACGTTCCTGGTGCTGGGCAAATACACAGGAGAGGGCACTAATCTAACGCTAGGCACACACTCACACAGACACAAACACAAGCATGGACTATATGGAGCAATTTGAATCTATGTCTTTTTTGGATGTGGGAGGAAACCGGAGAAGCCGGAGGAAACCCATGTGGACACAAGGACATGAAACATGGAATCCCAGATTGTGATTCAAACCTGAAACCCCGGTGCTGAGAGGTGAAAGTGCTAACCACTAAGCCACTGCGTCGCCCCCATATGAAGTTTATGAAGATATGTTTTTTTTTTTTTTTATATATAAACTGCGATTATTATACGGTTTTTATGCTTGTGGAATGTTTTTCTTTTTTTTTTGAATAGGAAGGAGGTCATTAGTCATCATGGTAGCGTGACTGTAAAAACTTTGGGTACCCCTGAGATCTCCAGGAGGTTATCTTGTTTAAAACCATTTTACGCTCTGCAATAGTATGGTGTCTATAACAGTAAGGACTCTGCTATTTATTCATTTGCATATCAACAAATACCTTAATGTCATTTAGAAATTAAAATATTTTAATTAAAGGTGTTAAAAAATTATATACATAGTCCAGAATTAGAGGATTTGCATTTAAAGTAAAGAATGCTTGCTGCGTTGAGTGTTTTCTACTCCTTTTTTTGAAAATACCCTCCCCCTCTAATGTCTGGCTCCACTCAGAATCTTGGCTCGGACATAGCTTATGTCATATCTCTGGTTCGCATGGTGGGGAAAGGAAAGGGAAGGTCTGGAAGCTTTTTACTTATATACAGGGGAACAAAACGTAAGCTTAGTAGTTTAAAGTCTATTTTAAAAGGAAATGGCTTCTCTTCGGTAGATATTGTTGATTTTTAAGTCACCCAACAGAAATGCATATAAAATATGCCCACATATTTTGTTTATCTGTCTTAAATCCTTTTAATCTTTATAAAAGTTAAATCATGATTTTGGCAAAATGGCTTTTTTGCAGTAAGACTCCAGTTAAATTAAGGCTCTGGTTGATGTTAACAGATGGGACATGACACTTTACAAGTGATTTCTGTTTGCTTCAGTCTATTTATCTTTGTCTCAGTCTCTAACTCAAATGCACACCCACTTTGTGCAGCTCACTGTACGACAATAGTTTGTAGGAGAACGCAGGACTGACTGTGGATCTGTTACATTAGAGCGCCCTCTAGTGAAACTTGTGTGTGCTACATGTGATTAATTATATTCTTCACTGCTGCCCCATGTCCATCCAGTTTCACCCATCCAGGGGAGAACGTTTCAGCCGCAAGGTAGATACATCCAGGAAAGGGCCCCGATCTATCGCTTGGGCACACACTCATGCACACACACACACACACACACACACACACACACACACACACACACACACACACACACACACACACACACACACACACACTATATGGGGCAATTTAGAGGATTTATTTCATTTTGATTAATGTTTTTGGAGTGTGGGAGGAAACAAGAGAACCCAGAGGAAACCCAAGTGGACACGGGGAGAACATGGAAACGCCACCCAGATTGGGATTTGAACAAGGAATACTTACTGTGTTAACTTAGTGCTAACCACTAAGCCACTGTCATCATCCATCTATTAATTTTCTTCCGCTTTATACTCTATTAGGGTCCCCATCCAGAGGAGAACATCTCGGGCACTGGGCAGATACACCCAGGACAGGGCGCCAATCTATCACTGGGCACACACTCACTCATATACACAGACAAACACACTCTATATGGGGCAATTTTGAGAATTCAATTGACCCTGATTCATGTTTTTTGGACTGTGGAAGGAAACCGGAGAACCCAGAGGAAACCCATGCGGACATGGGGAGAACATGGAAACTCCACCCAGATTGGGATTCAAACCGGGAATCCCTAGCACTGAGAGGCAAGCATGCTAACCACTAAGCCACTGTGCCTTCCCGGAATAAATCAATTACTTTTATTGTTTTAGTTACTTTTAGTTAGGATGCATTGGTTATTGTATCATTGTAACAATTTTGTTTTTTTTTATTTTTATTAAATGTAAATATTGTCTACTATGGTGACTTATTGGCTAGCACGTTCACCTCTCAAAATTAAATGCAAATTTTTCCCAGTATGCCAAATGTGACAACATAATAATTATTACGATTGTGAATTTAAACAGAGGGGGGCACGGTGGCTTAGTGGTTCGCAGGTTTGCTTCTCAGCGCTAGGGATCCAGGTTTGAATTCCAATCTAGCTAGAGTTTCCATGTTCTCCCAATGCCCTTGCGGGTTTCCTCTGGGTCCTCTGGTTTCCTCCCATATTTCAAAAACATGGATTCAAGGTAAATTGAATACTTTAAATTGCCCCACATAGTGTGTTTGTGTGCCCAGCAATAGACACCTTGTCCTGGGTCCACAATGTTCTGCCCTGCAAGGGCATAGGGAGACCCTAGTAGAGGATTAACCATTTAGACTAGTCGACCGATTGATAAAATAGTCGTTTGTGACAGCCCTACATTACTTGTTTTAATGATTTTGTCATTTCTGTCAATTTGATGTTTCCTCGCTCTTTGAAACACATTTTTATACTTAGTATGATTTTTTCTTCAACCATACATAAGCCTTTGTTGTCAATTGTCACTATCACTACCAGTGCCACTTGCTTTTACGGACTCTATGTCCAGCCCACGCATCTAAACCATCCATTTTTTTTGTTACATTATGTCATTTTGCAAATGTTTGCCGACTTACAAGTATGTCATCTTAATGGTTGGAAATGGAGCAAACAGTCCAACATGACACAGCATTCAGGGACTCACTTACAGTCCCATTTTGGCAAATTGGTGGACTTTGGCAAATTTGGCGAATTGTTGGGATCAAACTGCAGACTATTAGATTGCAAGCCCAACACCCTAACTAGTGCATTTCCAAGCAATACATAAAAGGTAAAAAGTGGGAGTGGCCAGGTAATAGGGTCTCTACATATAAGCCTTGGTCACATTAATAGTCGGGACAGTTCACTATTGGAAAGGCATTGATATTGTAAATTATTTTTAAAAACTGGTGAGTTGGCTGGTTGGTGTCTCTGTAAATCACTCGGGACGTGGTGAGATTCCTGCTTATATCTCAAAAATTGACTTTTAAAAAATCAGATTTTTATAAACTCAATAACTTAATAAACTAAGTTAATTTCCAATCTGCAATTTCACATGACCGATCTGGCCTCAGCCATCTCTGACTCCAGCAAATTTAGTCTTTGTAGCTCAAAAACTGTAATGTGAAGTATAGGGGAAATTTGGCTTGAAAAAACAGTAATATAATAGGAAGAGTTCAACCAATTCCATGGCTGTATACAAGCAGTGGTCAGTTATGAGCCGGACTTGTCCTGCAAAAACCATGTTGGTATCTCAAAAGCAGGAAGAGAAGAAAGCCAGACAAATACAGTGGAAAAATAAAAAAATGGATAACGATAGTGTGATTGCCATATATGCCATTAAAAATACAGTATGGACACAGCAACTAAGTTAAATTAAAAACAAGTTTATTAAAATTGTGTATAATGCTAGTGGTATTTTATTTGACCCCTCTATCTTTTTTATATGTTGTGCAATGCTTTGGGGAAACAAAAAAGTCTGTGAGCTTCTTTCTACAGGCAGCTACAGCTCATCATGCTTATAGACGTTGTATTCTTGTACAGTCAAAGCCCCATCCGAGTCTTTGTCGTTCTTGCGGAAGACATCGGTTACGACCGCATCAAAGTAAGTCTCTTCTTTCTGCACATTTAATTTCTGTGCCTCCATCTTCAGATGTTTTTTAACCTGGCAAGCAGAAAAGAGAACATTCAATGCAACTGAGCACTCTTGTGATTGGAATATTTAATTTATACTGTATATGTGCACTTGAAAACATATCTTGCTGTATATTTACCACCCCTATATTAGCTTCATCTGTTTGGCTGTGTGTCTGATAAAAAGTTTGCAAATGCTATTTCAACCACTTCCCATTATCTGATTAAGCTGAAACATTGCACAATTTTTCAATAAAAATGACCATTTAATTAGTGGTAATTATTTAATTTTGTTTTCAATAGATAAATTGCCCATTTTCTACTAAATGTTATACTTTACAAGCAGAATTAATTTTGGATAAAGTAATTTAACATGATATAGGGGTGTTTTTTTTATTTTTATTTTTTAATATTTTGCTTGTTTATTTTGATAACATGAGTTGAGGGGCTTTATGCTGGATTAGTGGTTAGCACATCTGTCTCTCAGCGCTTTGGATTTGTGTTTGTGTGGGTTTCCTCTGGATTCTCTGGTTTCCTCCCATAGTCAAAAAACATGGTTTCATGATAAACTGAATGCTCTAAATTGCCCCATATAGAGTGTGTTCGTGTGTCTGTGTATGTGCACAGCGATATATTGGTGTCCTGTCCTGGGTGTATCTGCCCAACGCCCAAAACCTTTTTCCCTGGATGGGCATGGGGAACCCTCCCAGGACCCTAGTAGAGAATTAAGCGGATGATAATAAATGATAATATTTAATAAAGTAGGTTTAAGGCAGGGATGTCCAAACTTTTTGAAAAAAGCACTGAAGGATTAAAAGTCAAGACGGCTGGGGGTTAATATTTTTTTTTGAAATACACACTATTATAAAACAATGTTTACGGTCACAATTACCTTAATTTTATAAATGGCAATGTAAAGGAATATTACCTACTTAGTCGTGAACAACTCTAAAGACAATTCATATTTGAAGGTAACATTAAACAAACTGTATAGAATACCTTGAATTTAAGAGATTGAAATCTAAGGACAAGCAGCTCCTCTGTCATGTTCATGTTGTCATCAACACCTTTTAATTAAATCAGTAGTAGCATTGGTGCTTTTATCGCAGGCTAATGAGAAATAATTAAAAACCCCTCGTCTGTCCCCTAGCTGTCTCTGATGTGTCCTCAATTGTTTGCGCCACAGAGCCACTGACAGATAGTATTAGAATCGTGGTGCCATCATGTGGTAAAAAATATATAATTTAATTATTCTGACAGGGCTAGTGAGCCATAAAAACACATTATGAGACTGAAGTTAAAAGGCTGGACTTTGGACTGGGGTGACGTTATTTCAGTGCAGTTTTATATTTACAGAAAATAAACTTACAAAAAAACGAGAAACAAAAACATAAAAGTTGCTTGGTAATCACTGGTTTGGCAAAAGTTTTAAAAACCTGACGGTAATTTTGATTTTCATCAAACCCCAAATCCCATAGAATCTTTTGAAACAGTGATAAATGATGAAGTGATTTATTTGGCCTAGTTTTTTTTTCTTCAAACCTCATTATCTTCACTGCTTAATCCTATACTCCCTTACACAGACACACACTATATAGAGGTAGATTAGAATTAGATTAAAAGAGCAATTCATGTTGAATCTTTGTTTTTGGACTGTGATAGGAAACCGGAGAACCCAGAGGAAACCCACGCTGACACAGGGAGAACATGGAAACTCCACCAAGACAGGGATTCGAACCTGGATCCCCAGTGCTGAGAGGCGGACGTGCTAACCACTAAGAATTCTTAATTGAATGCACAATACTGAAAAGACTGAGAAAAACCTTGTTGCCCTAACATAACAGAAATAAATTACTTTAAAATTATATATTGGTTCAGTACTTATTTAATTTAGGGCCCGCTTTGTTCTGCAACTAAAGCTTACAACTTACTTCTTCCTTTGTCAGGGTGTTGTCATTGTTAAGGTCCATTTCCTTGAAGGCTTCCATGCTGTGCGGTCCTCGTCGTATGTGAAAAAGCTCCACCTCAAAAATCACAGTTGCATTGGGTGGCACGGGATCTATGACGTCGACAAAAGTGATGAATGACAATATTTCTTCTCTAACAATCAAATTATGCCATCTAGTGGCCAAATTAGAGAATGCACTTTATAAAAAAACAAAAAAAATAATGTATTGAATATCCCACCTTGATATGAAATCTGAAGACTTCAGAGGTTATGTGTTATTGTCAATAATGTCACAGCTTGACAAATGGCTCAACCTATGGAACTACCCGTTTTGTGACTAAATCACAGGGAAAAGTTGTAACGGTATTCTACATTGGTTATTATAAAAAAAATAACATTTTGCCTAATAGCACGTCTTCCCTGTGATTTATTCACATTAATACCTTATTGCTTATTGCTTTTGATTTATCTGATACAGTTAAAATGCTTTTAAATTGCTTTAAATTAAATTGCCCATTTTTCTTACCTTTTCCCTTCTCTCCAAATGCTAACAAGGGAGGTACTGTGATCTTCCGTTTCTCCCCAGGACACATGTCTTTCAGGCCTAGGTCCAGGCCTTTGATCACATCCCCAACCCCAAGAACAAACCAATGTGGCTGGCCATTCTGAGCACTGCGACTGGAAAACAGCAAGTATATATTCAAAGTAAGAATCTGTAGTTGGTTCAAAAAAACAGCAAAATTCTATTAGTACAGCAGTAATAGACTGTCTCTCAACTTTGTCCAGTGTATAGGATATTATGTTTTTCTTGCAAATGATCTGTATTTATAGGGAGACGGTACCAATTAAAAGTTTGGACACACCGCCTTCTTGGTCCATTGTCTATTTTCTAAAATTACCATATAGATGGACTTTGTAGTTTTACAATTAGAGACTGTAGTACATCTGTTTTCTTGTTGTTGTTAGTCCCCTGTTGGTTCTCTGTTTTCTATTGCTCAGGAGCATCACGGCACAGGTATCATTTGAGTGGTGGATTGTTTATTGTCAGTTCTGCAGTGACACTGATGTGGTGAGGTGGTTTTAGTGCAGCAGTGCTGCTGGAGTTTCAGTTAAACACTTCAGTGACACTACTGAGATAGGAATAATGCCAAATAATAACCAAATAATCCCTGCACTGTGGTGGTACTATTGGGGTCCTTATTATAGAACAGAGCAAAATTGATGTACACAGTCCACAAACAGATGGACTACAGTCTGGAATTATAGACCTGCAAAGTCCATGTTTACAGTAAGTGGACAATAAGTGGAGCAAAAAGGGTGCATGTCCAAACTTTTGACTGGGACTGTATATACAATTAATGTTGTCCTAGTCTCATACATGTACATGCACTGGCTTGTGTTGTGTGTGTGTAAACCATTTTTAATTACACAGAGATTTGCACTGCTAAAACTGGAGCTGACCGTAAACAACAGTTAGGTGTTTGCACAGAAAAGGGCCCAAAATACACTATGTGGGCAAAATTATTGGGACACACTCTCGATTTATTTGATGAAGGTGTTTTGCTTAGTTTCCTTTTCACCGGTTTATAAATGTTCGCTTCATGAGCATGTTCGCTTCCCAGCGCTGGGGATTCAGGTTCGAATCCCAATCTGGGTGGGGTTTCCATGTCCTCATGTGTCCAGTGGATTTAAGGTAAATTGGCTGCTCTAAGAAACCAGGTTTTGCAAACTGAAGGTTCCCGGTTTGATTCATGGTCCCATCAAGTACCATGGATGAAATGCCTAAGAGCAAGACCCCTAACCACAATTGCCCCCGGGGGCAGTGTACTCACTTTAATAGTGTGTATGTTTGTGTTTCACTGCTCTGATGGGTTAAATTTAGGGGGCAGTCTCTCTGTGTGTAAGCACAGTGGGCATAATAGACCACTTTATGTTTGATTCCCCTGAATATTTTTGTGTCTATACAGTGTATCATGGACTCGGTGTGTCGTGGGTTTTTGTGGCTGTTACCTGCAATAGAACTGGGTTCCATCCTTCGCCAAAAAGCCATCGTAATGTGCATGCAGCAGATCTCCCCTCTTCGTCTTCTGCGTGCAGTTCTCTGGTGCGAACAGAACTTCTACTTGAATATCAGTGCTCGACTCGGTCGCAGAAATGAAATATAAGACAGGGTTAAGAAGCTGAAGGCACAAAATAAAGTGCAGAATGCAGCGCTCCGACATCTTGCACATCTGTCTGCGTGGCAAAACTCTGTAGATCGGGGTTGCCAAATCCCCTCGTTTGATGCTGAGACTTTCAACAGCAATGTGTGATTGGTTCGTGGTAAGACTTTAAATCTTCGTCTCTTCCTTCTAGTTTATTGAGAACGGCGTGTCCTCCATCAACTAAAGCATCCGAATAAAAGAGATTATAGCTAATCAACTTTCCCTGACTTTTTGTATTTTTTATATCATTAAAGCAATAAGGCAATAAGAGGTGTCGTTAGAGCTCTTACCCTGGATTTTTTTCACAATAAAGCACAACCACGAGTGCCCTTTTGATGTCTTAAAACTGGGCTCCTGGACACACGCCTACACACACACACACACACACACACACTAAATGGTGCAATTTAGCCTAAATTTTACTTGAACCCATGTTTATGGAGTGTGGAAGGACACTGGAGAATCCACACAGATACGGTGGGAATGTGAAAACTCCACCGAGATTGGGATTTGAAGCTGGAGCTCCAGCAAACTTGCTTACCACTACACCACTGTGCCACAAAACTTTGATTTGTTTTTGTTTTTCTTATCTAATCTATTATTGGACACACTTACTCACTCACTCACTCACACACACGAGCCATGCAATCAAGTATTTTTTTTTTTCGTATTAAAAGTATGCTGCACCTTTATTACAGTATGACAGCTCCACTCATAGTAGCTTTGATAATAACCCATTGTAATTTGGTTCTAACTTTGCAGCTTCAACAACTTTTGATTTAGGACAAAATGGCCTGGATCGCAATCTGTAGATTATTCCAAATGTTAATCATTCTGAAAAAAGGCCTTTCCCAAATTTGTTCCCACAAATTTGCTGGTATACAATTGTTCAAAATAGCTTGTGCCTGATTTTAATGTTCCTTTAATGGACTAGTTGAACCGTTTTTAATGTATTCAATAAATAAGAGATGTGGCTGGTTACATTTCACACTATAAAACAGTTATATGAAAACGGATTTATTAACATAAATCTGGCAACCTTAAGTTATTTTAGGTCCTCCCTCAGCAAGCGTGTTTTGTTCATTCTGATCTCAAAAGGACCATTTTAACACAATAAATTCTAAACCATTTTTTCTAAATACTTATAATTAATAATAATACTTAATTAGTAAAGTGTTTAAAGACATCGCTTGACGGGTTGTAACTGGTGTTGCTTCAGATAACAGTTATTAAATAATAAAATTACAAGTCTTTTATTACAAACTACCATTTGGGTCGATTTTAATTACTTTAAACCATAATCAGCTGTCAGAATATAGAGAATATTGTGTGTGATTTCATATTAAAATAGCCTGGTATTTTTTGGTTTGACATACACTTTATTACGTGCACTTTCTTGTTTTAATGTGTACTAAACATTTTATCACTTCAACTTGCTTTAGGAGCCATAGTCAGTGTTAAAATTAATAAACGTTAACCCTGATTTCCATCCAACACCTTTGGGTTGAATTAGAATGAAGATTGTGAGCCAGGCCCCTTCTTCCATCATCAGTGTATGGTCCTACTAATGCTTGGGCTTAAATTGCCACTGACACACTATAATTGTTAAAAGCCTTACTATAGATCTTAATTACCCCTATTCCATGTTCTCTCCTGTCCACAGATGTTTCCTCCGGATCCTCCGGTTTCCTCCCACAGTGCAAAACCATGGATTAAAGGTTAATTGAAATCTTCTTTACACCATATATGGTGTGTTTGTGGCTGTGTGTAGGTGTGTGTGCAGCGTGATGGACTTGGGTGTATCTGCCCAGCGTCCGAAACATTCTCCCCTGTATGGGCATTGGGAACCCCCACTCTGACTCTAGTAGAGGATTAAGCAGAAGATAAAGAATGGACTAGATTATTAATCTTACTTAGATCTTACTTTGATCTATTTAAGCCAAAAACACTAAAAAAGCACCCTGTCTGCCAAGTGAGAATGAGATGAGACAAGATAAAAAGGAGAAAAAAAGGAGGAAGAACAACTTTTGTGCTTAACTGTTATAGCTCTGAATGTATAAGTAACAAAGAAAGAAAATTAAGACAAAAATACAAAATCTAAAGTTTTATGGTGCTGAAATCATGCTTTATTAAAATCAGAATATCCATAAAACTCAAGGAGGCTGGATATATATGCAAGTCTACATAATTTATTTTCTAATGAATCAAAGCGCAGGGTATTTTGTGTACTTCATGTACTGATTACACAGCAGATGTAGTTACTGTGGTACCATTCTTGATGATTACCCCGACAAGATGCGATTCTAAAACTAACACACACACTAACACAAAAACACACAAATTATAACCTAGCAATCCTCCAAGAGGTGGCACAAGTTTTGCAAAGGAGTATCTGAATTGATTCGAAATAAATGGCCAGGTGATGTTTCCGTCGTAAAATCAAATTCAAACAGTCCTATGCCAGAACCTGTGCTTATAACTTTGTCAGCTCAAAATGCAGGCCGCTCGCACTTTGAGCAGGTCATTTAAATGGTGGGATGACATAATCAGTCTGGCCACAAGGCCTAATTGTGCTGCTTACATGAGGGTAAGATGCAAACAGCACTCAAGGTCTTATGGTCAAGTTATATATCCTTATGAGTACTGATATATTGAATGCACAGATGTACAGTGCATATCTTTGTCCCTTTCACATAGAAGAACTTCAACAGGGAGCCTCTCTACCTGCTGAGGCAATCTTAATACTTCAACGTATTGTTGAGGCACATAATTTGGTTTCGGGTTTTACAGGGTATTCGTTCCATGAGAAACTTTCTCCTGTTAAACGTTTTGTTCCATTTGTTTCAGTTAATATTGTCATAAATAACAATTCATACATATTTCATAACCGTTCAGTTCGGCTATATACATTATGTACATGTCACAGAAAAATGGTTCAAAAATCTTAAGTCATAATTACCCAATATGGCACATTTTATAACAATTTTAGACCTTTTTTTCTAGTTTGGCATAAATTAATGTCAAGTTTGGTATAAAAATAGTTCATATTTACAAGAACAGATATCCAGGTCTTTATCTAGACAAGAATTTTTTTTACTCATTCAATAAATAAAACGATATTGAAAGAAGGAAAAGGGGTAAGGACTGGATTAATATTTGTTTTTCTTTACATAGATCGAATGCTGACATTGACTGTAGCAGTATCCGATCCGAGCTCGTTGGACAGTTTGAGGGTGTACGCCCCAGCGTCGTTTTCTTTTATGCCATTAATTCTGAGCATAGTGATGTCGCCAGTAGTCTCAATCTGGAACCTCCCGCTCACTTCACTGGCCAGTTTCTGTCCAGAATGGCTCCACTCGACATGCGGTACAGGGTCTCCAGTGAAAGAACAGGCCATGGTGAGAACCTTTCCACTTTCTATGCTGATATCATCGGGGGCAGCTTCAATTTTAGGAGGTGTACCTGAATGAAATGATTCACAAAGTATGTAACGATCATGTAGTATTTCAAATGATTCTAGCACAGCTGTAAGCATGGACAAAATCAGACACTTCCTCAGTCTCACCTTTAAGTCCATAAGAAATTGCTGTGACTGCGGAACCGGCGGCACGTGAGTGACTAGACATTTCCATCATGCTCCTCGAATCCATGGCAATCACTGTTTCCGATTTCACGGAGGTCATGCTAGTTGCCGACATGCTTTGAAATTTAATCTGAGCCATGCTTGAGCTGCTGAATTCTGCCTCCTGCATTGTCGAAGCCATGTGCAAGGTGGAGTAACTGTCTTGCATGCTTGTAGAATCTGAGCTTTTCTTCAATACTACCATTTTGGCAGGTTCCTCTACAAGAGCTGTAAGAGCACATAATTATCACTCCATCACCTAGCTTTTCAGGTAGTGGCATTTGGTATTGTCCACCTTATATACAGTATATTTAGGCTACAACACTGCACCATGCTTTACACATCTTTTGCTGATTCTATTCATGTCAGAAAGGTAACTCTATAGGGGACATTTTTCTAAAATTATTTATAACTTTTTTACTTTAATAAAAAAAAAAACATCACTGTCAATATTTTTGTACACAATACATTAAATGCTCATGTAGCAAAATAATCATAATTATTATGATTTTGAATTTAAACAGAGGGTGACTTAGTGGTTAGCACATTTGCTTCTCAGCACTGGGGATCCAGGTTCGAATCCCAATCTGGGTAGAGTTTCCATATTCTCCCTGTGTCCGCGTGGGTTTCATCCAGGTTCTCCGGTTTCCTCCCACAGTTCAAAAACATCTATTCAAGGTAAACTGAATGCTCTAAACTTCCACATATAGTGTGTGTGTGTGTGTGTGTGTGTGTGTGTGTGTGTGTGTGTGTGTGTGTGTAAGTGAATGTGCCCACTGATGTATTAGCGGAACACCCCTGTGGTCACAGTAGAGGATTAAGTGTATTTTCTGTAGAAGAGGCATAACTTACATTTACTGGCTTGAAGAACACCTCTCTATTTATACATGCATTGTCTTCTTTCCATATATTTTGTACTTTGTAATTCAATATGTACAAAATGTAGTAATAATAAAAAATAGTAATAATTTTTCTCAGGGCAGTAACACTGGTGTGTTAGTATGTTAGTTTGTGTTTTGGTGGTATGAGTGGAGTTTTTAATCACTTTAAAAAGTGTAGAAACACAACGATGTACCTAATAATGTGGACAGACAGTCTAGGTACAAATATAGTAGACCTTTCCTTTAACAAAGTTTTAAACATGATATTTAACGGGTTTATGTTTCTGTTCTTAAAAACAATTTAATTCCCAGGTTTATACATACAACTCTTTGTGTTCTTAACAGTTATCCAAATTAAAATGTGTTCACTGAGGTTTGGGACACAACATGACACAACATGCAGACAGACAAACACATTCACAATTCAAGGCCAATTTTGTATCGACAATTCACTTATCAGCATATTTTTTTAAATTGCACGATGAAACCGGTGTAAACCAACACAGGGAGAACATGCAAACATCAAAGAAAGGGTAAAGGACAGACCTCTTGGAAATAAAACCCAGGGCACCACTGTGCTGCCCACAATACCATCTTTGAATTACAGTTGATATGGTGGGTTAGTTTGATCATGTGTTCTAAAAATGCATGGATAATTAAACAGTACCATGACTGCAACATGCAGATCCATGCAAACTGATTTCAGTCAGTTCCTTATGCTGCTTTTGTAAATACATACTGCAAAAGTTTGTAATTTAGAACGGTTTATAAATGAATGTCTGGGTGTTGACTTACAAAGAACATTGAGTGATGCTGTTGCTGAACACTGTCCAAATTGATTCTTGGCCTTGATGGTGTATTTTCCACTGTCCTCAATGGTAGAATTCAGAATCTCTAGTTTGTATACATTCTTTGAACGACTTAGTTTCATATTTGCTGCAACAGATAACTGGGAGGAAAATAATAATAAAAAAAGTTAAATAATAAATTCAAAGTATTTTAAAGGCACAAAAATACAATAGTCTTTATATCCTTATGTAGTTCAGCATCAAAATTTAGAGTACCAGTCAAAAGTTCCACTTATTGTCTAGTTGGTCAGTTACACTTACTGTAAAGATGAACTTTGTAGTTTTACAATTCCAGACTGTAGGCCATCTGTTTGTGTACTACAATACAAACTGTATACATTCCCTTTACTCTAATAGTACCTCATATAGTATAATAGAACCTCAATAGTACCACACCAGAGCAGGGATCATTTGGTTAGTGCATTATTCCTACCCCAGCAGTGTCACTAAAGTGTTTAAATGAAACTACAGCAGCACTGCTGCACTAAAACCCCCTCACCACATCAGTGTCACTGCAGAACTGACAATAAACAATCCATCACCCAAATAATGCCTGATCTGTGATGATCCTGACCAATAGAGAACAGAGATCCAACAGAGGACTAACTAAAAAACGACAGAACTACAGTCTGTATTTGTAAAACTACAAAGTGCATCTATATGTTAAGTGTTCAAATTTTGACTGGTACTGTATATTTCTTGTACTTTTCAGCGTAATTAAATTTATTAAAGTCAGATACTCACCAGAGCATTGTCTTTGAGCCATTCGATTTCAGGAGTGGGTTCTCCTGTTATTTCACATGAGAATACAACATCCTGTCCCTCATTTACATTCTGGGAGCGTGGCTGCATGAGAAAAGTTGGTGCATTTGATACTTTTTTGCTTATCTTTGTGTCAAACTGGCATTTGACCAATCCCTGTTCAGTCTTAGCTTCACACGTGATAATCCCAGCACTACTTGAGCTGACACGCTTGATGGTCAAAGTGTGGCAACTGCCAGAAATCCCATATCTATAATCTTCTGAATTGATCAGTTCTACTCCATTCAGAATCCATTTCACATCAGAAGCACCAGGAATATCCGCTTTGAGTGCAATAGACTCCCCCTCAGTCATGGTAACTTGGGTTTGTGAGGCTTTAATTTCAGCATAAGACTGAGCCTCTTCATGAACAACCTCCTTAATGATGACTTCTTCTGTTAGCTTGGCTCTTGATTCCATAGCTGCCGATTCTAAGTAGTAAAGAAGTTGTGTTGAGATTTCAAGTGACAAGAAATGTAAAGAATTGTTAATAATGAGGTCTACTTACGTTTAACAGTGACAACACAACTTGTAGTAGCTGAACCATCAATGTTCTGAGCGGTACATGTATACACACCACTATCAGAGACATCAGCATCATAGATTTCCAGATTTCCAGAGCCCTGATCCTCAAAGATCTCGTATTTGCCACCCTGAAAGATAATCTGAAGGAAGAACATTTAGAGTCGTTTTAAAAGGAATAACGCAAAGTGTTTCATAGTTTAACTGTGGTTTTTAACGGTAAAATTACCTTTCCATCTTTCATCCAGGAAATCTCTGGCTTTGGCAGACCAGTGACCTTCACTGTTAGCTTAATGATCGTGTCCGACAAAGTGGAGATGTCATTCAGTCCTGCCGAAAATATGGGCTTGGAGGTTTTTTCTTTTGGTGTTGGTGATTTCGCTGTGAATGGAGACCTGACCCTTTGAGGTGATCTTATTGGCTCAGGTGACTTTATTCTTGGTGGGGATTTGATCCCTGCAGGAGATTTCAGACGAGGAGACTCTGGAGACTTCACTCTTGGGGGTGAAGCAAGAACTTTCTGGACAGGTGTTGGTCTGCGAACAGTTAAGGTGAATGCTGCTTCTTGCTTGCCTTCTGAGTTTTCCACAACCAGCGTGTAATTACCCTCATCTGAGATCTCAACTTGTGAGATTTCCAATGTTGATTTGTACTCTGTAGATGTTATGAGATGACGATGAGATGTCACCATGACTTGTCCCTCCTTTAACCAAGTTATACTGGGTGCTGGTTCGCCATCCACATCACATGTAAATGTAGCTGTTTCTTTCTCTGAAACTGTGAGTGACAGTGGCTTGGTAAGAATTCTAGCAGGAAGGGTAGATTTCTTCACTTCGGTTTCTGCTACCATTTCCAGTTCAGTGGCTTCAACTTTGACCTCAGATGATGCATACTCTTCATGAACAACAGTTTTCTTTGTCTCTGTTTTTATTTCCTCAGTATGGATTTGGCTTGCAATTTCGGAAATGTGCGTTTCAGAGCTTGAAGTTTCCGAAATGGAAGTTTCGCGAATGGCTGTTGCAGAGCTGGCTGTTGCCTTTGATGATGACACGTGATAGACGTCTGTTTTTGTCATTTCAGGTATAAAGGGAACTGGTGGCTCTTCATCTTTGCGCTCAGAAGCAAATGCAGAGAACCCACCTCCAGAGACATCTAGGGTGGCATAGTCCGAGGCCTCTCCCTTTGCATTTGTGCAGACGACACGATATGTACCACTATCTACTTCTTGACAGTCAATGATCTGAAGAGAAAGAACCCCACTCATGTTATACATGTGATACTTTGTGCTTTCCTGAATGAGCTGGCCATTGTGATACCATTGGATTTGTGCTTCTGGTTTGGACTGGACATTCAATGTGAATTTTGTATTCTGACCAATTGGCACTCTGTGAGACCGCATCCTCACAGTTACCCTTGGTGCATGGTCAAGACTGAAAGGTTGCTGAGATACAGATTCATACTTCTTCTCCGATTTCAGAGCTTTTTTCATGGCTTCATAGCGTTTCATGTAGTCAACTTTTGTGGAAAGATCTTGTGTAGAGACTGATTTCACACTTGTGTCCAGTGTTTCTTTCTTTTCTGAAGTCACTGCTGTGACTATGGTCTCTTTCTTCTCAGCAGTCTTCTCTACAGTCTTTAAATGTGCTACTTTAGTATAGCTAGGGAAAAATGAGGTCACTGGTACATCAGGCATGTCAAAGGTGGCACCTTCTAAGGATACAGATGCTGACACTTTAGATTTCTCTTTCCTTGAAATTCTTGTCTTTTCTTCAAATTCCATCTGTTTAAGCTGACTTTTGTAGGATGTGATTCTAGTAGTGGTCTTTGCTGGTCTGAGCAACTCTAGGTTCTCCTTTTCTTCATGCATTCTCTGTTTCTGCCTAGGAGGTTTGTATGTTGCCTTATCGTGTCGTTGGCGCAGGTCGATGTAACTTGGGCCAGCTTCGTACTTTGAGGGAATACGATAACTGTCATATGTTGGGACCTCTTCTCCTTCCTCCTCTTCTTCATATGCAGTCCTCCTTGGTGATGGATGACGCAAGGCAGATAGTTCAAAGCGGACAGGGCTCAGACTTGGTGGTGATGCTGAGTAGCCCAATCTAAGTTCCTCTTCAAGTTTAAGTCTTTCCTCCTCGATTCTCTTCATGGACAGATATTCATCAGTAGGCAGAAGCAGTTCCTCATCGGAAAGATCACCAAGAGAGTGTCTTCTTACTCTGTAATATGCTTCCATTTCTGGAGAAGGTGTGCGGTGCCTTGAAGGTCTTACAGTTTCCAAATCATCTTGTGAAACGGTTGGGATACGCCATTTTGGTTTGTATTGGTCTTTGATTCTTGGCAGGGGCACTTCATAGTGTTGTTCCCACCTTGACAACCTGATCCGCTTAAGTCGTTGCTGGGGAATCTTGTCCATTGGTTCTGGGAACTCATACTGGTCACGCAGTTTCTTGTACCACCTCATGTCTGATAGTGGTTTAAAGTGCTTAATCTCCATGTCCTCCTCAAGAGCAGTGGGAGCATAAGTACGAGGTAAAGGCACAACATATGGCATTCTCAGCCTCTTTTCCTCGGCTCTCTTCATTTTCTCCTCTTTTTCCTTGGCTTCCTCGGCTTCAGTCTTTCCCTTTTTGGTGGTGACGGCTGGCTTGAACATAGTAGCAACCTCTCTCAGTGCCTGTTGAGCCACTGGAGGTAGTGGGGTGACATCGGTTCCAGTAAGTATCTGCGTTAGCCGTACTTTCTTGTCAATCTGCTGCTGGTCAAGTGCTTGTTTTCTCTTTTTCTCCTCCTCACTCTCAAAGTCCTTCTTGATATGTGTTACACGTTCAACCCTGAGAGTCGATTGACAACTAGCAGATCCAGCTGAATTTGTGGCAGTCACTCTGTATGTGCCTGAGTCCTCTGGAAGAGTGTCTCTGATATGTAAGACAAAATAGTCCAAGCCTTCGTGAACCACTTCAATTTGTGGTCCAAATGCCAAAGGTGTTCCATCCTTCTCCCATTTTAGTGAGGGTGTTCCTGACACTCTTATCTCAAAACGCACACTCTGGCCTTCTCTACACTCCAAATTGGCTAGCAGGCGCTTGAACATTGGTCTTAAGGTGGTATCAGCAGGAGCAGGACGAGGAGCCACAGTGAGGCGAGCTTTGCAGTTGTCTTCACCATATCGGTTGCGTGCCATGACAGTATATTCGGCATCATCATCAGCATTTAGATTATGAATCAATAGCTGATATAGACCCTTGTCACTCACAAAAGTGTATTTTCTGTCATCGTCCCCGGGGCAAATCTTCTGTCCAGATTTCATCCATGTTACCCGTGGTTCGGGGTGCACTGTGATTGTGACACCAAAACGCACACTCTCACCCATGTAGGCGGTACGATTACACAATGGAAGAGTAAACTCTGGAGGTCTTTGAAGAAGTCTGGCTGTGTCAACTCTGCGCTTAACTTTCTTGACAACACGGGAAGTAAAGAAGCTGCGATACTCTCTGACGCCTTTGACGAAGAGCTCGGCATATGCGCTGTCCTCTCCATACTCATTAACAACTTTACATCTGTATGTTCCATCGTCTGCTCTATTGATGGCCTTGATGGTTATGGTAGCAAGTCCTTCCTCATAGGTGATTTCATATCTTGCACTTTCCTCCAGTTGTCTCACTCCACAGTACCATGTGACCTCAGTATTGCTATCATAATTTTCAATGTTGCATATGAACTTGACGTCGTTGCCTTCATCTGCAACACCATGCTTAATTTGTCCAGCAACTGGACCATGCTCAAATGGTGCAATCTTTGCTTTGGCAACGGTGACACCTCTCTGACTTCTGATAGCACCACCAGTAGCTACACGAGCAGCTGAAACAACAGTGTTCCATTCTTTCTTCACCATAGCCTGGTAGTACCGTTTGTGTCTTGTAGTCTTGATTGTCCTGGTGCTGAGTTCCTCTGTGTTCATTGTCAGCCAAGGATGGTTCAAAGCTTCAGCAGCCGTCATACGATGTTTACGATCTTTGGTCAGAATGCGGTCAATGAAGTCCAGTGCCTCAACACTGGCCTCTTTGAAGGAATCATCCTCAAAGCTGTACTCAGCATTAGAGATATTGTCAATCATTTGCTGGTTAGTTTCAGCAATGAAGGGGTTGAGCCCACTCAAAAGAACATACACTAGGACACCAACAGACCACATATCTGTCACTGTGCTGACCATCTCATTCTGATGAATTTCAGGTGCAGAATATTCAGCTGTTGTGTACTGAATTTTGATTTGTTCACCAGGAGTGAGATGTCTAGCTTGTCCAAGTTCTATGATCTTGACAGTTGTTCCTCTCCTTGTGGTGTACACAATATTCTCGGGCCTGATATCCAAATGGCCATAACTCTTACTGTGAAGGTACTCAAGAGCTTCACACACCTGTCTGATGTAGTTAACAATTTCACGCTCATTGAGAAGGAAGTTGGCTGTTGCGAGACGCTCAAATATGTCAACACCCGATATAAACTCATATATCATGACCAATTCCTCAGGACTGTCAAAAGATTCGTAAAGCTGCAGGAAGTTCGTATGGCGTGCAATATTTAGAGTGGCAATTTCTTTCTTTACTGTTGCCTGATCAGCACCCTTGACTTTCACAAACTTGGCCATGAAAGTCTTTTCAGAACTGATCTCAACACAGCGATGAACAATGCCAAACTGGCCACGGCCAAGTTCCTCTGCAATCATGTATTTGGTGTGGACATTCTTCACCTCTGAATGAGGAGCTTTACGTGTCGAGACAGATGCAGTCTCATCAACTTCCTCATCATAATTAAGAATTCTCGATTTGTCTTCCTTTGTCACGACAGGCCCACTTGGCTCCGATGGCGCACTCTGACCAAATTTATTCTCAGCTATCACACGGAATTGGTAGCTTGTCTTTCCGAACAAGTTGGTGACAGTATAGTGAGTGTCACGGGACTGAGCGACACGTATCCATCTCTCTGCTGTGGTGGCACACTTCTCAATGATGTAGTTTGTGACTCTACTGCCACCATCATTAGCAGGTGCCACCCAGTCAAGTGTTACAGAATCCCTAGAGACATCATTTGCTTTAATACCACGAGGTGGATCAGGCACATCTGCAACATCAAGCTCCACGGTTTGTTGGTCAATTCCGAATCTGTTCTTTGCACAGACTATGTAGAACCCAGCATCATTTCTTTCAACTCCATTGGGGAACACAAGCGATGTGAATGACCTTGTGACAATGACTTGGTAATAACCATTGTTATCAATAAGGTCTTGTCCCTTTTGCCATGTGATAACTGGATCTGGTTTTCCACTGAATGGAATCTTGATGTTGATCACTTCACCACGGAGAGCACAAATGGCTTCCTTATGCTGAATGTTCTTAGGCAAATGAATCTTTGCAGGTACTAAAGAAAGAGAAAAATATGGGTATGAATTGATGTGTATATTGATATGCATATGACGATAAAGTGGTAATGTAATTCTTACTTTCAACATCCAGAGAAACGGTGGCAGAGATGGATCCTCCTTGGTTTGTTGCTCTAATTTGATAGACAGTTGAGTCTTCCTCGTCAGCATTAGCAATAACTAACTGATGATATCCGCCCTTAAATTCCTGTATCTTGATTTTGGTTCCATCAGATTGAATTTCTTTGCCACGCCTGAACCATTTGATAACAGGTTTAGGCTGTCCTGTTATTTTACAAACAAACGTTGCATTGCTCTTGTATTTGACACTCATGTTCCTTAGGTCTTCTTTGAAGGCAGGAGCTTGCACATTCACATCTGTTTTTGGAACGACGGGATCAGACACCTCACTATATTCGCTCTCACCACCAAGGTTTTCACATTTGACGCGGAATATGTACTCCACACCCTCTGTAAGCCCCTTGACTGAATAAACTGTCTGGTGGATTTCATCTGTTGTGACAGAAACCCATTCTCCCTTCTTTTTATCTTGCTTTTCAAGACAGTAGCTCTTAATCTTGGAGCCTCCGTCACTAAGAGGTGGCTTCCAAGAAACGACACAGGAGTTCTTGGTCGCTCCGGATACAACTGGTTTAAGTGGGGCACTAGGCTTGTCTGCAAATCAAAAAAATATATATATACATTAAAGTTATTTGATACATTCTCTGACGCTATTATTTATTTTATTATTTATTTTATAAGTATTTTAACCCACCTAGCTGACTCTTGATGAGAATAGCAGATGGTGTCTCCAGTGATTCGCTGATGCCATATCGGTTTTGTGCAGCAATGCGGAAGAAGTAACCTTCATTCTCCACAAGATTAGGAATGCGACATGAGGTGCCAGTAATGGAAGATGACACAAGTTGCCAATCTGTGCTTTCTTTGTCCTCACGTTTTTCCACAATGTAGTTTGTGATCATGGTTCCTCCATCATCCTTTGGTGCCTTCCAGCTTATGATTACCGAATTCTTGAGTAGTGCTTCAAGAACAATGGGACCTTCTGGCATTGATGGTTTGTCTAAGGACAAAAGTGGTGTTTAGAATTTTACTAACACAGAAAAAAACGTACAGCAAGCAATACAAATCTAAAGTTCAAAATGCATACCCAGGATTTCAAGATCAGTTACAGCGTCTGCAGAGCCGAAGTGGTTGTTGATCCTAATTCTGTATTTTCCTCCATTTATTCTTCTTTGGACATTCTTTAATATCAGATGAGTGTAATACTCAGTGTTCTCAATTGTGACATTCTCAGAGAGCTCCACAGGCTTAGCCCCATACAGCCACATGATCTTGGGCTCAGGACGACCTATATAAACAGCATGAATACGCACAGTTGTACCACATCCTGCATAGATTTTTTCTGGTATTGGGACGGGGAATTTAGGTGCTGCTTCCAGAACCAAGTTTCCACTTGTTTCGCATTCCCCAGCTTCATTTACAGCTTTGCACGTGTACAGGCCCTCATCTTCCTGCTGTTCTGTTGAGATTGTCAAGTTGTGATTGCGGCCATCAGAAGTGGCAGCGTATTTTCGTCCCTCCTTAATTTCTTTTCCGCCTTTGTACCATTTGATTTCTGGAACGGGCCTTCCAATAATTTGGCATTTAAGAGTGGCAGTCTGTCCAAGCTTGGCAGTAACTTCATCCATCTCTTTTCTAAGGGCTGGTTTATTGCCAACTAATAAAGACAAAAAACATTTATTAGTATTTGCTTAAAGTAATGTATTGGAAACAAAGACAACAGCAAAATTCTACTTACTTCCAAGTTTGGTTTTAATTCCTGTTGCAGTCCTGCGAGGTCTGCTGATTCCGGTTTCGTTTTCTGCAAACACTCTGAATTCATATTCAGTGGCCTCCTGCAAACCACCCTGAGTAAATTGTTTGTCTTTGGTAAGCTCTCTGTTACATTTCTTCCAAGTACTCTCGCCAGATTTTCGGAATTCGACCCAATAACCAACAACTGGCTTTCCACCATCACATTGTGGGGCTTCCCATCGAATAGTGATGTAGTCTTTAGTGACAGTGACTGTGTCGATTTCACCTGGTTGACTTGGTTTGTCTGCAGTGAAGGATAGAACATAAACAGTTTTAAGTAATGTTTTTGAATTGTATAATTGTGCGATTACAACTATTACAGTAAACCTTACCAAATGGATCTTTGCAGATGACAGAGTCTGATGCAGGACAAGCTTCACTCTCTCCAATGTCATTTACAGCAATCACCCGGAACTGATATTCTGCATCAGTGGTGAGTCCACTGAGAGTGTACATGGTGGAAGTAACCCGAGTCTCATGGCGAACCCACTTGTCTGATGAAACTTCTTTGTATTCAATGAAGTATCCAGTAATTGGAGAGCCACCATCATCTTTGGGTTTAGTCCAAGCCAATGAAGCAGAATTCTTGGTGACATCCATAATCTCTGGTGGAGTACCTGATGCCTCAGGCACACCTATGTAAAATAAACATGTCAATTTTTAATACTTTCTTATTGATTATAATGATTATAATATTGATTATATATCCTGCATATCCTTCCTATATATATGAGAGGAGATAAAAAAGTTACTTACAAATTGGTGTCTTGGGTATAACAGGTTGCTCAGATTTTAGAGAGCTGCTGATGCCAAACTTATTCTCTGCTGTCACCTTAAAGTGGTATTCATTATTTTCATGTAATCCTTTAACCACCAGGGATGTGTCAACCACGCGTGAATCTACAGTGTACCAGGCTGCCTTTGTTGCCTCCCGTCGCTCCACAATATACCCAAGGATTTCTGTGCCACCATCATCTATGGGTGCTTTCCAGCTCACTCTTACAGAATGGGCCTGGATATCATCAAATCCAAGAGGACCTTCAGGTGCTGATGGGCGACCAATAACCTTGACCTTGATCTGTGCCATCTTCTTGCCACATTTGTTCTCAAGATGGAGAGTATATACACCGGAGTCAGCCTTTTCTGCATCCTTGATCACCAGTTCTGTAATGTCTTCACTGGATGCAATCAGTGCACGGGCAGACACTTCACTTCCATCCTTTGTCCATTTGCAAGTTGGTGCTGGTTTGCCTTTGATGGGAACTGAAAGTTTGATGACCGCTCCTTGTCTCACAATGAATAGATCTTTGTATTTAGTTTCAAGGTCATGACTTGGAGGTTCTGGAATAAAGAAGGTGATCAGTCAGTATTAGATTTAAACATGAAAAAAATAGATCCACAGCTTTACTACATTGCATCTTACCAAGCATCTCTTTTATTGTGACAGTTCCAGGTACTTCAGCAGGTTCGCCTGGTCCTCCAGCATTACAGGCCATGACTCTGAATTTAAACTCTTCACCTTGAGGCATTTTGGTCAGAGTATATTCACAGATCATCATGGGTGTAGTATTGCACTTGAGCCATGTTACAGATCCAGCTTTCTGCATCTCGATTAAATAGCCAGAAACCTTTGAACCACCCTCCTCATCTGGTGGATTCCAAGCTAAGGACACAGATGTCTTTGTGGTATCAATTACTCTTGGGTTTTGAGGTGAGCCAGGTGGATCTGGGGAGATAGGAGTTTTATTAGTAATAAATAATACCAACAAAAATAAATGATGAATAGAACTAAAAGATGAAAAGTGTGCTTACCAACTGGGTCAGTGGCAACAGCTGGCTTCGAAAGAAAACTGGGTTTACCAACACCTCTAGCATTGATAGCTGTGACCCTGTGTTCATATTCCAGCCCCTCAATAAGACCAGTTGATCTATATCTTGTCATTGTCACTGGGTTTTTGTTAGCACGCACCCATCTGTCAGATCTGACCTCTTTGCGCTCAATAATGTAACCGGAAATCTCTAATCCACCATCCTCATCTGGTGGTTCCCATGCAACGGTCATGCCATCACGAGACACATCAAAGACAATTGGTCGGCCTGGTGGTCCTGGAATAGCTATTGGGAGAATTTTTTGCAATTATTAATTGATTTCCTCACGTAAATTTGCATATATTTGACATGAAGTTATGTGAGCTTTATCTTACATTTAGAACTCTTGCATTCCACAACTTCAGACTGCAAAGAGTCTCCAGTACCATAGCGATTGACCGCTGAAACACGGAAGACATATTCATCTCTCTCTGTCAGTCTCTCAAACTTAAAGGTTGGTCTGCTGACAGATTCAGAAACAGGCATCCATCCTGGACGGTGGGCATCACGTTGTTCAACGACGTAGTTGGTCACAGGAGCACCTCCATCTCTTGCAGGTGGATCCCAGCTTATTGTAACTGATGTCGCATCGATCTCATCAAAACGAATTGGTCCGTTAGGTGGATCGGGTTTGTCTAAAGGCATATTAAAAAAGTCATTTAGAAAAGATGCAAAGATACAGAACCATATGTAAAAAATTAAACAAGGTGGACTTACCAAGAATGATGACTTTGATTATTTCAGTAGTAATTCCGGTAATATTTTTAAGTTCAAGTGTGTATTCTCCAGAATCATTGATTGAGGTGTCAACAACTGTTAACTTGGAGAATTTTGCAGTTGACTGAATCTTTACACGATCGTGTGTCTTCATTTTGTTATCATTAAAGTACCAGGAGCAAACTGGAGGTGGTCTGCCAATGATTGGCAAGTGAAGTTCAATGGGCTTTCCAGCCAAAACACTAATCATCTTTTGTGGGATGCTGGACAAGTCGACCTTTGGCAGAACTAAAATGAAAAAAAAAAACATGATGAGTTAATATAACTGATTCTATTTTTTATTAAATCTATTCAGTACAATATACAAATAGATGGCAATCACCTCTCTGCTCTTGAACTGTTACAGGGGTAACAATTTCCTTCGGCTCACCAATGCCTCGGCTGTTGACACCGCGCACTCTGAACAGGTACTGCTCATTTTCATTGAGTTTATCAATGGTGTACTCAAAGTCTGTTAATTTCAAAGTAGCGACCTTCATCCATTTATCAGTGCCAGCTTTGCAGGCTTCCACGATGTAGCCGGTGATCCTGCTTCCTCCGTCATGTTCAGGTTTCTCCCATCCAAGAGTCACAGAAGACTTTGTGACATCAACGATGTCCAGTTTAGCTGGAGGCAGTGGCACTTCACACACCAGCACAGCATCTGGTGTCTCACGAGGTTCACCTATCCCATAAAGGTTTTCTGGCAGGACTCTGAAATAATAAAGCATTCCTTCTTGCAGACCTGTGATCTTATAGGATGTCTTGCTGCATGTGGAGGTCACCGTTTTGTAGGCTCTCATAGAGGTCTCTCTTCTCTCGATGATGTAATTGTTTACAGGTGCCCCACCATCAACTTCAGGGGCATCCCATGAGATGTGAGCAGTGTCTCTAGTGAGTTCTTTGATTTTAATTTGGCCAGCTGGACCAGGGGTATCTGGAAGTGGATAATATCAAAATATATTTAAGTTAGTTATAGTCACACACACACCCATACACCCATACACACAGATGTCAAAACATACCATAGATTTTAACAAGAATGCTAGCATCTTTTTTGCCCGCTGTGTTAGAAGCTTCAAGAGTGTATTTTCCAGCATCGTAACGGTGCACTTTGTCAATGATCAGTGTGGTTGCTGTGTTTGTTACTTCAATGAAGCCTCGATTGTCAAGATCCACACCAGGTTTATTCCAGGTGACTGATGGAACTGGCCTACCAGTTAGCGTTGCATGAAGGCGGAGGGTGCTTCCAGCTCTCAAGCATATTGTTTTCTTGAGATCATCAGGAAGTTCAAGATCAGGTATTTCTAAGAAAATTGATCATAGTAGATTAGAATAATACATGAAAGAGATCTGACATCAGTTACTTTACAAATCAAATCAAAAGACTTACCAATTCGTTCAACTGGCTCCACTTCCACACAAGAATCACTGAAGTCACCTGTTCCATTGACATTAACTGCGGCAACTCTGAAATAATACTTTTTGCCAGCGGAAAGATTTGTTACTGTGTGTTCTGTGGCTCGAAGGTTTTTCTCATGGGTCTTGATCCAGTCCTCTGAACCCACTTCTTGCATTTCAACAATGTATCCAATAACATCAGCACCTCCATCTTCCACTGGCCTTGTCCAAGCAAGGCTAACACTATCTTTGTGTGTGTCTGTTACACGTGGAATTGATGGAGCATCTGGCTTTCCTGGAGTGGAAATATCAAATATGCAATTCATGTTTAATATAAACAGATAACAACACAATAATTAAAAAAACATCTTGGAATGTACTGAGTTTCTAACACATCCTCAATGGGGAGCGGATTATTCACATTTTAGTGCACAGTTGCCACTTTTTTTAAAAACAATTCCACGTATTGAAAATATTGAGAAAAAAAATGCAGCTCTGATAAATTGACATCCCTTGTTTAAATATATTTTATAATACAAATTGATTTATTTGTGAGAGGGCATGGTGACTTAGTGGATAGCACGTTCGCCTCTCAGTGCTGGGGATCCATGTTCGAATGCCAATCTGGGTGGAGTTTCCATTTTCTCCCCGTATCCGCATGGGGTTTCCTCCCACATTTTATAAACATGGATTCAAGGTAAACTAAATGCTCTAAATTGCCCCATATAGTCTGTTTGTGTGTCTGCGTGAGTGGGTGTGTGCTAGGCTATCGATTGGCACCCTGTCCTGGGTGTATCTGTCCAGCGCCCGAAACTTTCAACTCTGGATGGGTGTGGGGAACCCCCCTGTGACCCTAGTAGAGTATTAAGTGGAAGAATGAATGAATAAATGAGTAATTTACACCAAAATGTCAGTTAACTGAGGTGTGTTAACTTTTGCATAAAATTCTTTATATACTTTATTTTATTATATACACAGAATATATTGACATTTAGCTGGCAATAAAACAATTTTTTATTGCTTAGCAATCAGTGTTTACTTTAAAAACCTGACTGGATTATGTCACAGAAGCCCAGTTAGTTAAAAATGTATTTACAATAATGCGTGCCCTCATTAACTTATTGCTTTAATAACATACCTGTTGGTACTCTGCAGACTGCATACATGGATACTTCACTAGGTTCACTGTCTCCAGCAGCGTTCATGGCAGTAACACGGAACTGGTAAATATTGCCTTCTTGTAGACCTGAAACTTTAAATGTCGTATCTTTAAGTATAGAATCGCGGTTAACCTTGACCCATCGAATGCTCTTTCTCTCTTTTCTTTCAATCAGGTAGTTTGTGACTTCACTACCACCATCGTTTTCAGGTTTCAGCCACTCAATTGTTGCAAAGTCTTTTCCTACAACAAGAATTTCGGGTGCTCCTGGTGGCGATGGGACAGCTGCAATTAAAGTAGAAATATAAATCATCAGAAAATATACTGATACTACTTAATACTATATATTAAGGTTATATGTTTTTTTTCCACTTACTGAATGAATTCCTGGCAAAGATTGGTGAAGATTGTATTGGAACACCTGCTCCATACTTGTTCACACCTTTGACGCGGAATAAATATTCATAGTTCTTGAAAAGCCTGGTCACCTCACATGTAAGGGCCTTGCATTCATGCTCAGTGATGACCCAGTTGAGTCTATTGGTGTCTCTTCTCTCCACAATGTAATGTGTAATGGGGTCTCCACCATCTTCCAGTGGCTCTTTCCAGGACACGGTGCATTTCTCTTCAGTCACTTTGCTTATTTTAATCTCTTGGCATGGCCCTGGTGTATCTTTAAATGATGGTAAAAATGGTTTTATTAACACACTTGTTCTTCTTATATTCTTATATAGAGATATGTTTCCTAAGAATTTATACACATATTTTACTTACCAAGCACCTTGACATTGACCTCTGCCGTTTTTGTTCCACTTGCATTCTTTACTGTGAGAACATATTTTCCTGTATCGTCTCTATCACAGAACTTGATTATAGCCAGAGCCCGTGTGCTGGAATACTGCAAGCAATATTTCTCACAGATATCAAGCTCTTTCTCTCCCTTAGCCCAGGAGACCTTTGGATCAGGTTTGCCACCGACAGCAGCATCAAGAACCAGATCTGAGCCTGCTCTAATTGTGACAGTGTCCACAAGAAGCTTGCTGTCCAGCTCAGCTTTGGGAGGTGCTATAAAAAAAGAAAATGTTAAGGCATGCCATTTGTATTCAGACACAGACAGTTTATAAAGTTTATTAATGAAATCCAGACTCTTACTGTATTCTGCTTTGCAAGTCACTGCTCCTGTGGAATTTGATGGCAGACTGAAGACTCCGTTAGCATTCTTGGCAATCACACGGAACTCGTACACCTCTCCTTCTCCCAAGGCAGTGATGGTGAAGTTTGTATCCACAACATTGGTATAATTACACTTTAGCCATCTACCCTCTCCAGACACTGTATACGGCTTACGCTCAACAATGTAACCTGTTATTGGGCTTCCACCATCATTCATTGGGACAGACCATTTGATTGAAACGGTCGACCTTGACACATCGGTTACTTCTGGCTTGCCTGGGGCATCTAAAGAGATTGATAGATAAAATTAACCCATTATATTTGCAGTGATATGAGGACAGTGGGTACTACTACTGCTACTACTACTAATAATGATAGCGTTCTCATAAAAGTAATAGTAGTTAAACTTACCAACTGGATTTTGAGCCATAGCTTTCTTTGAGGCTTCACTGGCTTTACTAAGTCCGGCACTATTCATTGCATATACTCTAAACTGGTATTCCAGACCTTCAACAAGACCATCCACCTTATAGTAACACTCAAAACATGGAATGGTGTTTTCTCTGACCCAGAGAATGGTGTTGCGTTCTTTTTTCTCTATCCAATACCCTGTGACTTTACTACCACCATCATGGTATGGTTCTTCCCAACGAATGCTCATGCTGTTGGCACTAACAGCAAACACTTCTGGCTTTGTTGGAGGCCCAGGAGGAACTGCCAAAGAATAATGGTCAAATGTCAGTGTTCAAAAAAATGAATATGTTGATTTCAAAATTTAAATAGTTAAAAATTCTTACCGAATGGATGTTCTGCAACTATGGTTTCAGACTCTGTTGACTTGCTTACACCAAATCTGTTTTCTGCCGACACTCTGAATGTGTACTGCATGTATTTTGTCAGATGAGAAACATGGAGTGTTGTGCGTTTTACACTGGAGTTGATAAGCTGCCAAGCGGTGGAACCTGATTCACGCTTTTCAACTATATAATTTGTTATTTCGGTTCCGCCATCATCCTCGGGTACATTCCATGTCAACACACAAGACTCAGAAGTAATTGAGGAAACTTCAACAGGCCCCTCAGGAGGGCTGGGTCTGCCAATGACGTTGACAGTGACAGTGAAGGTCTTGACGCCAGTGACATTTTCAAGGGTAAGGAAGTACCGTCCTCCATCGCCCCTCATACTTTCCTTAACTGTTAGTGTTGTTCTGTTCTTGCTGGTCTTGATAGAAACTCTGTCGGTTTCTTTCAGCCTCATTTCCTCAAGCTTCCAAATGACTTTGGGTGCTGGTCTGCCACTGATTGGAACATCAATTTCAAATGGACTGCCAGTCTTGCAAGTGATAAGTTGGTTGGTAATGCCACTTAGATCAACAGTTGGCTCAATGCGTGGCTCTTTAACAATAACAGAAGAAAGTGCTTCTCTGGGTACACTAAATCCAGCATCATTCTTAGCTTTGACTCTGAACTCGTACTCTGCACCTTCGTTTAATCCTTCAACTACAAAGCTCAGGTTTTTGGTAGTGCCTCCAACAAACCATTTGTCTGTACCCTTTGCCTTTATCTCAATGCTGTAGGCTGTGATACGGCTGCCGCCATCGTGTTCGGGTTTCAGCCAGGCAAGAGAGACTGATTTGTCAGTTGTGTCAATGATATCCAATCTCTTTGGCGGAGCTGGCTCAGCAGTGGCAACAATAGGATCAGGGACTTCATAAGCTTCGCCAAGACCATACTGATTTTCAGCCATAACCTTGAAAAAGTAGGGTACTCCTTCCAGAAGATCGGCAATTCTCAGGGTGGTTTGAGTACACTTGGGTGCTGCTTCTGCCCATGTACGACGACTAGCCTCCCGCTTTTCTACAAGATAGTGATGGACACGTGCACCACCATCATTTACAGGGGGTTCCCAAATAAGTGTGAGTGCTCCTCTTGTCACATCCTTAAAAAGCAGTGAAGCAGGTGCTCCAGGTGTGTCCAAAACTTTAACTGTAAATGTAATTGATTTGTTACCACTGTTGTTTTCAAGAGTAAGAGTGTATTTTCCACTATCATATCTTGTACAGTTGATCAATGTCAGAGATGTGAAGGTTTCTGTAGTAGTTACATCTGACATAACCCCAAGTTCTCCATCCACCTTTGTCCATGAAGCAGTAGGCGTTGGTTTGCCTTTGAAAGAAATGCGGAGACACACACTGCCTCCACTCTTTACAATGTGAGTCTGTTGGAAGCTTGCATCGATGTAAATCTCTGGGGCAGTAAGTCTGTCCACTGCTTGAACTGGTTCAGCGATCTCCTTTGGTTCACCTTTTCCAACTGCATTAACTGCACAAATGCGGAACTTATACTCTGCTCCAGTTTCCAAACCAGTAGCTGTAAACTTTGTGGCAACGCAAAGTTCTTCATTTGCTCTGTGCCATTCTGTTTCAGCACCTTTGCACATCTCAATTATGTAACCCTGGACCTCTATGCCACCATCATACCCAGGCCTAGTCCATTCCAGACTGACAGATGTGTTGGTGGTGTCGGTGACATTAACAATGGAAGGACCATCTGGTTCTTCAGTTGGCTCAGAACATTTAATAGGCATTGAGATATTACTTGGCACTCCAACTCCTGCATCATTAACGGCATAAACACGGAATTCGTATTCCACATTTTCCGTAAGATGGGTTACCCTGTGTGCAACTTCAGTAATGGGTTTTCTAGTCAAGACCTTCATCCAGCGCCCTGTCTTTTTCTCTCGTCTTTCGACAATGTAATGCTTAACTTCATTTCCACCATCATGAGTGGGTGGAGCCCAGCTTATTGTTATACTCTCTCCATCAACATTAGTAGAGTCAGGTGTACCAGGAGCATCTGGAGTAGCTGTAGGAAAGACAGATGTTTTCAATTTTTTTTTAAATCTTGATTTGTATAATTACACAAACATCATGTCAGTTAAAGATTTACTTACTGTATTGCATTTGGGCAATGACAGGCACAGAGTCCAGTGGTCTGCTGACACCAAACTGGTTGACCGCAGAGACACGGAACTGGTACTCATTGGTCTTGATTAGTTTGGTAGCATTGTACATGCAGGCCTCACAGCGATCTGTTACCAAAGCCCATGAAATTTTGGAGGTCTCACGCTTCTCAATGACATAATGCGTGACCTCAGCGCAACCATCATTTTCGGGTGGATTCCAAGAAAGTGTCACTTTGCCCTCGGAAATGTTTGAAAAAACAATTGGGCCAACAGGCTCTCCAGGTGTATCTAAAATGTCACAAAAGTAAAATTACTCATAAAAAATAAAAGCTGTAAATTTTAAAAACTGATATTGAAAAAGAATATACGTACCAAAAACTTCTACTTTCATGTCCTCCTTTTTGCTTCCACAGGCATTTTTGGCTTCAACAGAATACAGACCTCGGTGAGAACGGTCAGCATCTCGAATAAACAGGGTGCTAAATCCAGCACCTGTTGTAATGTCTACCATCTTCCTTGTTAATTCAAATCCATCCCTATACCATTTGACCTTAGGTGTTGGTCTGCCTTTAACGGTCACTTTAAGCTTGATGTTTTCTCCTGCTTTGATGGCAACTCCTTCGAAATACTCCTGGCCAAATTCAATATTAGGAGAAACTGCAAAAAAAATGGGTTAAGATAGAATTCCAATAAAATAATAAATTAAAGTAAAGATAAAATTGCGCTTACAGCTTTCATCTCTAATGAGAACGTAGCCAGATGACTGGGAAGGTGGACTTATGGTGCCGATGGCATTTCTTGCTATAACCCTGAATTCGTAACGTTCGCCACAGGCTAGGCCGGTCACGACAAATTCAGTGTCAGTTACATTGGTGAAGTTGGTCTTTAACCAGCGACCCTGTCCCTGACGTTTCTCTACATTGTAAGCAACAATTTTGCTTCCGCCGTCTCGTTTGGGTGCATCCCATTTCAGCAGTACAGATTCACTGGTTACATCTACGTAGTCAGGTGTTCCAGGAGGATCTATAAAAAGAATTACAAAGACAATTGTTATAATATTTATCATAATGTTTTTCATGACATTAAATTACATAACATTACATTATATTATATTACAAAAATAACAACTCACCAACAGGAGAAACAGCCATAACAGGTTTGCTCTCATCACTCATACGACTGTATCCAGCATCATTCTGTGCATAGACCCTGAACTGGTACTGTAGCCCTTCAATAAGTCCAGAAATTCTGAATTCCTTTGCAGTCACCAAGAGTATGTTCACTTTCTGCCACATGATGCTGTTTGTCTCCTTCTTTTCAACATGATACCCAAGTACTGGACATCCTCCATCAAAAATTGGAGCCTCCCACTGAATGGTCATGCCATCATTGGTAACGTTGTAGACAAATGGCATGCCTGGTGCACCTGGTGGTCTAAACTCATGTTTAGCAATGATGTTCTGGGAAACAAGAGGCTCACTCACACCATATCGGTTCTCTGCGCATACTCTAAACTGGTACTGAATACCCTTGATGAGATTTGGCACATTGAATGTTGTTCCTATCACATTTGAACAAGCCATCTTCCAGTCCGTCTGAGAGGTATCACGTTTTTCAACGGTGTAGCAAGTGATATCTCCACCTCCATCATCATTGGGTTCATCCCAGGATATCATTATACTCTCCGCCCTAACTTCATCCAGGCGTATTGGACCAATTGGTCTAGATGGGGGTCCAAGTGTGATAACATGTATATGGAAGGATTTCCTACAGACTTTGTTGTCAAGTGTAAGTGTATATTTACCACCGTTTTCTTTTTCCACATTTTTAATCATGAGGGTCACTTTATTTTCTGTCTTTTTAAAGCGGACCTTCTCACTCTCTTTCAATGGCAAGTTGTCCTTTAGCCAGATAATTGCTGGCCTGGGCTTTCCTTTGTATGGCAACTCAATATGTACATTGTGGCCCAAGCGAACGCTAACTTGTCCATCAGGATACTCATCAAGATTGGCCTCGGGTGCAATAATATAATCCTTAACTTTAATTGGACCAATTTCTGTAAAGTCACTGTTGCCCTTTTCGTTCTTGGAGCAAACTCTGAAGAACATTTCAGTGAGCTCCTTAAGTTTGGTGGCTTCATGTTCACAGTGCTTATTTGTGCCAGCAGGAGCCCATTCTTCCTGACCTTGAAGCCTTTTTTCTATGATGTAGTCTGTAATAATGCTGCCGCCATCGTAATCCGGTTTGCTCCATTGTAGGGTCACTGAAGTCTTTGATGAATCTTTCATGGCTAATTCTTTGACTGGACCTGGCTTCTCGGTGGCTTTAACTGGTTCTGCTGTCTCACATGGATCACCGATTCCATTCTCATTTTCTGCTGCTACGCGGAAAAAGTATGATGTTTTCTCTGAGAGCTCGTCGATAACGTATGTGGTTTCCAGACATTTGCTGGTTACAGCAGCGTAGGTGCGCTTTGAAGAGTCTCTCTTCTCAACAATATAGTTTGTGACTTCAGCACCACCATCAAGAAGAGGAGGTTCCCAGCATAGTGTCACTTTGCCACGAGTAACATCCTTCAGGACCAGATTTCTACAGGCTGACGGTGAGTCTTGTACCTTAACAGACAATGTCAATGATTTGGGCTCTCCTACCCCATTTGAAATTGTAATGGTGTATTTGCCACTATCGTTGCGAGTTACACCTGACATTAAAATGCATGATGATGTGTCTGTATTGTGAATGTCATAAGTAGGGTCATTATCAATGTTTTGTTCTTCTTTCTTCCATGAAGCACTTGGTGCTGGTCGACCCTTTATGGGCACCATGATCTCAACATCTTTGCCTGCTTTCACAATGTAATGAGTTCTCATTGCAACGTCTTTGTCAACTTGAGCTTCCTCTGCAAATAAAAAAGATATATTGCATTATATAATCAGTTGAGCAAAGAAACCTATATTATGCAAAAATCAATGATCTTTACTCACCAAGAATATCTTTAGCTTGGACTGGTTCCTCCATCTCTATAGGGTCTCCACGGCCAGCACAGTTTATAGCGGATACACGGAAGAAGTAGTCAACATCTGGCTTGAGATCTGATGCCACATATTCAGTCGTTCTGACTTCACCCTTTTGACTTATGACCTCCCACTCTCCATCTTCCCCGACCCTTTTCTCCACCACATAACTAGTTATTTCACTGCCTCCATCATACTCTGGCTTGGACCATCCAAGTGTAATAGAAGTTTTCGTGGAGTCAACAACTTTGAGTTTGGTAGGCTCAGACGGAGTCTCTATAGGAATGTTTACAAATTATGGTTAGTAATAAAATATAAACACAATATTCAATTTTTTAAATTAAAATAGCATATTAGGGAGGAATATCAATATAAAAGTACAAACCAACTGGATCAGCAGCCTTGTAGAAGTCAGACACATCTGAATATGGGCCTTCTCCAGCTTTATTGATCGCACTTACACGGAACTGATATTCATTTCCTTCAGTCAGGTGATAAACCTTTGCTGAGGTGTCACAGATGGGGTCTTTGTAGACCTTAATCCAGCGCAGATTCTTCTTGTCACGTCGCTGTAGATAGTATCCTGTTACAATGCTTCCACCATCCACTCCAGGCTTATCCCATACGATCTTCATGGATGTTCTGGAGATCTCTGTTGCATCAGGTGTGGTAGGCTGACCAGGAGTTACTGAAAAAACACAATTTAATTATTTTCTGGTTGACAATATTTTTAGTCTTCTCCAGATTTAAACCAGGCATGATTGTAAATTCATACCAAATGCATTCTTGGCAATAACAGGCTCAGATTCTAGAGGCTCTCCCTCTCCAAATTTGTTGACTCCTTTCACACGGAAGACATACTCATTTCCTCTGACCAGCTTCTGGACAGTTACACTGCGTTCTTCCATACAGTCTGAAACAGTGGACCAAACCACTCTGCTTGTTTCTCGTTTTTCCACAATGTAATGAGTGACTTTGGAACCTCCTTCATCCGCTACTGATCCCCAAGCTATTGTTATGTTTTCAGCAGTCACTGACTTAAAGTCAATATTTCCAGCTGGAGGTCCAGGTTTGTCTGTTGAGTAGAAGCAAACAAACACATTTAATTTATATTAACTATATCTAAATTTCAAAGTATTCAAAAACCAAATACTGTAAGTCATGACAAAAACACCAACCGAGAATCAATAGTCTGATGGAGGCAGATGCCGTGCCAAACACATTCTTGATCTTTAATTCATATGTCCCAGAGTTAAGACGAGTAGCATCCTTGATTAGGATGGCAGTTGAATCAGTAGTGCTCTCAATTGATAGTGTTGAACTTGTCACAAGTTCCTTTCCATCCTTAAGCCATTCAATTGTTGGTAAAGGTTTTGCAAAGATTCCTAGTCTCAATTTAATAGAAGCTCCAGCTTTATACTGCACAACATCCAGGTACTCAGGAGGCAAATCAATGACTGGGGCACCTGAAATGGAAATAAATAGAAATAACAGATGTGAATTTTCACTTACTATATGCATCATTTACTGTATAGAAGTATAGATTGTATGGCAGCTGATGAAAAATGATACCATATACACACATTCACACCTGTAGTCAATTTAATATATCTAGTTTAACTGAATTACATGTCTTTGTACTGTAAACGGTCACTAGAGCTTTTATATTGATAGGAAACCTGCAAACTCCACACTGCAAGGACTTAATTTTTCTGAAAATTAAACCATGACCGCCATGACAATTGTCATTTACCTTGTAAGTAAAAGCTATCTCAAATTTTAGCCAACTTTTGGTATTGAAACAACATAAAGAAACAAAGGTAGCTTTTTATTCAAACATCATATATAAAGCCTGTGATCTCCATGTCCAAAGCTTCAATGGTATATAAATTGTACTACTTACCAGAAATATCAACACAGGTTGCTGGTCCAGCAATAAGAGATGGGTTGCTGATAGACCCAACAGCATTTTTGGCAAAGACTCTGAATTCATATGACTGATCTTGTGTCAAGCCAGACACAGTGAATTGCTTCTCAATGACATTTGTAAAGTTAGCTTTTGTCCATCTGCCATTTGGAGCTTCTCTTCTCTCAACCATGTAGCCAACAATCTTGCTTCCACCGTCATATGGAGGCTTCTGCCAGACAAGGCTAATGGAGTTCTTTGTTATCTCAGATACCCGTACGTTGGCTGGAGGTTCTGAAATCATAGAAGAATTAAGCTCTTTTAGTGACTGCTCTTTATAAAATGTACAGGTTCTTTAAATGTGTGACAGTAATATAAATTGAGGAACTTACCACAAGCATCAATAGCAAGTACTTCCTCGGATGTCTTGCTGAATTTGCCTACGCCAGCAGCATTTTCGGCAGCAACCTTGAATTCATAGATCATTCCAGGGCATATGTTTGTAACCCTGATTTGGTTAGCAGGGATTGCGGTCTTGTTGACTTTCTGCCACAGTATGCTGCTTCTTTCTTTCATCTGAACATGGTATCCAAATACTGAGTTGCCTCCATCCATTACTGGCTCATTCCAACAGATGGTAAGACTTTCTCGTGAAACAAAGCCCACCCATGGTGTCGACGGTGGTCCAGGGATTGCTACAGTAAAAATAAAAGTAATTAACATCAATGGTATAACATTTCCCTAAAGTAAATGTGAGTAAAACAAGTAAAGTACTCACTGTATGGAAGCTTCACTGTGACGGACTGAGTGTCTATGTGATCACTGATACCAAGACGATTCTCTGCTTTAATTCTGAATTGGAATTCCTCACCCTTTGTGAGTTTGGTGACTTTAATAACATTTCTTGCAACACTGGATGATACTTCTACCCATGCTGGTGTGCTTGTTTCACGTTTCAGCACAACATAGTTGGTCACAGGGCTGCCGCCATCATATGCAGGAGGAAGCCATTTAAGGCACAGTGATGTTTCTCCAATATCACTTATTTCAACGGGTCCAACCGGAGGTCCAGGTCTATCCAGCACTAATATATTTATGAACATCTTAGTTGTTCCACTTGAATTAGATGCAACAATGTCATACCTTCCAGCATCGTTTGAGATACTTTCTTTGAGGCTGATATTAAGACTCTCAGGAGTAACTTCAAAACTGAATCTCTTTCCACATTTAACTGGAACATTATTTCTTGTCATTGCAACCTTTGGCATTGGTTTACCATGTAGTGGAAGCTCAAACTTCAGATTAGATCCTGCCCTAACGTAAACAGTGTTGTGTGGGTAGTTCTTCATATCAAATTCTGGAGCATCTGTGAAGAAATTACACATTGGAAAATGAGAGACTGATAAGAGGCAAGGCAAGTACAAAGGCAAATAAATACATATGTGATGTAAATCGACCCTTACCAAGTTGATCCTTCACAACCACAGGGATGACCATTTCTTTTGGATCGCTGAGTCCTGCATGGTTTTCAGCACGAACTCTAAACAAATATTCTGCATTTTCTCGCAGTCCCTTGATCGTATGGGTATTGGTTTTTACAGTGGTACATTTAACCCACTTCTGTTGACCCTTCTCTAGTGCCTCAATGAGGTATCCGGTAATTCTGCTTCCACCATCATGTTCTGGTTTTGACCATGCAATTGTGACACTGTCCTTTGTTACAGCAGCTACTCCAAGTCTAGCTGGTGAACTTGGGATTTCTAAAAAAAAAATTTGCATGAAATATGCATGCAAAATAAATAAATAAATAATCTACTGCTAATTATGGCCTGCATTTTGAGATGTTTTACTTACCAGTAATTTTTGTTGCATTTTTCGTTTCAGTTGGTACCCCCAAACCATACTCATTCTCTCCAATGACTCTGAAGTAGTAGATTGCACCTTCCTGCAAGTCTTCCACTTTGTAGGCCAGACTATGACAGTTGTTTGTAACACAAACCCAGGCCTTTTTGCTAGCTTCACGCTTTTCAACATGGTAAGCTTTAACAGCATCCCCTCCATCATTTTCTGGAGCCTCCCAAGTAACTGTTGCTGAGTCTTTTGTAACATCTTTAATTTTCACATTAACTGGTGGGCCAGGGGAGTCAAGAACTTTAACTACCATTGGCAAAGAAGCGGTTCCAACACCATTATCCAGCGTAACATTGTATTGTCCTGAGTCATTCCTTGTTGCCTTCTCAATGGTAAGAGATGTGTATTTTCCAGTTGTTTCAACTGTAGCTCTTGATTTTAAATCGACATCTTCCTTATTCCATGTTGCAGATGGTATAGGTACCCCTTTAAATTGTGCTTTGAGTGTGAAAGAATTTCCATGTTTGACAATCAGTGTTTTTCTCATTTCAATGTCAACATCAAATACTGGTTCCTCTTTTCTGTCACTAGCTGTTTGTGGCTCTGAAACTGGAGATTGTTCACTCATGCCAATTTTGTTTATTGATTTTACCGCAAAGACATAGTCCACATCAGCAGTTAAACCAGATACAGTATACTCTGTGTTCTTTGTCATCTGAATGGCAACCACCCATTCCTCAGCCTCAGTTTTCTTATATTCAACACTGTATCCAAGAATTTGAGTTCCACCATCAGACACTGGCTTGTTCCAAGCAATTGTAATTGAACTCTTTGTGTGGTCTAAAATTTTGGGTTTGGTTGGTGGAGAGGGCACAACTAGTGCATCTTTAGCCATTGCTGAAGCAGAAGGTTCACTGGGAGAACTCAAACCTGCAGCATTTTCTGCAAATACTCTAAATTCATATTCACAGTCCCGTCTTAGTTTGGACACTACTGCTGTAAGGTCCTTTATAAGCTCTCTATTAACTCTGACCCATCGAAGACTTGATCGGTCACGTCGTTCGATTACATAACCACAAATTTCACTGCCTCCATCAGATGCAGGTTTGGCCCAAGTGAGAGTCATTTCCTCACTGGTCACCTCAGTGATTTCAACATTTGTTGGTGCCATTGGATAAGTGTATGGATCAATTACTTTGACGAGTTCACTGTCAAGTGGTTCGCCAAGTCCAAACTTGTTAACTGCCAAAATTCTAAATATGTATTCATTGCCTTTGAGTAGTTTTGTGACTTTGCAAGTTTTACCCTTCACTTCACCATTCACAGTTGTCCATGCCAAACTACTGGTCTCCCTTTTCTGAACAACATAATGTGTGATGTCAGCACCACCAGGTTCTTGTGGAGGGCCCCAAGACAAAGTGCAGTCCTCAGCAGTTAGGTTAGTGACTGACAAAGGTCCTGCTGATGGTCCAGGTCTATCAAGAATCACACATTTCACTGGTGTTGTTACTGCTCCAGCAGCATTTTGTAATTTTAGGGCATACTCCCCAGAATCACTTCTTTTGCAGTCTTTAACTATTAGCATAGTGCTGGTATCGGTTGAAGATATTTGAATTCTTGCTTGGAGCTGAATGTCTTGTCCATTCTTTGACCATGATGCCACTGGCAGTGGCCGTCCAGCAATGTCAGCAGTAATCTTCAGACTTTCTCCTGATTTTACAACCACAACATCTCTAAACTTCACATCCATCATGATGCGTGGCGGCTCAACATCATCTTTAACAGTGATAGGACCTGTGTTATCAGATGGGTGACTGAACAACCCAACAGCGTTCTTAGCAGTGACACGGAAATCATACTGTTGATCTTGAGTAAGACCAGTGACATCAAAGTAGGTTTCCGGGATGTTGGTAAAATTACACCTCATCCAGCGGCCATCGGGAATATCTCTTTTTTCTATGATGTAGCCGGTGACCTTGGCCCCACCATCATATTCAGGCTTAGTCCAGGAGAGAGAAACTGAAGTTCTCGTAATGCTTGTAACAACTGGTTGTCCAGGAGGGTCACAAGGATCTCTTGCAGCTACAGCCTCACTGACCTTGCTAACTTTTCCAATACCAGCAATGTTTTCAGCATATACTCGGAACTCATAGAGCATACCCTCTTCAATCCCACTTACTTTAAATTCAGTATCTTTAATGAGAACTCTGTTCATCTTGGTCCATAGTATACTACTCCTCTCTTTGCGTTCCAGGTGATATCCAAGAACTGTGCTTCCACCATCATTGACTGGCTCATTCCATGTCACAAGCATAAATGCCTTTGTGGCATGTGCAACATGTGGGGTAGAAGGTGGTCCAGGCTGTTTGAACGTGTATTCTGCTGTAATTCCTGGAGAGTCAATAGCTTTACTCTTACCATATCTGTTTACTGCATATATCCGGAATTGGTATTCAGAGCCATGCGTTAGTCGGGATACTTTGATTGAGTTTCTGGCAATATTTGATGAAACAATTTGCCATACTGTTGTGTTGGTATCCCTCTTCTCAACCATGTAATTATTGATCGAGCAACCACCATCATATTCTGGAGGTGTCCATGACAATGTGATACTGTCTGCAGTAACTGCATCAACCTTAACAGCTGCTGGTGGTCCTGGTTTGTCAAGAACCACAACATTGATAACTGTGGATGTGGTGCCTGCTGTATTGGACAGGGTTATTTCATATTTTCCTACATGTTCTATGGAGGCTTCTTTGATTGCAATCTTGCTTGATACCATGGTATGTGTTATTGTAAGTGAGGTTGTTTGTTTAAGTGGAAGTTCATCCTTTTTCCATGAAACCACTGGTTTTGGTCTACCTCTAATTGGAACCTCAATTGTAAGATCATCTCCAGCTTTCACACTGTAAGTATTAAATAGGAGATTTATAGATGGTTCTATCTCAATGTCTTTAGCACGGACTGGAACACCAAGCTCTTGTGGATCACTCTTGCCTTTCTCATTGAGTGCAATTACCCTGAAGGAGTATGTTTCACCAGGTGTTAGGTTAGTTATGGTAGCTTCTGTCACTTTCACTGTGCAGCATACACCCCATTTATCAGTGCCTTTTGGTTGCATTTCCACACTGTAGCAAAGAACTTTACTGCCGCCATCATGTGAAGGTTTCACCCATGTTAGAGACACAGTGTTCTTGGTCACATCCGTGAGAGTTACTTTTCCTGGAGGCATAGGTACCTGAGCAACTTTGATAGGATTTTTTGTTTCTGCCATCAACCCAAAGCCGTATTCATTGGCAGCACATACCCTGAAGTAGAATATTCCTCCCTCCTGCAACTCCTCAATTTTGAAGAAATTGTGTGTACAGTTGCTTGTTACAGTTGTGTAGGCTTTCCTTGTAGATTCACGCTTTTCTACAATGTAATTGGTAATTTTGGTTCCACCGTCTGTAAGAGGAGCATCCCAATAAAGGGTCACGGAGTCTTTCTTCACCTCTTTGACTTCGAAATTCTGTGGTGCACTTGGCGTATCAAGCACCCTAACATTTACAAAGGCTGATTTTGTGCCACTCTTATTCTCAAGAGTCAAGACATATTTTCCACTGTCAAACCTGTTGACATTGTCAATTACAAGCATGGTGTATGAGCTTGTGTTATCAACAAGTGCACGCTCACTTAAAGTACCGTCTTCCTTTTCCCATTTGACTGATGGTTCAGGTCTGCCTCTTATTCTTATAAACAGACGAAGTGATCCACCAGCACGGACAGAGACAACTTTCCGGAGGTTTGCATCAAGCTCAAGTTCGGGGGCTTCAATTCTTTCAGAAGTAGTGACTGCACCATGAACATCAGCGGATTCACCCACTCCTTCAGAATTAATTGCGCACACGCGGAAGTTGTATTCTGCATTTTCCTTGAGTTTTTCCACTGTTAGGCATGTTGCCTGTAAACCAGTTGGAGGTGTACATATGGTCCAGTCTTCTGCAGAGACCTCTTTCATCTCAACAATATAACCTTTAATATATGCTCCACCATCAGTAGCCGGTTTACCCCAAGCCAGGGACACAGATGAAGTTGTATGATCTGTCACTTTAGGATGATGTGGTGGACCAGGAGGAGTTGTTGCATTTACTGCTCTATAGAAGAGCGATAAGTCACTTAACTCTCCCATACCTGCAGCATTTTCAGCGGCCACACGGTATTCATAGAAATGTCCATCTGAAAGCCCGGTTACTTTGAAATGTAGGTCGGTAAGCTTCTGTCTGTTGCATTTGGTCCATCTTACACCATCTTTGTCACGTTTCTCTAGATGATAAGCAATAATCTCAGTTCCACCATCACTCTCTGGGGCATTCCATGAAAGGACCATTGAATCCTTGGTAATGCAAGTAGCCTCAGGAGTTGAAGGTTTACTTGGTGGTTTGTATGGATTACGGGCAACTACTGGCTCTGATTCAAGTGCATCACCAGTTCCATATTTGTTAACAGCCATTACTTTGAAAATATATTCATCACCTGTTAGGAGATTCAAAACCTTATAACTGGTACCTTGAATTTTGGATTCAAGCACTGTCCATGACAATCTGCTGGTTTCTCTTTTTTCAATAATATAGTGGGAAATGTTGGCCCCACCATCCTGTGAAGGCTGAGCCCAGTGTAGATTACATCTATCAGACATAACTCCAGTAACATGTAGTGGTCCTGTTGGTGGGCCTGGTCTATCCAGAACTCTGACATTAATCGGAATTGTTTTTGTGCCACCATGGTTACTTAGCACAAGGTCATAATGGCCACTGTCTAATCTTGTACAATCTTTAATAGTAATGCTGGCGGACTTTTGGCTTGTTTTTGTTTCAATGCGTAGTGTCTTGTCCATTTCCTTTCCTTCTTTCAGCCACTGAACATTAGGAATGGGTTTTCCGTGGATATCGGCATCAAGTATCAAGTTCTCTCCCGCATTGACAACAATGACATCCTTGTATTTTGGATCTATTGAAACACTGGGAGGTTCAACTTCATCAATAGCTTTGATTGGCCCAGTGCTGTCAGATGGCTCACTGAAAATACCAGCCGCATTTCTTGCTATTACTCTAAATTCATATTGTTGGTCCACTGTTAGGCCTGTGATGGTAAATTCAGTCTCAATCACATTTGTGAAGTTGACTCTCATCCAGTGTCCTTGAGGTAAGTCTCTCTTTTCAACAATATATCCAGTCACTTTGCTGCCACCATCATATTGAGGCTTTGTCCATTTAATTAGCACATGGTTCTTTGAGACCGCAGCAGCTTCTGGAGTACCAGGTGGATCACAAGGATCCCGAGCAACAAAACTGTCTGAAATCTTGCTTGCTCTGCCAATGCCAACAATATTCTCAGCATATACTCTGAATTCATAACCAATACCTTCCTCAAGATTGCTAATCTTGAACATGGTATCAGTAATAAGTGTTTTGTTAAGCTTTGTCCACAGGATACTAGTTCTTTCTTTGCTTTCCAAGTGGTATCCTATGACCGAGGTTCCACCATCATTGACGGGTTCATTCCACTCAATTATCATTTGTTCCTTTGTAGCAGATTTCACAAATGGAGTTCCAGGTGGCCCGGGTGATTTAAAGGGATATTGAACAACTATAGACTTTGAATCCAGTGAGGTGCTCTTGCCATATCTGTTTTCTGCAGTTACTCTAAACTGATATTCAGCACCCATTTTAAGCTTTGTTATTTTTAGAGAGGTCCTGGCACAAGATCCAGCTACACTTTCCCATGTCGTGGTGGTGGTGTCTCGCTTTTCAACAATATAATGCTTTACCTGACAGCCTCCCATGTAAGTTGGAGGTTCCCATGAAATTGTGACAAAGCTGTTACTCACTTCATTTACTTTAATAGGGCCTGTTGGTGGGCCAGGCTTGTCAAGGATAATAATTCCAATGTCTTCTGTAATAGATCCTGCACTATTAGTTGCTGTAACCATGTACTTTCCAAAGTCATCCTTATTGGCTTCTGTGATCTGAAGTATTGCCGATGTTGGAGTGTTCATGGTACTTATTCTTGATGTCACTTTAAGTGCCTGTCCATCCTTCATCCATGACACCTTTGGCTTGGGACGTCCAAATACAGGGATTTCCAATTTAAGATCACCACCAGATTTGACACTATATGTATTAAACTGTAGTTTTAGGCTTGGCTCTATTGTTAGATCATTGGCAATAACAGGTGCAGCCAAAAGCTTTGGCTCACTCTTTCCTTTCTCATTGTAAGCAAGAACACGGAATGAATACTCATGTCCTGCAGATAGTCCTGTGACTGTGCCTTCACATGTTTTGACAGAAGTTGCGACACCCCATTTGTCTGTTCCCTTGGGCTGCATTTCGATTATGTAACCCACAATTCTACTTCCACCATCATGCTCTGGTTTATCCCAAGCCAATGATGCACTGACCTTTGTAACATCTGTCAACATGATCTTTCCAACGGACAGAGGTACTTCAGAGGCCTTTGATGCTGTTTTAGTTTCAACAGGTAGACCAATTCCATATTCATTTTCAGCCATAACTCTGAAGTAGTACATGGCCCCCTCAGCAAGATTTTCCACTTTAAAGCTTGTCTTGCTACATTTGGCAGTGACATTGGCATAAGCCTTTCTAGTGGATTCACGCTTATCAATAACGTAATTCTTGATTTTTGCACCTCCATCAACAAGTGGCGCATCCCATACAAGTTTGACAGAGTCTTTCTTAATGTCCTGGACAACCAAGTTCAATGGTGCTCCTGGTGTGTCTAACACTTTTACTGCCACATATTCACTTATAGAACCACTGCTGTTCTGAAGTGCAACTGTGTATTTTCCAGAATCTCTTCTGTCACATGAATCAATTGAAAGTTGGGTGAAATTTAGACCCTTTTCAATCAAGGACTTCTCTGGCAAGTCTCCTTCATCTTTAGTCCACTTAATCTCTGGTGTTGGTCTTCCCTTGAAAGGCACATTGATTCTAACTGAGCCCCCAGCACGAACAATTATGCCCTTTCGTAGTTCTGAATCAAGGTAAATTTCCGGAACTTCGAGTTTGTCCTCTGGTTTTACAGTTTCAGGGATGACAGCAGGCTCCCCGACACCAAGTTTATTGATTGCACATATCTGAATCTTATACTCTTGTTGTTCAGTTAGTTTGGTAATTTCAAATTTATTAATGCGAAGACCTGTTGGAGGAGTACACATTGTCCATTCTTCCTCTTCAGCTTTGCATATCTCAACAATGTATCCTTGAATGGCGCTTCCACCATCGTGTAGTGGTTTTCCCCATGCCACCGAAATGGATGTTTTTGTGGTATCGATCACATGTGCATGTGTGGGTGGACCAGGTTTATATTTAGGATCACAAGCCTTGTAGTATGATGTTGGCAAGCTAGGTTCACCAAATCCAGCAGCATTTTCAGCTGAGAGTCTGAACTCATACTCATGATCTTCTATTAGGCCTTGCACTCTGAAACATACATCAGTGATTCGTTGTCTGTTGCACCTGGTCCACTTAATTCCAGAACGATCCTTCTTCTCAACGATATAGCCAATAATTTCACTTCCACCATCATTCTCTGGGGCACTCCAACAGACGGTCATAGAATCCCGGGCTATATTGGTCACCTCTATAATTTGTGGTGATCCAGGGACAACGAATGGATTCTTCATTATCACTGATGAAGAAGTGATTGCCTCGCTAACACCGTAACAGTTGACGGCCATGACACGGAAGACATATTCATTGCCTTCAAGAAGATTTGTAACTTTCAAGACTGTTTCTTTACACTCACTGGTTATCACTGTCCAAGCAAGGCGACTTGTTTCCCGTCTCTCAATAATGTAATTAGTAATGCGGCTTCCACCATCATGTTGTGGGGGACTCCATGTTAGTGTGCATTTATCACTTAATACACTAACAACACGTAGAGGTCCCTCAGGTGCACATGGTTTATCAAGCACTTTAACTTTAAATGAAACTTCTTGTGTGCCAGCAACATTATTAAGATGAAGGGTATAGTCTCCAGAATCATCTCTGAGTGCATCTTTAATGACAATCAAAGCTCTGGTGTCAGTGTTTTTAATCTCACATCTTATTGTGTTTTCAAGTTTCTTTTCACCTCTAAACCACTGAATGGTTGGTACTGGTTTGCCACGGACATCTGCATCTAATTTGAATGTATCTCCAGCATTAACAATGACTGTCTGAGTGTATTCAGGATTGATGGAAAACTTGGGTGGCTGTACTTCATCCAATGCTGTTATAGGTCCACTGTTGAAAGATGGTTTACTTACAGTGCCAACTGCATTTCTTGCATACACTCTAAAGTCATATTTGGCTCCCTCTGTAAGCCCCGTGATTGTAAACTGAGTTTCGATGACATTTGTGAAGCTGGCTTTCACCCAGCGACCCTCTGGCAGGTCACGCTTCTCGATGCTATACCCAGTTATCACACTTCCTCCGTCGTATTCAGGTTTGGTCCATTGGATTGTTATCGAATCCTTAGTAATATGGCTGGCTTCTGGTGTTCCAGGTGGATCACATGGATCTCGAGCCACATAGCCCTCTGAGACTTTACTGCATCGACCAATGCCAACAATATTTTCACCATAGACTCTGAACTCATATTCAATTCCTTCTTCCAAAGGACTAGTTTTAAATTTTGTGTCTTGAATCAATGTCTTGTTTATCTTTGTCCATATTATACTGTTTCTCTCCTTTCTTTCAAGATGGTACCCAATAATATTGCTGCCTCCATCTGTAACCGGTTCATGCCACTCGACCACCATATGATCTCTTGAAAGGGATGACACAAATGGAGTACCAGGTGGACCTGGTTGTCTGTATGGGTATTGAGCTACAACAGTAGGAGAATCTAAAGCATAACTTTTGCCATATCTGTTTTGAGCAATAATTCTAAACTGATACTCAGCACCAGTTTTCAGTCTGTGGACCTTGATAGTTGTTCTTGCCATTGAGGCCGAAACATTCTCCCATGTAGTGGTGGTTGTGTCTCTCTTTTGAACAATGTAGTTTGAAACTGGGCAACCGCCAGTGTATTTTGGAGGGTCCCATGACAGTGTAACACTTGAAACTGTTACTTCATTGAATCGTACAGGACCAGACGGTGGGCCTGGTTTATCAAGAGTGATGATTTCAACAGTTGCGTCTTTTTGTCCAACAGAATTTGTAACATTTATTCCGTACATGCCACCATCTTCTCTTGAAGCTTCTTTAATGCTTAGAATTGTGCTATGTGGTGTATTAGAAATATTTACCCTTGTAGTAAATTTGAGTGATGCACCATCCTTTAACCAGGTGACCTTTGGTCTGGGGCGTCCTGAAACAGGTATTTCAACTTCTAGGTCTTTTCCCACAAGAACACTGTAGTTGTTAAATGCAGGTCTAACATCTGGTTCAATTACTAGGTCCTTTGCTTGTATTGGAACAGCAAGTGTGCGTGGATCACTCTTTCCTTTTTCATTAATAGCAATTACTCTGAAAAGATACTCTTCTCCTGGGTTAAGATTATTAATAACAGCCTCCTGTGTTTTCACATTTGCACATCCAGACCATTTATCACCACCTTTTACTTGCATTTCAACAAGATACTGGATAATTCTGCCGCCACCATCATGGATAGGCCTTTCCCAAGCGAGAGAAACACTTGTTTTGGTTACATCAACAACACTCAATTTTCCTGGACACTGTGGCACTTCTGATACCTTCAGAGGATCGGTTAAGTCGGCAGGCAATCCAACGCCATGTTCATTCTCGGCCAGAACTCTGAAATAGTAACAACAACCCTCCTGAAGTGGTTCAACCTTCCATGACAATTTATGACAATTTGTCACAACAGCTGAAAAGGTTTTCCTTGTAGTTTCACGTTTCTCAACAATGTAGTTTTTAATCTTGGCTCCTCCATCCAAGCTGGGAGGTTCCCATGAAAGAGTAACAGACTCGCGTGTAATTTCTTGAACTTTAAGATTGACTGGGGCACTAGGTGTGTCCAGAACCCTCACACTGATAGTTGCAGATTTTACACCAGAAGAGTTTTCGGCAATCACACTGTATTTTCCACTGTCAGTTCTGTTTATGTTATCTATCACGAGAGAAGTATGATGGCTCGTAGCTTCAATTTGTGCAGTTTCTTTAATAGGGCATTCATCTTTCTCCCACTTAATTTGTGGAACAGGGCGTCCTTTAATAGGAATAAACACTCTCAGTGATGCACCAGCTTTAATACTGACCAGCTTTCTAAACTCTGGGTCAATATCCAGATCTGGTTCCTCAGTCTTGTCCTCAGGAAGAACATGTCCTGCAACATCTGCATGTTCACCAACACCGACCTTGTTAACTGCACAAACCCTAAACTTGTATTCTTGCTTCTCTTTAAGTTTCTCCACTGTAAAGTTGGTCAACTTAACACCTGTTGGTGGGGTGCACATTGTCCATTCTTCAGCAACTGGGACAGTCTCTGTTGTCTCGCCTTCCTGGGCAGGTGTTACATCCTCTGCCGGTGTTTTCACTTCGCACGATTCAATAATATATCCTTGGATTTCACATCCACCATCATAAATAGGTTTTCCCCATGTAAGAGACACTGAAGATTTGGTTGTGTCTGACACCTTGGGATTATGTGGTGGACCTGGCTTGAACACAGGATCAAGGGCTTTATAGAATACTGTTGCTGAGCTAGGCTCACCAACCCCGACACCATTCTCAGCTGCAACCCTAAATTCATAGAGATGACCCTCAAGAAGTCCTGTAACTTTGAATCTTTGGTCGGTGACTACACCTCTATTGCATCTGATCCACCGAACACCTTCCTTGTCATGCTTTTCGATAATATATCCAATTATAGGAGTACCACCATCATTTGAGGATGGCTCCCAGCTCAACACCATTGAGTCTTTCTTTATCTCAGAAACTTCAAGGGCTTTTGGAGCATCTGGCAGCACAAATGGATCCTTAATAAGAACTGGGTCAGACTGAAGTGCTTCTCCAACTCCAAATTTATTTACTGCAAAAACTCTGAAAATATATTCATTGCCCTCGAGGAGTTTTGTTACTTTTAGTGTTTCACCTTGAACTTTGGGTTCAACAACAGTCCAGATCAGTCTGTTTGTTTCTCTCCTTTCCACAATGTAATGAGTAATCTTGCTTCCACCATCCTGTTTTGGAGGTTTCCATGAAAGGCAGCACTGTTCAGAGTTAACATCTGTGATTACAATTGGTCCCTCTGGTAAACCAGGTTTATCCAAAACTCTGATGTTTACTTGAACTGCTTTCTCGCCACCTGGATTTCTGAGCAACAGAGTGTACTGGCCACCATCAGCAAGTTTAGCCTCTTTCACATTCAAGCATGCATAAGTTTCAGTGTTTTTGATTTCACGGTGTATGGTGTTTCCAAGTTCTTGATCACCCTTCATCCAGTGAATTGTTGGTAATGGTTGCCCATGAACGTCTGCATCGATTTTGAATGTCTCCCCTGCACTGACAACAATTGTCTGGGTGTACTGTGGATCAATGCTAATGCGAGGTGGTTCAATCTCGTCCTTTGCAGTAATAGGTCCAGTACTGTATGAGGGACCACTAAAAACTCCTGCTGCATTTCTTGCAATGACCCGGAATTCATATTTCTGGTCTTCTGTTAGACCTGTAGCTGAGTACTCTGTTTCAATGACATTGGTGAAGTTTGCTTTTAGCCAGCGGCCTTCAGGCAATTCCTTCTTTTCAACAATGTAGCCGGTGACTTTGCTTCCGCCATCATACTCTGGCTTGGTCCATGTGATTGTAATTGAATTTTTGGTGATTTTAATGGCTTCAGGTGTGCCAGGAGGATCACAAGGATCTCTAGCAACATGGCCCTCCGATATTTTGCTTGCCTTTCCAATACCAACAATGTTCTCAGCATAAACTCTGAATTCATATTCAAGTCCTCCCTCAAGCCCTGTGCACTTGTAAGTTGTGTCCTGGATCATGCTCCTATTAAGTTTAACCCAGAGAATGCTGTTCCTCTCCTTACGTTCAAGATGATATCCCAGAATGTTGCTTCCTCCATCAATTACTGGTTCATTCCATACCACAACCATGCCATCCTTGGTTGAAGACTGAATAAATGGTGTTCCAGGTGGACCAGGAAGCTTATAAGGATACTGTGCAATAATGCATTCTGATACAAGCAGGGGACTCTTTCCATATCGATTCTCAGCAGTTATTCTGAATTGATACTCTGAGCCTGTTTTGAGTCTTCCGGCTTTAACTTTAGTTCTGGCTAAATTACCTGCCACAACTGCCCAGGTTGTTGTGGATGTATCTCGTTTCTCTACCATATAGTTCTTAATGGTGCAGCCTCCATCGTACTCTGGTGGCTTCCATGAAATTGTAATACTGTCAGATGTAACTTCCTCGATCTTAACTGGGCCAAGTGGTGGACCTGGTTTATCAAGGACAACCACCCCAATGTTCACTGTAGTTTCCCCAGCTGTGTTCGAAAGTTTAATGCTGTACTGGCCAACATCATCTCTACATGCCTCTTTGATTGAAAGATTTAACATATTGTCCGTGGAAGTGAAATTAACTCTTGTGGTTCGTTTAAGTGGTGCAGCATCCTTCACCCAAGAGACAGCAGCTTTGGGACGGGCAACATATGGAACATCTATTGACAAGTCCTCACCAGCAAGAACACTAAAGGTTGAAAATAATAGTTTGGCTGAAGGGGCAATAACAAGGTCTTTGGTAATTACTGGAACACCAATTTGTCGAGGATCACTGGTGCCTTTTTCATTTCTAGCTGAGACACGGAACATGTACTCCTCACCAGGAGTGAGCCCGGAAATAACTGCCTCTGGTACCTTCACAATCACTGATTGAGTCCATTTGTCGCTGCCTTTACTCTGCATTTCTACAACATATGCAACCACACGACTTCCTCCATCATGTTCAGGCTTCTCCCATGACAGAGAAACACTTGTTTTTGTAACATCCTGTAGAGTAAGCTTTCCTGGTGGGAGTGGTTTCTCCGACACTTTGACTGATTCAGTGGTTTCAATTGGAAGACCAATGCCATACTCATTCTCTGCCAATACTCTGAAGTAGTAGTTGCATCCCTCTTGGAGTGGCTCAACAGTCCAAGTTGTTTTGTGACAAAGGGCATTGACTGTAGCATAGGCTTTTCTTGTTGCCTCACGCTTCTCTACAATGTAGTTTTTAATCTTCGTACCACCATCATTCAGTGGAGGATCCCAGAGAAGTGAGACAGATTCTTTTGTGATTTTGCTGATTTTAAGATTTTGTGGTGCTCCAGGTGTATCTAACACTCTAACAGTCACTGATACCGTTTTCATTCCCGAACTGTTCTGCACATTCAAATTGTATTTACCACTGTCAGATCGATTTACATTTTCAACCACCAATGATGTAAAAGATGATGTACTCTCTATTGTAGCTCTATCCAAAGGTTCATCGTTCTCCCTTGTCCATTTTACTTCTGGAGTTGGCCTTCCTCTAATGGGCACAAATAGTCTTAGTGTGTTACAGGCTCTTATGGTCACTACTTTTCTGAGGTCTGCGTCAAGGTCAATGTCAGGAGGTAGGAGCCTTTCTTCTGCTTTAGGTGAACCAGGCACAGATGCTGCATCACCCATACCTTGACTGTTGACAGCTGAGATATTGATTTTATATTCCTGATTCTCCTTGAGATTTGTTATTGTAAATAGAGTTCCCTTTAGTCCATCTTTAGGTGTAACGATTGTCCATTCTTCCTCTGGCGTTTCGGCCATACAGGTTTCAACAATGAACCCAGTGATTTCTGCACCTCCGTCATACAGTGGTTTATTCCATGCAATTGTGATGGAGGAGCTTGTCGTGTCCAAGACTCTTGGATTACCAGGTGGCCCAGGTTTAAATAGAGTATCTGTGGCTTTTGTAAAGGGACTTGAAGAGCTTGGTGCACTGACACCAGCTGCATTCTCAGCGACAATTCTGTATTCATATTCATGTCCTGGAACTAATCCAGTTACCTTAAACTGCAAGTCGGTGACCTTCTTTTTGTTACATTTAACCCAGCGCAAACCAAGTCGGTCTCTTCTCTCAATGCCATAGTTTGTGATTTCACTTCCACCATTATTGGCTGGTGCACCCCAGCAGAGTACCATTGAATCTTTCGTGACAGCTGTAACTTCTGGAGTTTGTGGAGGATCAGGTGGAACATAAGGGTTCTCTGCAATTGTTGGCTCAGACTCAAGAGGTTCTCCAACTCCATACTTGTTAACAGCCATGACTCTGAAAATGTATTCATTTCCTTTGAGCAGTTTCGTGACTTGGTGCTGGGTCACTTGCAAGTCTGTTGCCACATTAGTCCAGGCAAGTCTGCTTGACTCACGTTTTTCAACCACGTAATGTTCAATGTTGGCCCCACCATCATCTTCTGGTTGTGTCCAGGTCAGCATACATTTTTCTGCAGTTATATCTGAAACTTTAAGAGGTCCTCCAGGTGGTCCGGGTCTATCGAGAACCTTAACATTGAACACGTGTTTAGCAAATCCACCAGAATTTGTAGCTGTTAGGATATATTTACCTCCATCTTTTCTGATCGAGTCTTTATTGACCAGGGATGTAGCAATGTCATTCATTTTAATCTGCAGTTTAGATGTTAGTTCAATGTCCTTATCGTCTTTGGTCCAAACCATGTTTGGCATAGGCTGTCCTGCAACATCAGCATCGAGTTTGAAGGCATCACCTGCTCTAACAAGAACAACATCCCTAAATTTGGCATCAACCATAATCTTGGGTTCTTCAATATCATCCTTGCAAGCTATTGGATCGGATGGTTCTGATGGGTTGCTTACAGCACCAGCTGAATTTCTTGCAAGTACCCGGAATTCGTATGATTCATCTTTTGTTAGACCACTAACTGTGAAGCTGGTTTCAATAATATTTGTAAAGTTAGCCCTTATCCAGCGTCCAGCTGGAAGATCTCTTTTTTCTACTACATAACCAGTAATTTTAAATCCACCATCATATTCAGGTTTAGTCCACTGAATAGTGATAGCATTGTTAGACACATAAGTTGGGGTAGGCTGACCAGGTGGGTCCACTGGATCCAGGGCAAGCACTGGTTCAGATGCCTTGCTTGGTTTTCCAACTCCTGCTATATTTTCAGCCATCACTCGGAATTCATATGCACTGCCAGGTTCCAAGCCAGTTGTTTTGAAAATGTTTCCAACAACAAGAGCTTTACTAATCCTGTGCCACACAATGCTGCTCCTTTCTTTGCGATCAACATGATAGCCAATAACTTCACTTCCACCATCATTTACTGGCTCATTCCAGCCAATAGTCATTGTGTCCTTGGTAAAAGCGGTGACTTTGGGAGTGCCTGGTGGCCCAGGTACCTTAAATGGATATGCAGCAACAACAGATTCTGAGGTAATCGGGGGTCCTGCACCATATCTGTTTTTGGCCTTTACACGGAATTGATATTCCACTCCTGTGGTCAAACGAGTCGCTTTAAATGTCGTTCGAATCGTTGTTGTAGAAAGTTCTGTCCATGTCTGACTAGTTGTTTCCCTTATTTCAACGACGTAGTTATTGATTGGCACACCTCCATCATTATCAGGTGAGGCCCATGAGAAATGAATGGATGTACGCGATATGCTGTCCAGTTTTATTGGTCCCTTTGGTGGTCCAGGAACATCATGTACTTTAATCATGAAATTCTCAGTAACTGTGCCAACTATGTTTTTACCTGTAATTGAATACACTCCACTGTCACTTCTCAAACACTCCTTTATGGCCAATATAGTGGATGTGGCGGTGTGTTCTAGAGTTGTTCTTTGGGTTAACTTGAGAGCTTGATTATCTTTCTGCCAAGTAACAGTTGGTTTTGGACGCCCAGTTACTGGTACCTCGACTTTTATGTCATCTCCAGCCTTCACTATTACAGTCTTCTGGCAGATACCACGCAGATCAAATTCTGGTTCTGTGCTTTGCTCTTTAATAACAACAGGCTTACTTTCACGAGGAGGACTTCTGCCAGATAGATTTACAGCCATTACACGGAATACATACTCCTCATTCTCATTCAAATTCTTCACAACGAATTCAAGTGCCTTCACGGTGTTCACATGAGCCCACTGGTCTGTTCCTTTCTTCTGAGCCTCAAGAACATACCCAGTAATTCTGCTTCCACCGTCATGTTTTGGTTTGGTCCATAAAAGGCTAACTGAGTTTTTGGTAACATCTGCTATTGTAATCGTTTCAGGACGAGTTGGCGCTTGGGAAGCTCTGACAGGGTCTGAGATTTCAACTGCTTCACCTATTCCATATTCGTTTTCAGCAAATACTCTAAAGTAATACTCTGAACCCTCAGACAAATTTGAAACTCTAAAAGCGCACGTGTCACATTTTGTTGTCACAGCTGCGTAAGCTTTGCGGGTAGCTTCTCTTTTTTCAATAATGTAATTAGTAATTTTCGCCCCACCATCAATGAGGGGCATTTCCCATTGTAGTGTAATGCTTTCTTTGTCAATGGCCTTTGGTTTAAGATTAATAGGTGGTCCTGGGGAGTCCAGAACTCTAACATTGACATCAGCAGTCTTCTTTCCAGCAGCATTCTCTAATGTCAAGTTATATTTTCCAGCATCATTTCTGTTGCAATCTGGAATGACCAGCAGGGTGTAGGATTCTGTACTGTCAATGCTTGCAAGGGTTTTTAATGCTGTATCATCTTTTGTCCAAGTAACTTTTGGAGTGGGGCGTCCTTTAATTGGAACAAACAAGCGGATAGATCCTCCTGCCCTAACAACTAGTGTTCTTCTTAATTCAACATCAAGTTCCAGGTCGGGGATTTCTTCACGCTCAATAATTTCAACAAGGTCTACGGTTTGGGCTGGTTCTCCAACTCCCATTCCATTAATAGCAGTAATTCTAAAATGATACTTTGCTCCAGCCTCTAATCCTGGGACAACGAATTCACTAATCATCAAAGGAGAGGTTGTGTCCTTCACCCATGCCTCATCTCCGTCTTTTTTGTGCTCAACAATGTAGCCGGTAACAGGCATGCCTCCATCATTAAGGGGTTTACCCCAGTGCAGTTCTGCTGTGGTTTTGGTTGTATCTGTGACCCTTGGGTTGACAGGAGGTCCAGGTACACCTAGGTGGCATTAAAAAGGAAATAATGAATATAATTAAGGGTCAATAAAATTACACTTAAAAAGCTCAAGAGCGTTTAATACCTTATATGTTATTGTATATATAAACACATATGTATATATAACGTGTAGATAAGGGCAAAAGTGTGTGTTCTCTTTAAAAATTCCACATTTTTGCATCAATCATCACAACATTTGAAATGTTCACTCTTCAGGATCCTACACAGCTTTAAATACTCTTTACAATCACGAAGAAGCAGCTCAAAATATCTCAAACCCTCTATGTTGTTTGAAAAGCAACACCAACGATTGATGGAGAGAGTGATTAAGCAATTGCGTGCCAAAAAAACTTATATTAAGGTAATAAAATAAAATTTAATTTAAAAAAAAATGAAACCACAAAAAAGCGACCAATCACACATTTAAAATTATACATTTACACCATTTGCAGGAAACTTTATCATAAACCCAAAGCCGGAATAAGAAGGAAATAATTATTCAGAATCAATTTTTGGTTTAAAATAATCAGTAAAACAAACAGCCACTCAATTTGTGGGATGACTGTTATGAATAGGCTATCTTGAAACATTTTCCTCACCTGCCATGACCTTAGTAGTAACAGGCTGAGATGGTTCACTTGGTTCGCCAAAGCCTGCCTTGTTCTCAGCAGTTACTCTGAATTGATATTCCACACCTTCTGTTAGTCCCAACACCTCAAGCTGCAAATCAGGGACTGTTTTCTTCGATGCCTTAGACCATCTCATACCCCGTTTTTCCTTCTTCTCAACCAAGTAGCCAAAGATATCACTGCCTCCATCCTCAGCGGGTCTCTTCCATGTGATTGTAGCAGTATTTCCTCCAATATTTTCAACCTCTGGACGTGCTGGAGGGCCTGGGGGACCTAAGAATTCCCATTCACCAAACAGTTTAGAATGTGTGCAAAGAAAGTTAATGACATCTGCTGATAATTTGCAATAAATGCCACTTACCATAATTATCCACCATCTTTACAGGCTCAGAAACTGCAAAATCACCAGCTCCTGTGTGGTTCACAGCTGAGACTCGGAATATATATTCATTCCCTTGAATTAATTTGTTTGCTACAAAATGGCAGTCGATGATGTTTTCTGCAAGAATTGTCCAGAGGAGACGGCTTGTTTCCCTTTTTTCCAGGTTGTAGTGCTTTATAGCTGATCCTCCATCCTCGGTAGGTGGTGTCCAGCTCAAATTCACCTTTTCAGATGAGACTCCGCTTGCTTCAATGGGTCCTGGAGGTCCAGGAACATCTAGGACAGTCACTTTAACATTCTCTTCTTTGACACCAAATGGATTGCTTGCTGTAATGGTATACTCTCCAGAATCCTTTCTGCTGGCATATTTGATAAACAGAGTAGACGAAGTTGGAGTGGTTTCAATCTGGCATACATCTGAGGGCTTGAAGTACTTTCCTCCCTTTGACCAGACTGAGGTAGGTGCAGGTTTGCCCAAAATACTGGTTGCTGTAATGACAATTGTTTCCCCAGCTTTAACTGTAAGGCCTTCCTTTACCGTGGAATCAATAATAATTGTAGGTGCAGCTGTAGGTTCACGAAAAAAAAAAACATTGTTACATGTATGCAGACTCTAAAAAAAGACTCAAGCGCCATAGACAACTTAGAATGTACATACCATATTCATCCATGCATACAAGAGTGTCAGTTTGTTCAGATGGTTGACTGATTGCACCAGCTGCATTCTTGGCTCTAATTCTGAATTCAAACTTGCAACCCTCCTGCAAGTTAGTCACAGTGTAAGCACAATCCACTACATTAACTGGATTGGCTTTCACCCAGACTTTGGCTGGAAGGTCTCGTCGTTCAACTATGTATCCTGTGAGCCTGTGACCTCCATCATACTGAGGCTCAGTCCACTGAAGTGTTACAGTACTCCTTGTGATGCTGATCACATCAGGCTTACCAGGTGGATCTAAAAATGGCAAAAATGTCCAAATGTATGTTCAATGTATAACAGCAGACAACTATAATTTATATGTAGATTTTGACACTATTAAATTTATGTAAATTGACTGGTATTGTATATGTATATGCACTTTACTTACCAATAGCATCCAATGCAACCATTGGTTCGGTTGGAGGACTTGGTTTGCCAACACCTGCCAAATTAATAGCCATTACTCTGAATTCATACTCGAGCCCTTCAGTTAATCCTTTCACTTTGTAGTCTCTCATTTTAATTGGGGCTGGATTAGCTCTCTTCCATAACATGCTGTTTCGTTCCTTGAACTCCACATGATAGCCTGAAAGAAAATTTTATAAGAAATTATATCAGAAAATACGCAAAATATTTTATTGTTAAAATAACTTGTATTAGAGGTTATTAGTTCACCTGTAATTGGAGAACCTCCAGTTTTCCTTGGGTCAGACCAAGCTAAGGTTGCCGAGTCATGTCGCATGCTCATGATTTGTGGTGGAGGTGGCGAATCAGGCACATCTGATGAAATAAACACATGGATCGTCTATTAAGATTACATTCCTTGGTAAATTGCAATCCCATTAAAACTGTTTCAAAAAACTCTTACTGAATGGATGTTTAGCAACCATGGGTTCAGATTTGAGACCCTCTCCAACTCCATATTTGTTTTCTGCCGACACTCTGAACATGTATTCGGTTCCCTCATGAAGACCAGCAACTCTAAAAGTGTTGGTGTCTATTGCGGAAGACACAGTTACCCACATGTTGGTAATGGAGTCACGCTTCTCTAGAATATAATTCGTAACTTCAGACCCTCCGTCATCTTTGGGAACACCCCATTTCAAAGTAGCTCCATCAGCAGTGACTTCTTTGAACTTTATCGGCCCTGTACAGATTCCTGGTTTGCCGACCACTCTTACAAAGATTGTGGATTCTTTTGATCCAGCACTATTACGTAGAGTGATTGTATATTTTGAGGCATCACTCCTTTGGCAGTCGCGAATCAAAAGTGTTGTGTTCACAGCAGTAGATTCCGCACAAACACGTCCAGTGTCAGTTAGATTTTCATCATCTCCCTTCTTCCATGTTACTGTTGGAGGGGGTTTACCAATGATGGGAATCTTCAGTCGAACGGTGCTTCCTTCCTTTGCAATGTAGTTCAAGTTTGGCAAATCCCTCAAATCACAACTGGGAAGTACTGTTCCACAGAAAAAACAGAATACATCAGAAAGAACATATTTATACAAGACAGACATTGAATGAACTGGAAGACATATCTCACCGATTACATCCTTTGCCACAATAGAAAGTTCTTTGGCGGGACCATCACCGGAATCATTAGTTGCCAACACTCTATATTTGTATTCTTTTCCCTCCACAAGGTCTTTGGCACTATATTGCATGTTCTTTGACCTTGAAAGCTCCTTCCACTTGTCATCACCATTAAGCACTTCAAGAACATATGCAATAATTCGACTACCTCCATCACTCATTGGTTTCTTCCAGGAAAGAGTGCATGAATCTCTGGTTACTAACAATGGCTTAAAGTCCATAACTGGCCCAGGTTGTTCTAAAAAAAAGACATAATTATAGTCACAAATTTTCAGCTATACAATGTGGATGCTTTTGGACCATTTTTTATCCTCCAATTTAATATTTCATCTTAAATCCCTTTTTAAAAGAACCTACCTGAGGCTCTGGCAAGATCTGTTGTTTCACCAGGCTCCCCAGTACCATACTGATTCTGAGCCATGACTCTGAAAAAGTATGATCGACCAGCTTCCAGGCCATCGATCTTGAATGATGTTTTGTCACAGCTTGATACCATGGACCAGGCTTTTCTCTCTGCATCACGTTTTTCAACAATGTAACCTGTAATCTCACTTCCACCATTAATTAATGGTTCGTCCCAAAGAATGGACGCACTGTCCTTCGATGTCTCTTTCACCATTAGGTTAAGTGGTGGGCCAGGGGTATCTGCCATGGGATTGATCATATAAGAATATTAAAAATATTTTTTATTGTTATTATACACAGTGAACACAATTATTTGAGGATATTGGCAATTAACCTACCAAGAACTTTGACCACAACTGTGTACATCTTCATGCCACTGATACTTTCAAGGTTCAGAATATATTTTCCTGCATCATAGCGGTTTACTTTTTCAACATATACTGATGTGTCATTGTCTGACACTTTGATTACAATTCCTTGTCTGTCCTTTATGTTGGTGTTCATCTTAGCCCATGTGATCCTTGGAATAGGACGGCCCTTGATTTTGGCGTGGAGTTTCATAGGAGTGCCAGCTTGTAGCACCAGTGTATCCTTTAGTGATGCATCAAGCTCAGCCTCAGGGGGAACTGTGATTAATTTCAAAATCAATAGTTTAGGCTTATTTACAGTTTATTTAAAGTACAGGATATATGAAGTTAAAATTTTACATTGAGAAACATGCATTAACGGGTAATGAGTAAGTGTTACAAGGGCAACCTACTAAAAATAACCATTTGCACATACTGTATATATATGGGTATGTGGGGTGCCTTTATCTCAGTACATACCAAACACATCCTTTGCAACATGTTTGTCAGGAACTTCACAAGGCTGACTAAAGCCAACTTTGTTGACAGCACTGATTCGTAGTTGATATTCAGATTTCTCCAGAAGTCCTGTGACCACATAGTAGGTGTCCTGCAGATTCTTTGGGACATTGCATCTTATCCAGTCTGTTGCATCTGTTCTCTTACATTCAACTAGGTATCCCAGAATGTTACTTCCACCATCATTTGCTGGCTTAGACCATGACAAACTAATTGTACTGTTAGTTACGTCTGTGACCTTGGGGGAAACTGGTGGTCCAGGAGGATCTGTAAGTCACATAAGGTTAAAGAATAATGATCAACCAAAATCTTAGAAATGCATTCTATGCATTATTGGGAATTGACTTACGAATGGGATCAACTGCAGCAGCAGCATTCGATGGCTCGCTTGGTTTTCCAGGACCAGCGATGTTAACAGCAGTAACTCTAAACTCGTATTGGGATCCCTCTGAAAGTCCCCCAACTTCAAGCGATCGTTCTAGCAGTGGTTTTCTATTGAGTTTGGTCCAGTTAAGCTCTTTGGTCTCACGCTTTTCAAGCAGATAACCAAGGATGATAGATTTGCCATCATCAGAAGGCTCCTTCCAGCTTACAGTCATTTTCTCTTTAGTGGTGTTTGTAATGATTGGTGGATCACACTGACCCGGAACAGCTGGAGAATGATAAAAGTGATAAAATAAGCAAGAGGAAACAATCATTTAAAGAGATTTAAATTTTTTTTTTGAAGTGATGTCTTACTGAAGGGATTCTTCGCCACTACAGGATCTGACAGAATGGAATCACCAGCTCCAAATCTGTTTTCGGCACGAACACGGAACTGATATTCATGCCCTGCAATCAGCCTCTCCACACAGAATTCATTCACAGCTTTACCGACTTTGGCCGAAACCTGAGCCCAATTTGCCCGGCTCGACTCCCGCTTGTCAATGATGTAATTGGTAATGGGTGAACCACCGTCTGCAAGTGGAGGTGTCCAACTCAGTTTTACCCGGTCGAAAAGTGTCTCTTCAATCTTTATAGATGCGGGTGGACCAGGAATATCTACAAAAATAAAAAGGTAATTGTTAAAGATATACAGTATATATCCATTATATTATCCAATCTAATAAATAAGGGTGAAATTCTATGTGTGTGTGTGTGTGTGTATTCCCTATACAAATCCACACCTATGCCTCAATTACTACAACATTTAACATTCTTACAATTTAGGATCCTGTGAAGGATTAATTTACTCTACAAACCACATATACATTTACAAACAATATACTCTACAAACCACAAAGAAGTACCTCAAGACGTCTCACAACCTCTACGTTGTTCGAGCAGCAACACCACTAAGGTAGGACACATATATGCCAAACAAACCAATTTGATCAACATAATAAACATACCCAAAACTGTGAGCTGTATGTCCTCAGTCTTCGAACCGCTTGCATTTTCAGCATGAACACTGTACTTTCCAGTATGAAGTTTAGTAACTGCACTAAGGCTTAAAGTAAATAGGTGCCTCTTCTGTGCCATCCTCATGTCTTTGTCTGCAGTCAGCACTTTTCCATCTTTGCTCCATGTAACTTTTGGCATAGGTTTGCCAAAGACTTCCGCTTCAAGACAAACGTCTGTGCCGGCCTTCTGCGGCACCATCTTTTTCATCTGTATTGCCAGCTCTATTCTAGGTGGCACTGTGAACGACATCAAAATGGAAAATAAAAAAAAATGGAAAAAAAAAATTATATTCTAGAATTCCTTAAAGACGATTAAAAAAGAAGCACAGTCAAAAGCATACCATTTTCAGCAGATATCAGAACAGCATCAGTCACTTCAGATGGCCTGCTTATGTTAACTGCTGTTTTGGCAATGACCCTGAACTGATACTTGGCTCCCTCATCCAATCCAGTGACTGTGTATTCTTCCCGAGGGACATTCTGACTGCTTGTATTGCATCTTATCCACCTGTCTTCAGGAACTCTTAAGGCTTCAACATAGTATCCCATGATCTTACTTCCACCATCATTCTTTGGTTTAGTCCAGACCAGCATAACTGTACTCTTGGTCACATCAAGTACTTCTGGTTTTCCTGGAGCATCTATTATAAAGTACAAAATAACATTTTAGAATAGACCAATATGTAAGTACACTATTACAAATAACATTTATTGCAGTGCTATTGCTGATATCAAAACAAAAAATTCACACCCATTGCATTTTGCATATGAACCTACCCACTGGTGTTCTTGCCGTGACAAAATCAGTCTTCACACTTGGTTTACCCTGTCCTGCACGATTAATGGCAGACACTCTGAACGTATATTCTAGGCCTTCGATAATTCCAGCACAAGGATACTCAGTTGTGCGCACGACTGAATCATTAGCCTTAACCCACAGAAGGCTATTCCGTTCTTTACGCTCAATGTAGTAGCCAGTTATAGGACTGCCACCATCTGACTCAGGCTTATCCCAAGCGACGAACATGCAGTCCTTGTTTATCTTGTTGATGCGACAGTTTAATGGTTCACCCGGAACATCTGTAAAAAAAATGGGACCAAGAAAAGTGAATAAGTATAACGTTGACAGTCTTCTTCTTGGAAGTTTTTCTGCACATTTTAGACCTACCGAAGGGGAATTTGGCGATCATCCTTTCAGATGTAATGGGATCCGAGATACCAAACCGGTTTTCTGCACGAACACGAAAAACATACTCCTTTCCAGGAATGAGTTTACCAAGTCTGCAGCCGGTCTTGCCACAGCTGGAAACAGCAGTAACCCAGTCGCCTCGGCTCACGTCACATTTCTCGACCACATAGTTAGTAATATTGCTACCACCATCTTCAAGCGGCTTGTTCCAAGACAGTGTGCATGCATCAGAATCAATGTCACTAATTTCAAATGGAGGTTCCGGTGGTCCAGGGATATCTAAAAAAAGTTACAGTTATTAGATATTTTATTCTTCTCAGGTCTTAAATAAGATACTTTGGAATATTTGCAGCAAATATAATAAAGAATACAAACCTTTAATCACTATTTTCATCACCTCTTCCACTTTGCCTGAGCTATTTTCTGCTACAAGGCTGTATTGGCCACTGTCATTTCTTGATACATCTTTAATGATGAGAACACACATGTTCTGGGATTTGTGCACAGCAAGACGACTTGATGGGACCACTTTGTCTTCCCCTCTCTTCCACTGGCACTCAGGTGCTGGCTTTCCAGAAACAAGAGCCTCAACTCTGACTTTAGCACCTGCCTTTGCAGTGACAAGCTCGGGGATGATGACCTTTGGTTCCGCTAAAAATATAGATGAAGCATAAATAATTGACTTCTAATTTTTCAAGGAATGGAGATGTTGGTTTTGCAATGTTAATTATTTTACTTACACGTTTGTTCTTTGATTTCAAAGCCTTCTTTTGTCTCTGTGGGAAGACTGGCTCCCATAGAATTCCGTGCAGCTACTCTGAAACGATATTTTCGTCCCTCCTTTAGCCCAGCAACCGAGATGCACAAATCTTTAACAGTGGTATATGGTGTCCATTCTTCTTTCTTTTCCTCTTTCTTTTCTTCTTCTTCTTCAACTTCAACTGGTGGGGGTTGTATTACAGCCTCAGCAGCAGGCTCAGTACCAGGCTCGGCACCTGGCTCTGCCCCACCTTCTACCACCACTGGTTCTTTGGGTGGTTTGGGCTCAGGAAGTAACAAGTAGTCGACTATATAGCCATCGATCTTAGCTCCTCCATCTCTCATTGGTTTTATCCAACCCACCTTTGCACTATTTTTGGTAATCTCCAAAACATCAACCTTTTGTGGTGGGTCAGGCTTACCTAAGTAGAAAACACATACTTTAACCAAAACCATCCAGTAAATCTTAGAAACCTGTAATTAAAATGACTTCTATACTTACTGATTGGATCAGAGGCCAGATACGATCCTTGTGCGGCTTTCGGGACACCTGGTCCATATTCATTAACAGCAGTTACTCTGAAATAATATTCGGTTCCTGGTACAAGATTGTTTACTTTGAATGTAGTTTTGTCCACATTTGTTTTAACTGTCGCCCATGTTTTCTTATCCACTTCACGCTTCTCAACAATGTAACTGGTAACTTCACTGCCACCATCATTTTCAGGTGGAGACCATGTGAGGTTACAAGATACCATTGTGATATCTGAAACCTCCAAGCCAACAACAGGTCCTGGAGTGTCTGTAAAAATCAACCCAGCATGTTAAAAAAATGATAAAGTCTTATGTTTAAATTAAAGCCTTTACGTTTTAATGTATGTCGTACTTACCAAGTACCTTGACATTAACAAATACAGCCTTTTCTCCTGCTGTGCTTGATACTGTTAGGGAGTATTTGCCTGAATCATCTCTTGTAGTTTCGGAGATGACGAGGAACGTCATCGTGTCAATTAGATCCACTTTACCCTTCTTGACAACATTATCAATTCCCATTCTCCTCCATTGCACTTGAGGTGGAGGTCGACCCCTGACAGTTGCAACTAGTCTTATCGGGCAGCCAGCTCTGACAGTGAGACCTTTCTTAAGCTCGGCATCCAAAACAACTTCTGGGGTCTCTGTTTAAAATACAAATATAAATTGATGAGATTTTCACATTTAATTTAATTGTAATGGCTTGGTAATTGAAAAAAAAAAAAAAACGGCACGGTGCCTTAGTGGTTAGCATGTTCGCCTCTCAGCACTAGGGAATCCTAATCTGGGTGTAGTTTCCATGTTCTCCCCGCGTCCATGTGGGTTTCCATTGGGTTCTCCAGTTTCCTTCCACAGTCCAAAAATATGGATCAAGTTCAATTGAATTCCCCAAATTACCCCATATAGAGTGTGTTTGTGTGTGTTTGTGTGTGAAGGAGTGTTTGCCCAGCGATAGATTGGCGCCCTGTCCTTCGTGCATCTGCCCAGCGCCCGAAACATTCTCCCCTGGATGGGCATGGGGAACCCCCTCGCGACCCTAGTAGAGGATAAAGCGGAAGATAATAGATGGATGGATGGATGGTAATAAAAAACTTACCCAAAATATCCCTTGGTGAAACAGACCCTTCAAGATTAGTTGGTTGGCTCAGACCGATCTGGTTTTGTGCAGAAACACGGAATTCATACTCGAGTTTCTCCTCCAGACTTGTCACTGTGAACTCTGTTCCAGTCAGCTGGGCAGCAACATTGCATCGCTTCCATCCTTCGTCACCCTTTTTGCCTGTACCCTTAACTCGAAGCTCAACTACATATCCAATGAGTGGAGCTCCACCATCATAGGTAGGCTTTGTCCACCCAAGTGAAATTGAAGTTTTTGAACTGTCAATCACCTTCAAGTTTCCGACTGGGCCAGGGGGTCCTACAAAAATAACAAAATAAGTTTAATTGTAGAAAAGAAATTAACAACTTAAAGCATTAATGATATCGAATAAAAAAACAGTCCTACCAGTGGGATCCCTTGCAGTAAATGTTCTTGATGGCTTACTTGCATCACCTATTCCAATCTCATTCTCTGCCTTGACTCGGAATTGGTATTCGTGATTTGGCAGTAACCCAGTAACTGTCATATGTGATGTTGGAATAGGAGATTTAGTAACAGGTGTCCATCTTACGCCATGTTCTTCTTTCTTCTCAAGGATGTATCCAGTGATTGGTTTTCCACCATCATTGTCAGGAGAGCACCACATAACTGTCATTTCATCTTTTGCTATCTTTGAAACCTCAGGGGCATCAGGGGCACCAGGCCTACTGAATTGAGTTCTTGCAACAATTGACTCTGTTTGTACAGCAGGGCCTGCTCCCATCTTGTTCTCTGCCCTGACCCTAAAGATATACTCATTACCTTCAATTAGACGAGTTACATTTGCAGAATTCGTTACAACAGCTGATGAATAGATGGACCAGATGCCTCGTTTTGTCTCACATTTCTCAATGATATAGTTATAGATTTCACACCCACCATCATCTTCAGGTATCTCCCATGCCAGTTTGCATCTGTCCACTGAAATCCCAGACACCTTCAGGTCTCTTATAGATCCAGGCTTGTCAAGAACATTGACTTTAGCCTCGGCAGAACAGCTTCCAGCTGCGTTGGTTGCGGTCACAACATATTTTCCTGAATCGGCACGTTTTGCGTTGGTGAGCAGGAGTTTAGAGAAGTTTGCACCAGCTTCGACTTGAACCCTAGGGCTCTTGTTGATATCTGCAGAATCACCTTCTTTACTCCATTTGACATCTGGCTGGGGCTTTCCTTTAACCTCTGCCTCAAGTGGAATTGAATCCCCAGCTTTAACTACAAGTATACCTTGTAACTTGACCTTTATCTCAGGAACCACAAGCTCTTCTTTTACAAGGACTTCACCTGTTGTCACCCAGTCGCTTTCCCCGCCTTCATTTTTCGTTTGAACTCTAAATTGATATATTTGGTTCTCAATGCACCTGTCTGCCATGAAATAGGTTTCTTTGATAGCGCCCTTATGGATTCGTTCCCATTCATCCGCCTCTTTCGGTTTCTTTTCAATGTGATAAGCAAGATTCCGACTTCCACCATCGTATTCGGGCTTCTTCCATTTCAGGAAGGCAAATGTTTTTCCAGTTTCTGTAATCTGGAGATTTTCTGGCTCTCCTGGTTTCTCAACAGGGTCAACAGCAAGAATAGCATTTTTGCTTTCTGTTGGAGGCCCTGCACCAATTTTGTTCTCTGCACTGACACGGAAGAAATATTCACAGTTCTGAACAAGTGGAGCTTTAACCAGGCGTTTTGTGCAATCTGAAGACACAATGGTCCACCCTCTCTGACTAGGTTGACGGCACTCGATTATGTAGTTAGTAATTTCTGTGCCACCATTATCTTCTGGATTTTCCCAAGAAACCATACATGATTCTTTGGTCACATATGCAACCTTGAGGTTCTGGCAAGCTCCAGGAGTATCAAGTACATTTACTATTATGGTAGCTTGTGCTTGACCACTGCTGTTTTTAGCTTGAATTGCATATTTGCCATAGTCTCCTCTTACTGCCTCCTGAATGACCAGTTCAGCAATTGGAAAGTTGTTATTCATCTCAGTGCGCTTGTCTCTGCCTAAGGCTCTTGCATCCTTAGTCCAAGTAATTTCAGGGTCAGGTCTGCCTTTAACTCTAGTCACGAGGCTAATGATCTGTCCTGCTCGAACAGTTACAAGATCACGACAAGCAACGTCAACAGTCACCTCTGGTGGGACCAGGATGTCTTTGGCAAGTACTGTCTCTGTTAACTCTCTTGGTTCTCCATCCCCAACTTTGTTTGATGCCCTAACACGGAACCGGTACTCTGTGCCTTCAATAAGTCCTGGAACCCTAAATGCACATGTCTTAATAAGCTCCTTGTTGATCTTGTCCCACTGTGCAGAACCAGATTTCTGAATCTCCACCACGTAGCCTAAAACAGGACTACCACCATCTCTGTTTGGCTTGGTCCACACCAAATCTGCATATGACTTGCTCCAGTCCTTAAGCCTCAGGTTACTTGGAGGTCCTGGAGGAGCAATTGGTCGTGTAGTTTTAACTTGATCTGATGGATAAGATGGTTCACTTACACCAGCCACATTCTCTGCAAAGACTCTGAATTCATAAATATTGCCTTCGAAAAGACCCGAGACTCTGTATCTAAGGTCCAGGACAGGTGTTTTATTAACACAAATCCATTTTCCAGTCATCTCTCTACGTTCCACAATGTAACCAGTAACAGGGCTTCCACCATCAGTTTCTGGTTCAGACCATGATACAGTTACAGCATTTTCTGTGACATCAGAGCATGTGGGTGCTCCTGGTGGGCTAGGTGGATCAAACATACGCTTGGCAATAGTGGGCGGACTTTCGAGAGGAGCACCGATGCCAATCTTGTTCTCAGCTCGAATACGTACAACATATTCCCGACCTTTTTCTAAACGTGGCACCTTTGCTTTGGTGCTGTTACTTCCCGAACTCACTACAGACCATGGCTCCCAAGGTTTCTTGACATCCTTCTTTTCAACAATATAGTTCATTAGTGGCGTGCCACCATCATCTTTAGGTGGGCGCCACTGGATAACCATGTGGTCAGAAGTAACCTCCAGGATATTAACAGGTCCAATTGGAGGACCTGGGAGATCCAGTACTGTTACATGAAGAGCAACTGATTTGCTTCCAGCTGTATTTGTGACAGTAAGCCCATATTCTCCACCATCTGTCCTAGCACATTCAGGGATGCTTAAAACTGTTGATGTTCCTTCACTTACGATCTTATATTTGCCCTCACTTGTAAGCTCAGCACCATTGCTTAACCATTTGGCTGTCGGTGTTGGTATTCCTTTCATGATGGCAGGAAGTACAACTGTGCTACCAGCTTTTACAGTAAGTCCCTCAATAAGCTTTACATCAACTTCAATAGATGGTGCCACTGTAAAAAAAAGACATTAATTGAAATGTTAATAGAATTATTATAAAACTACTTATAAATAATGTTCTGTACTAATGTAACACACCATTGTTTGAAATGTGTAAGCAAACGCATTCTGAGTTATACAAATTGTGCTTTAGCTACATTTATCTTAACGTATATGTTTGTACGTCAAAAGAAAACATGTCTTACAAGTCTTTTCCTGGCAAGTGATTGGCACACTGGTATCCGGTCGGCTAATGCCAATCGCATTTTGGGATTTTACACGGAATCTGTAGGTTTTCCCCTCCTCTAGTCCAGTTACGTGAGAATGAGGGTTGCTGACAGTTTTGAAGGTCACCCAGTCAGTGGCTCCGTCTTCTTGATACTCGACAATAAATCCAGTGATGTCGCTTCCACCAGTGCGATCAGGCCACTCCCACTCCAGCCATACTTCTGTTTTTTCGGCATCAACATGGTGTAGGTTTTTTGGAGGCCCAGGAGGATCTGGACGTGAGCAATCACAAAGGTAAGTTTTCTTTAAATCAATTAAGTCTATATCCATATACAAAATATTTTACATTCATAAGAATAATACTTACAGAGAGGATCAAGTGCCTTTATGGGTTTATTGGTTTCAATGTATGCACTTCTGCCAAACTGATTCTCAGCTGCAACGCGGAATAAATACTGTACGCCTTCCATCAAATACTGAGCCATGAGTGTAAGCTTCTTGCAAGAGGCGCACACTGGAACCCACTTCGCAGCGGCGACATCTTTTTTCTCCACCACATAGTGAGAGATCACAGCACCACCATCATCTGCTGGCTTTTGCCAGGTCACATAAGCAGATTCACTTGTAACATCAGATATAGCAAGATTCCTTGGAGGTCCAGGTTTATCTGGAATATGACAGATCATTAAAGGTTATTGTACACCCATGTACTATACTGTACCTAATTTCAGGTGTACTTTGTATGATAGCACAAATAACGTCAAAGAAACATATTTCGTCTCCCTGAAGATGCTTATAATTAGAAATTCATCAGCTTCATGACTGACAAGCTATTAGTTTTTACTGTTTTTATTATTGACATATAACTACATTCCCATATATATATATATATATATATATATATATATATATATATATATATATATATATATATATATATATATATATATATATATAACATTCCATACGTATAACATTCAAAACCTTCAGTTTTGATCCTCATTAAATATATATATATGGCCGACACGGTGGCTTAGTGGTTAGCATCGCCTCTCAGCACTATGGATTCCCGGTTCGAATCCCAATCTGGGTGGAGTTTCCATGTACTCCCGGTGTCCATGTGGGTTTCCTCCGGATTCTTCAAATTACCCTATATAAAGTGTGTTTGTGTGTGTGTCTGTGTGAGTGAGTGTGTGCCCAGCGATAGAGTGGCGCTCTCAGTGTGTAGGGTTTTGAGCTAAAAATTCAAATGACGTGAGTAGACTTTGGTCAATGTCAATGAAGTTGCATTGTGTTGTCTCTATGTTATGTTTACATAACAAATGTTGTTAGAACATGATTAAACTGGGCATACCAAGAACAAGCACTGTGCATGTTGCCGTCTTTGTGCCAGCTGCATTTTGTATGGTTATGGTATAGTTGCCACAGTCAGCACGGGTACTTTTCTTCATGTGTAGTTTACTTCCACTTGCAGTGACTTCAATAACACAATGAGCAGGAACATCTTCTCCATTCTTTTTCCAAGACACGGTGGGAATAGGCATGCCCTTAATTACAGCACTTAGTGTGATATCTGTTCCAATCATGGCAAGATGGTCACGTGACATATTGGCATCCAGCAACAACTCAGGCTCCTCTGCAGATTCAAAAAATGAAACACATATATTTTAAGATGCTTAGAAGAAGCAGCATTTTGTTATTTCCTTAATAGGTTAAAGAAAAGAACTTATTTACCCAGCCGATCATGAACTTTCACTGGTTGCTTAACAAATGCAGGCTCAGATTTTCCAGCTGCATTCACAGCCATGATCCTGAAACTAAATTCTCCACCCTCTGGTAGGTTACCAACAACAAACTTGGTGTCCGGACATGATTCTGGAGTCTCGTTGGCTGGTATCCAGTCAATTGCACCTGGTTTCTGATACTCAATAAGGTATCCAAAGAGTTTGCCTTTGCCATCATGGCGAGGAACACGCCAGGACAAACTAACAGAGTCCTTCGTTTTGTCGACGGCTTCAGGCAGCACAGGTGGGCTAGGTGGAACTAAAAATCAAAAGGTAGAGTGTTAAACGTCATTGTTGTTATAAAACATCACAATTATATCTTGGTTACATCAATGAGTATGCTGTCCATTGTTACCTTACTTAATATATAGCAAAGTCTTAAAATGCTATGTTATTGGAATAAATAAAGGATTTATATATGATAAAGTATTCTATTTTGCCTACTGTACTTACAGACAGAGGAATTTGTCCACCATATTTAACCCATCCATGTGGAACATACATATATAAACACTGAGTAAAGTGTACACCAGTATATGGTGCCTAGGGAGCAATTTGGGTTGGATTATTTTAGCCGTAGTGCTTGGTGGGACCTGGAACCAAATTGGAGACCTTGGGGTGGCAAGGCTGGTTCCTTAACCACAGTCCTACTACTTTGCCCAGATACTGATGTATTTGTGTGTTTCATAATTTCATTCGAGCAATAAAAAATCACCTACCAACAGGATCCTTGGCCAGTATTGGTTTAGATGGAGGGCTTGGGTCTCCGGTTCCAATTTCATTCTCTGCTGTCACACGGAATTCAAATTCACAGCCTTCAATGAGATCCTGCACCCTGTACTGTGTAGCTGGATAAATGGGATCTCTAGTTGCTCGCGACCATCTCTTTGCTGAAGGCTCCTTCTTTTCTAAGTAGTAGTTAGTAATGGGCTTGCCACCATCACGAGGGCGGTTCCAAATAACCAAGGCTGAGTCATGGTAGACCTCTTTAACCACTGGTTCTTCTGGGGCTTCGGGAACTCCTGCACACACGTCACATTAGGTATTTAGCAGTTGCTTCAACCCAAATCAATTTAAGTCGAAGTGCGAGAACAACATACGTTAGTGAGTTAAGGAGAAACCAAATATTTTTGTGATACATATTTGCCAAAGAAAAGTCACTTACTGAAAAGATCTTTGGCTTTCATCTCTTCGGACTCTAGTGGGTCACTAATGCCATACATGTTCTCAGCACTGATTCGCAAGATGTATATACGTCCCTCCACAAGCTTGGGTACTTTGCAGGTGGTTTTTGTGCTGGCTGCTGTAACAGTGGTCCACATGTCCCTGTTGACATCTCTTTTTTCAATGACATAGTTGGAAATTTCAGTTCCACCATTATCAAGTGGTGGCTTCCACGAGATGACCATATGATCTCTGTGAACTTCCTCAAAGACGACTGGACCTTCTGGAGGCGACGGCCGATCTGTGATAGAGGATGAAAGAAGTGAGAACATCTTGGATGGATTTGAAAAAAGAAGAAAAAAAAAAGTTATTTAATGTCGAGTACATACCAACGACATTGACATTGCAAATGCCTTTGCGAGCTCCAGTACAGTTCTCAACTGTGACACAATATCTACCACTGTGTTGCCTCTGAGCCTTAATAAGACCGAGGCACATGGTGTTTAATGTGTTTTTAAACTGAACATGTTGATCAGCTTTCAGCTCCTCGTCATCTCTTGACCATGTGACCGATGGGGCTGGTTTGCCTGAATAGCGTCCTAGCAGAGCGACACTTTCACCGACACGGACAATAACCTTGTCACGGAAGTCCAGTTCAATAGTAGGAGGCTCTGAAAAATTAAAAGGACATAATCAGTTTTAACTTCATTTTTTAGATTGATATTATAATAATTCCTTAAACCTTTCATTTGGAAAATTAAGAAAATATAAATGGGTATAAAACATTAACAATGAATGTCACATTTCATATAGAAAACTATTTATAAATATGGCTCCTACTTCTGCAAATAACTTTAAAGTTACCAGCCATTTTATTAAAGACATAATTAATAATTATTATTATTATCCAATACTAAAATATCAAAATAATCCACCACCTGGCGGCACGGTGGCTTAGTGGTTAGCAGGTTCGCCTCTTAGCACTTGGGATTCCCGATTTAAATCTCATTCTGGGTGGAGTTTCTATGTTCTCCCCGTGTCCGCATGGGTTTCCTCCGGGTTCTCCGGGTTTCCTCCCACAGTCCAAAAACATGGATCAAGATCAATTGAATTCTCCAAATTGCCCCATATAGAGTGTGTTTGTGTGTTTGCGCCCTGTCCTGAGTGTATCCGCCCTGCGCCCGAAACTGTGTTCTTCCCTGGATGGGCATAGGGAACCCCCCCGCAACTCTAGTAGAGGATAAAGCAGAAGATAATGGATGGATAGATGAAATCCACCACCTGCTTTGTGATAGTCCTATGTGATGTTTTTTATTTAAACATTCTTATTATAATATATATAATAAGTGAATATAAGGTGTGCTAAATAAAATGGCCAGTGATTTCACAATTCTCATTTAAAAAACTAAAATTTTGTCATACCTAGCTCGTCTTTGCATATGATGGGCTTCGTGCAGAAGGATGGCTTTCCTTGACCGATCTCATTAACTGCACTGACGCGGAACTCATAGGATTCACCCTCCCGCAGACCATCATAGGTAAACCTTCTGTCCATCAGTTTGTCTTTGGTGAGTCTCATATACTTGTCCTTGCCGATCATGCGCGCTTCCAAAATGTAGGAAATCACCTCACTTCCACCATCATTCTTTGGTGGCTTCCATGTTACAGTGATGTAGTCTTTAGTTACAGCAGTCACCTCGATTTCTTCTGGACGGTCCGGTACAGCTAGGAAACAAAAAACAAAGACAATTTAATGTAATTTCTGAAAATTCAATTATTTAACAATATGTTTTAAATGTTTTTCATGGAATCATGAATCAACTTACAGAGGGGCTCTTTGATTATAACCTCACTTGTCGTTTCACGGAATGGTCCGAGTCCAACTGCATTTTCAGCTGCAACTCTGAAGAAATATGCTTTTCCCAAAGTAAGATTATCAACCACACCACTCTGTCTGGCAGCATTGTAAGAGCATGCTGTCCATGCTTTGCGTTCAGCTTCACGTTTCTCAATAAGAAAGTTGGATATAGGAGAACCGCCATCATCTTCTGGGAAGAACCAGGTGAGCTTGCAAGAGTCAATGCTGAGATTATCTGCTATGAAAGGTATGCCGACTGGACCAGGGATGTCTAGGAAGGAATTAAAAGGAAACATTTAGCTCAGCCTCTTTATTTCCTGGTCTACACATGATGTCAAGGATCTGTGCTTACCGAGGACCTCAACAATGACTGTCTTTTTCACTTCTCCTCCAGCATTTTTCGCTGTCAAGCTATATGTACCTCGTTGTTTTCTGGTGCAGTTCTTTATTACTAAGGAGGTGCTGATTGAGGTGTTTTCAACAACAGCCTCGGGTGGAATGGCACCATCATCTCGGTTCCAAGTTATTTCTGGAGCAGGCACGCCTGACATATATGCTAGCATGCGGATAACACCACCGGCATGAATAACGATTCTCTCTTTCATTGAGATGTCCAGCTCAAGCACTGGGGCAACTGTAATATAGAAAATAATATTATAATTAGCTTATAATGTTCTCAATTTGAACTCTGATATGCAAACTGTAAGTAAAGAAAAGCCCTACCTATCCTTTCCTTCATTTCAAGAACATCAGCAACTTCTCCTGGCTCGCCTGGACCTGCAGCATTAAATGCCAGGACTCTGAACTTGTAGAATCCATTTTCTTTTAGTCCAGTGATTACAAACTTTGTTCCTCTCACTTCCTTCTCTTTGGCCTGAAATAACAAAAACATAATAATAAAAAAAACATAATACAGTATGTATAAATATATAATATATATAAAAACACTAATACTATAAAAACACAATAAATGTATGAATGGTCTACCTTAACCCAAGCTTCTGTTCCCTCTTCTTTATATTCAACAAAGTAACCAATGATCTTTGAGCCCCCATCTTTCAGCGGTGGAATCCATTCCAAGTCAGCTGTTGTCTTTGTCCAGTCAGTAACCTTAGGAGTTGGAGCTGAAGGTGGAGCTGCACAAAAACAATACTTATAAAAACACTTTCGCCAACAACAAAATATATAAGTACCATAAGCACTATCTCATACCGATCGGATCTCTGGCAAATGTTGGGTCAGATGGCAGACTAGCTGGTCCACATCCTGCTGCATTGATTGCAGTCACACGGAAGATGTATTGAGAACCCTCAATGAGGCCTGTGACCTTATAAGAAATACCAAATGGCATAGGTCTGACTGGATCGCGAGATACTCTATTCCATCGTTTTGATGTGGCCTCTTTGCGCTCCAGCCAGTAGCCAATAATCGGACTTCCACCATCTGAATCAGGCTCCTCCCAGTTCACTGTCATGGAGTCCATTGTGATACTAGAAAGTGTAGGTTTCTCGCATTGACCAGGAACAGCTGTTGGAAATACACAAAATATACCAAGTGTTTTTTTTTCCCCCAACAAACACACAAAATAAATAAAATATCAAGAATACTTACTGAAAATCTCTCTAGCAACCTCTGGTTGGCTGTCAAGTGGTTCACCAACTCCATATTTATTCTGAGCTCTAATGCGGAAGATATACTCATGGCCTGGCATCAACCCCTCAATGGTGAACATGCGTTCTTTGGGTGCGCCTGGAACTGGAATCCATGTCTTTCTATTTGCTACCCGCCTTTCTATTGTATAATTTGTGATTTTTGAGCCACCGTCATCTATAGGAGGCAGCCATGATAGTGTAATGCTTTCAGCATGAATCTCCTCAAACTTAATAGGTGCAGAAGGAGCTCCAGGTAGACCTAAAATAGAATACAAGTAGTTATTAATTTGTGTAAATCAGTCTTTTACTATTCTCTGAAGATTTTAGGAACACAGTGATGCATAACTAAAATTCTAAAGCAGTATAGATGTTCAAAGTAGCAATCTGACAAATAGAAAGATAATGAATGATTGAATAAATAAATGAATTAAAACCTAGGGTATAGATAAAAAGCCAAAAATTACATCTATGACTAGAAAGCTTTTTTGGTGATATGCTCTGCCACTACATACATCTGAAGTCAATTATCGGTACCAGCACAGTGTTTAAAAGCGAGTCTAAGTGTCAAAAATTGGGCATTGCATAGCATAGCATATGCTGTGTTTATGAGGGTAACACATCTATGTTTAAGGAGCCCCTTAAACATCATTAAACATTTCCATGTCCTGCGTTGGCTTTCATTTTTCTCCCCTATTTTTTTTGATTGTGCCCTCATCCATCCTGTTGGTTGGGTATATGTGGCTTGTCTACATCGACCATCCATGACCAGTGGGAAGCTAAAGGATTTCTGAATGTGCAGCTGGGTTTCTAAATACATTTTGAACTGGGCTGCTACATCAACATTTGTAAATATCCCCTTCTTTGCTGATAAGGGTCACAAAAAAGTGGTGGTGCATTTTTAAGATATACCATTAATGTATGTCACTTACCTAGAACATTCAGTCTCATCTCTTTGGAGACCTTTCCTAGACTGTTACTGGCAGTGAGTGTGTAGAGACCCGTGTCTGAGCGTTTGCCTTGCTGGATTAACATTGTGCAGCTGTCATCAGTCACAAGCTTGTTAATATGTTCGTCATACTCAATATCGACTTTGTCGTCGCTTTTGTGTGGCGGGGCTTTCTGCCAGGTGAGAGTGGGAAATGGGCATCCTTTGATCTTAGCCACAATGTTAATATCTGTGCCTTGTTCAACTTCCATGAATTCATCAAGCTCGATAAAAGGTGCCCCTAAAGAAAACAAAATTCATATTTAATGTAAGTAGTTCAATGTAATATATATACAGTATATATATATATATATATATATATATATATATATATATATATATATATATATATATATATATATATATAAATGTGTGTGTGTGTGTGTACATTTAGTCTATACAGAATATCTCAGCATGTTAATTTCCATTATGCTGAATTCTAAAAGCCACAAGCTTTTTGTAGCGCGATTTTGCAAATTGCATTGTATTTTACGTACTTGTCTGGTCTTTAACGATAATGGGCCCAGCGGTAGAAGATGGCCTGCTTGCACCAGCCTCATTAACAGCCTTGACACAGAACTCATATTCAGCTCCCTCATGGAGGTCCTCCACTTTAAAGGTTGTAGAATCAATGTCACGCCTATTGCACTGTCTCCAGGATTCTTTTTGTTCTCCGCTGGAATCCCACCAGAGGCGTTCCACAATGTAGTGAGTTACAGGTGAACCACCATCATTCCTTGGTGGCTTCCATGTTAGGGTCACTGTTCCCTTGGATACATCAACAATTTTGACTCTTGTTGGTGCATCAGGAGGATCTGCAAATGTATGTTTCTGGTTAAACAAGCATATCTAATTGTAAAATATATATTTTGGTAAAAAGCTAGGGGGCAGAATAAGGACAAATTAGGTGCTTTTGAACGTGAGGAACTTTTTTTGGTATATTTTATTTGCAGAAACCAAGGACTGTTACGAAACGTTTGATCCGAAATTACCTATTGCTACCCAATACTGTAAGAATCTCGCAGATACTCACGGATAGGATCCTTAGCCCTAGTTCTTTGGAAGGTTTCCAAAGGAGGTCCCATACCAAAGCGGTTCTCGGCCCGAATACGGAACAAGTAGTCCTGTCCCTCAACAAGATCTGGGACTACCAACGACTGACTGGCACAAGCTGGGTTGACCTTTGTCCAGGCCTTTCCTTCAATTGTCTTTTTCTCAATAAAGTAGCTCTTTATTCTCTCACCACCATCATTATCTGGGGGCTTCCATGTAAGTTTGCATGTACTTCTTGTGATGTCACTGATTTTGAGATCCTTTGGTAGGCCAGGCAGATCTGCAAACATTTATTGTTCAGTCAAAGCTTTTATATTTTGACTTTTAATTTTTTTTTACTACCAAATGTTAGGTATCTTACCAAGTACTGTGACACGGACTTTAACCACTTTAGTGGCGGCTTGATTAGATGCAGTAATGATGTACCGTCCAGTGTGGTTAAGCTTACACTCGGGGATGATTACTTCTGATGTAGTATCAGTTGATGTGATCTGTTAAATATTTGTTGAATTGAATGGTTAGTATTGTATTTATTCTGGAGCATTTGATATTGCTGCTATAGCAAATACTTCAAATCAAGAAAAGACCTACATCTGAATCCTTTGGAAGAGTATGACGCTCATTTTTCAATTCTGTTGGAGCGGTTCCATCAAATTCCCATGTGACCTTAGGAATAGGTCTGCCTGATATCTTGGCTGGGATCTTGATGGTTGTTCCAGCATGGCAAGAGAGGAGCTCATGAGCAGTGATGTCCAATGTGATAATGGGCTCCTCTGTGGAATTTTATTCAAAATGTGTTAAATAAATTTTAAAATTAAGTTTAAAATATAAACAGATCAATAATATTGGTGTTACTACAAACCCCGTTTTTAGACAAGCTGGGACACTTTACTGCACTTTAAAAGTGCAGTAAAACTAATTTGTTACTTTACTTAAATCTTTATTTAACACACACAATAAAAAACAGACTTCTGTTATACAAGACAAATAACAAATTGCATTGTTATTTGTCTAATATGTGGTACTATTGGGGTCCTAAACATTAGAGAACAGAATAAAGGGGACGTACACAGTATGTAATGTAGTCTACAAATAGATGGACTACAGTCTGGAATTGGAGAACTACAAAGTCCAACTTTAGGTCAAGTAGAACTGATCAAATAGAAATAGGAAGCATGCTCAAACGTATGTACTCTGTATCTAGATGGGCTCATCTGTGACAAGTACAAGTGTCAATTGTGGACCTTCAGTGCTACTGTAACTTTTACATTTGTCCCAATGTCTGTTGAATAAGTCGCAGACCTTAATTTTATAATTAGGTTTATCATAGAAAACACTGAAAATCTTTCATGTTTTTCATCCGTTAAATGTAGAGTATGTTCGAGCAAATTATTAAGTAAATTATTTGTTTAGTTTTAATTGCATTTTTATAAAAACTTCTGAAAATGGAGTTTGTATTATCCACACTGACTGTGAGCTAATATAAATTGTAAACTGGCCAAATTCAGGCTTAATTCAAACAAAATATAAGTTGGTCTTACCCAGGATGTCCTGTACAATGACGTCAGCAGTCCTGGGACTTGGCTCGGACTCTCCAGCGGCATTAACAGCAACAATTCTGAATCTACATTTCTTGTTCTCTTTGAGCCCAGTGACGGTATATGCAGGTGAGAGAATAAGTTTATCGGGCTCATTGATTCTCTTCCACTCTTGGGAGCCTTCATCCTGGACCTCAACAATATAACCTTTGATTGGGCTTCCACCATCTTTATCAGGTGGAGTCCATGCGAGAGAAACGCTGCTTGTGGTCTTGTCTTTCACTAAAGGTGCTGGTGGTTGACTTGGTGGATCTATATCACACATTAAAAGATGAAAGCATAAGTACAATAATTTAAATGAATAACTAAATCTTTGCATTACAAATCACACTTACTTCTTGGATCCGACGCAAGCACGCATTCTGTTGCCTCACTTGGAGGCCCAATGCCTGCAGCATTTTGTGCCATTACACGGAACTGGTACTCAGAACCTTCAATAAGGTGAAGCACGTTGTATTCTAAGCCCTTGACAGCTGGCTTAGTGACAGGAGCCCTATTAACGCGACTCCAATACACAGCTCCCCTCTCTCGCTTTTCAAGCCAATAGCCCTGAATGGTTGATCCCCCATTATCTTTTGGAGGATCCCATGCTACCACCATAGAAGAGCGTGTATGTCTAATGATACGTGGTCTTTGTGGTGGACCGGGAAGACCATATGGATCCTTGAGCACAACTTTCTCTGATTCACATCCATCACTGATGCCAAACTTGTTCTGAGCTTTTATCTGGAACTGGTATGTCCCATAGGTTTCAAGTTTGTACACCTACATAAAGAGCAGTTAGTTGGTCAGAGTCTAGGCCAAGTTCATAAAAACAGGTTTAAATCATCAAACAGAGCACACTGACCCCATATCGCCTGTCCATGATGCAACAGGTTAGCTGTTCCCAGTCAGACTTCTTCTTACTGGCATCCCGTTTTTCAATGATATAGTTAGTCAGGTCACTTCCACCATTGTCTGCAGGGGCATCCCAGGTGAGGTAACAAGACTCGGCCTTAATATCAGAGACCACGATGTTTCTTGGTGGTGTGGGACGATCTGGAAGGGGGAAAAACATCATAAAAAAATATTTAGGACAATAAATAGAATAACTTCTAAACATTAGGATCATAACGCATTATATGAATAGGGACATACCTAAAATCTCCACTCGGATGATTTGTTGCCCAGTACCGTGAATATTTCTGGCAGTTAGCTTGTATGAGCCTGTGTCTTGTCTTACAGTTTCAGGAATGGCAATCTTGGTGTTAATCGTTTGCCTGTTTATATCTTCAGACTCCAGTGTCATTGTCTCAGTGGGTTTGTCTAAAACAACATCATTCTTTGTCCATTCAAAGGTTGGCAAGGGAAGACCAGCAACCTCAGCAGGAATGTCAATTGCTGCTCCTTTCTTAACGATGATGGCATTACTCTTTAAGTACTTCAACAGTTTTACAGTTGGAGCAACTGAAACAGATTAAGAGTAAAAAAATCAAATACATATCAAGTATCTATAAGTACTACTAATAAGGATCAAGTAATATATAGAACTGTAACAGATATATGAGCAATAAACATGCACGTACATTCATCATCTTGAATGTGGACATTTATTGGTTTGCAGGGTTCTCCATCTCCAACCTCACTGACTGCCTTCACTCTAAAATCATACATCATGTTTTCATTCAGATTTTCCAATGTAATTGTGAGATCTTTGCAGATCTGTCGATTGGCAACATCAAATTCGTCACTGTCTTGTCGCATTTTTTCAATATAATAGCCCCTTATTGGAGAACCACCATCAGTACGTGGAGGCTGCCATGCGAGTGTAATAGTATTTTTGGTTCTTTCGGTATAGTGGAGCTTCTCTGGGGGTGATGGAACACCTGAAATTAAGAAACAGTGTTAGTGCCCATTACTGACGCATGAAATAAATAAAGCTACATCCTTATTCAACAAATATTACCTTTGGGATCTGTGGCTAGAACAGGTCCGAGTTCAACTGGGGCCCCAAGGCCGAATTTGTTCCTGGCAACTACACGGAACATGTATTCTTCTCCAGCCAATAGACCAACTATGTCGCATTTGCAAGCGGCAGTTTCTAGAGGTTGCCTGTAGATGTGCATCTTGGCATCCTTACGCTCAACAACATAGCCCATGATATCACTTCCACCATTATCCACAGGATCGGACCATGTCAGCGAGATCATCTTCTTGCTGACGTTGACAGTTTTAAGATCAACCACCGGTCCAGGAACATCTTTTGGACAAAAAGTGAACAGGTTAAAGACACCAGCCAGCCAGCACAGTCTGTGATGAACATGGATTTGAACGGAGTGACTTACCCATGACATCAACCTTGATAAAGGCTGATTTTGTTCCACTAGAATTTGTTCCTGTGATTTCATATTTGCCATGGTCAGTTCTCAAAGCATTCTTGATAAACACGGTACTGCATTTGCCGGCTGTCTCAATGACGATGTGTTCCTTGTCGGGTTCAGCATCATCTTTTGTCCATTTCACCTCTGGTATGGGTCTACCTACTACGTAGGCTGGGATGCGCAGAGTTTCTCCAGCCTTAATAATCACTCCGTTTCTTACAGCAACATCAAACTCAATTTCTGGTGCATCTGTAGAATATAACAGAGGTTAGGAGATGAAGGACTGTTTAATTCCAAAAGATTTCTGAATTTCTGAAATCTTTCCTAATACTTACTTTCTGGTTCCTTGACTTGCACCGGTTCAGTCATTCCTGGCACTCCATGGCCACCTTCGTTCACAGCATACACACGGATGTAATAATCTGCACCCTCTGTCAGCCCAGTCAAAGTGTATTTGCATTCCTTGCACCTGAACTCAGTGCTGCGGACCCAGTCTTTACCATCCACGAGGCAGTACTCAACATGATATCCAAGAATATCTCCACCACCATTGTACAAAGGTGGAATCCAGGCAATTTCTACAGTTGTGTTTGTGGTATCAACAATTCTTGGCACAGGAGGACCCGGTGGCACTAAACACATGAAAGCAGAAAATTATATATATTTTTTGTAATGTATACAATACTACACAGTATACAACAAAACAAATGAACGTACTAGAAAACTCTTTATTAGATCACTGTAACTATTAAATAGTTACTTACTTACTTATATGTAATAGTACTTACATATTGGATCCATTGCAATCACAGGGTCTGTTGGTACACTGAATTCCCCAGGACCTGCAAGATTTTCTGCACAGACTCTAAAGACGTAAACCAGGCCTTCCATTAAGCCCTCGACCTTAACAGCTAGAGCGCTGAGAAGGTTGCGGTTCACTCTGGTCCAGTATTTACTGTTAACCTCTCGTCTCTCAATCCAGTAACCCAAGATGGGACTGCCATTGTCTTTAGGCTCATGCCAAGAAAGAGCAGCAGTGCTGGCGGTGACTTCTCCAATTCTTGGCATATTGGGAGCATCAGGTGGATCTAAAAAACATCATTTGTTATTAAACAGATTGTTTGAAATTGTTTGTCGATTTTGATAAAAGAACCTAATGTTTATGTCTCTTACTAAATTGATTCTTTGCAACCAGTGGCTCGGAATAACATGGCCGTCCACAACCAAACTTGTTTTCAGCAGTCACTCTGAAGATATACTCCTTTCCTTCGATAAGTTTGGTTACAGGGTAGTTGTATCCTTTGTGAGTTGAGGTTACAGTGACCCAGCCGATGTCATCGGTGGTGTTGTCCTTCTTTTCCAGGATGTAGTTTATGATTTCACTACCACCGTCATCAAGTGGAGCATCCCATGTGCAAATGACAGAGTCCTTCCTGATCTCTTCAAATCCAAAGTTTACTGGTGGGCCTGGCTTGTCTGTAGATGAAAGCAGGTGATATTTAAATGCATATAATTACAAATTCTATATTATTATTTAAGAAAAAGACCAAGAGAAAAATGCAAAAAATTAACCTACCGAGTACATTGACGTCACATGATGCTGTTGCAAAACCATGAGTATTTTCAACCCTGATTGTAAAGTGTCCATGGTCGTCTCTGATGGCATCACGCACCATTAGTGCGGTCTCACCTCTCTTGCTCTGGTCAAATGACAGACGATCTGGAAGTGGAGGATGGAACTCCTCCTCAGGTTCAGGATGAACAGTCTTGGTCTTCTTCTTTTTGATAACTATTTCTGGTTTCTTCTTAACAATTTTCTGCACATTTTCATCATTCCTGAACCATGTCACAGTGGGGTATGGAGATCCAGAAATGTGGGCATCTATTCTGAGCTCCTCTCCCTTTCTGATTACCAGTCCAGTTGCAATGCGTGCATGCAGAGACACTTTAGGAGGATCTAAAAGTAAATGAATGACGCTTTATTCTATTCATAATACTATTTTCATAGCCATTTTTCTCCATATATATATATATATATTTTTTTTTTATTATTATTTGTTTTTTTTATTTGTTTTATATATGATTAATTGACAAAGTGCCATTAATTAATTTTATAATTATAATTTTTTCTTTTATTTGTTATTATTTGTTTATACATACCAACAGGATCTGCAGCTTTAATGAGTGGTGTACTACGAGATGGATCACTTTCCCCAGCCACATTCTCTGCACGGACACGGAACTGGTATTCCTTGCCCTCTACCAGACCAGTAATGGTGTATGAAAATCCAGGCACTAGGTTTGGAACACATCTTACAAATCGGTCACCTTCCTTCTCAATCTGTTCCAAGATATAGCCAGTAATTGGGCAGCCACCATCAAAGGGTGGGGCTTTCCAAGTAACTGTAATAGACTGAGAGGTGGGATTGTGTCCTTCAACCTCAACTGGAGGATCAGGACGTTCTAAAATATATGAGGGGATTAAATGTAAATAAATCAAATACAAAAAACAATAACATTATAAATTATAATCATATTTCTCAAATTATAATAAAACCTACGTTTCAGCTCTTCTGTGATGACAGGGTTGCGAAGCTCAAGATATTCTCCGCTACCAATCCTATTAACAGCTTTAACCCTGAAATAGTATTCACCATTCAACATTAGGTCTTTGACCACAAACTCTAAAATATTAACGCCAGACATCACAGGCATGAACGTCTTCTTCTGGGCCTCTCTGCGCTCCAGTATGTAGTGCAAAATTGGGCTACCGCCATCATTCTCTGGAGGTTCCCATGAAATTTTGCAGGAGTTTTTGGTTACTTCACTTGGTGTAATGCTCTTACATTGTCCTGGCAAACCTGTTAAGAAAATTCATAGAATGAGCTGAAAGATCTGGATAAATAAGCCCAATGTAAATATCAAACAAGCTTGACGTCGTACCAATGACTTTAACATTAACTGTTCCTGTTACCGAACCCAGACTGTTTTCTAGAGCGACAGTGTAGACACCAGCATCTTCATGCTTGCATTTTAGGAGTTCAAGGTGAACACTGTTGAGTTCACATCTCAAGGTCAGCCTGTCACCGTCCTTCATTTCTGTATCCTCTTTCTTCCAAACCATCGATGGTTTGGGAATGGCTCTATATGGGATCTTCAGATGCATCTTCTCCCCCTCGACGATAACAACATCCTGAGTTTGCACATCGATTGTTGGCACACCTTTAAAAATATGGGAAGATATCAATTATAATTTTGTCACATGGACAACCAAATGATATTCAGTTATCTGCATTTAACTTACAGTCTGGATCTTTAGCGAACACTTTGTCTGAGATCTCAGAGGGATCACTAACACCGACAGCATTGATGGCCCGGACTCTTAGGACATATTGTTTCTCGGGAATGATGCCATCCTCAGCTTTAAATTTGAGCTCTTTTATAGGACGAGCATTGATTCGCATCCACTTCTCAGTGCCAGCCTCAGCCAGCTCAACATGATATCCAGTAATAGGACTGCCTCCATTCTTCTCCGGTGCTTTCCATGTGATGTTAATGTGCTCTCTGGTGGCATCCACGATCTTAACCTCAAGTGGAGGTGATGGTGCACCTAGGAATAATACAGATAAGTATAATCCAGTGTAATGTGACCCTTATCTACTCTTATGAGAGCACACTTTATGTGGTGAGTTATACTAAATATGTTGACTTACTAATAGGATCCTCGATGGTAATGATATCTGTGGGCTCGCTTGGATGGCCAACGCCAGCTTCATTTTCAGCACGCACTTGGAATTGTACCTCAGTGCCCTCATCAACGTCAGTTACTCTGTACTTGCATTCAGGGCCAGATGTCTTTCCAGATTTTAGCCAACGAGTGCCCACTTTTTCTTTTTTCTCAATAACATATCTACAAAAAAGGGTCCATGTAAGGCAATATGTTGTAATTCCGCCCCCCTTTATTGCGACACGATAAAATTCAGCAATTACTGATTATATACAATACGAACTTTGTTATCGGTCTTCCACCATCACTTTTTGGAGGCTCCCATTTCAGATCAACATGTCTCTTGGATACTTCGCATACAGTCAAAGCATAAGGAGGTCCAGGAGTTGCTAAAAAAAAGAAAAAAATTATGTTATTTAAACTAAAGGCCTTACCCAAATCTAGTAACCTCAGTATGATTGTCACTTACTGAAAGTATCTTTTGCAAGAACGGAGTCCTCAAGCTCCAGGAATTCACTAACACCCACAGCATTCTCAGCTGCTACACGGAACACATACAGGGTTCCCTCATTGAGTGGTGTGACTGTATACTTTGTTTCCTTCACTGTAGTGTCCACAGTTTGCCAGGTCCATCGTCTGACATCTCGCTTCTCAACAACATAGTTGGTTATAGGAGAGCCACCATCGTTTTCGGGCTCAGTCCATTTTAGTTCGCAGTCAATTTTCGAAATGTTAACCACATCGAGCCAGCGTGGTGGAGAAGGTGGATCTGTTAAAAAAACAAAAGGTATAATGGTTAAATAGGAAACACAGAAAAAGCAACTACAAATTCCTCATAAAAAAACTAAAAACTCACAGAGTCTTTCCTTGCACACTACAGGGTCGCTGGGTTCACTGGCCTCACTCTCTCCAGCGATATTCACAGCTTTGACTCTGAAAGAGTACTCTTGTTTCTCCATTAGTCCTTTTATCAAGTGCTCCGTCATGGGTACATCCTCAGCCACACGGACCCATTCCTCTGTGCCACTCTTGAGAAACTCAATGATGTAGGACTCGATTTTAGCCCCACCATCATGTTCAGGTCTTGTCCACTGCAGGAACGCAGAGGTTTTGGCAATATCTTTGATGTATGGTTTTCCTGGAGCCCATGGAGGATCTGGAAATCAACAAGTTATATTTTTAATATTGTATTTTGAAAATAAAGTGGAACCTCTGTTTTCATGTTTATCCATTTTCTCAGATTACTTCTCCAGTTTCTTCTCCATTTAATCCAAGATATCTCTGGGCACACACTCACACACACTCTATACGGGGCAATTTGAAGAATTCCTTGATCCATGTTTTTGGATCGGAGAACCGGAGAAAACGCACACGGACAAGGAGAGAACATGGAAACTCCACCCAGATTGGGATTTGAACCAGGAATCCCCAGTGCTGAAAGGAGAACGTGCTAACCACTAAGTCACCGTGCCGCCTTGAACATAATTATTTCATTTAAAAAAATTATACTACATATTTAATTTTATTTTAAGAATTAAACACTAAATTTATGCTCCATAAAATGTGTTTTTGGTTTCTGTTTATGTATTTTGGAGTCTCTAGAGCAAATTAATTCATTTAGCTGATTATTTGTGGAATAATTAGTAATGAAAACAGAGGTTGTTCTGCCTTATTTTTTTGTATTGCAAAAAGAAGCAAGATTATTAAAAGAACATACCTATTGGATCCTTAATCAAAATTGGATCGGTTTCAGCACTTGGTTTACCAGATCCTGCAAGATTCTCAGCCAGAACACGGAACTTGCACTTCTTTTTTGTGGGCAACCCTTTAATTCTGTTAGGGGCAAGACAAAAAATGATTGGTTAATTGAAATATTTATATATGTCTCTGTCATCCATTATATTATTAATATTTACCTACCTAAGCGTTGTGTCTTTAATTGGAAGCTTATTGCATTTGATCCATTTATCACTTTCTGGATCAAACCTTTCAACCCAGTAGCCAGTAATGGGGCTTCCTCCATCTTCATCAGGCTCAAACCAGGTTAATGTTACGGCATCTTTTGCGATGTCAGAGGGCTGTACTCTACTTGGAGCACCAGGTGGCTCTGCAAAGGAAGAACACAACAATAGAAATCTTAATTTACCTTTCATTACAATAATAATATAATTAACCATAAAATAAATACTTACCAAAAGAATACTTGGCAACAATCGGAACATGCTCTATAGGAGTACCAATGCCGTACTGATTCTCAGCCGAAACTCTGAAAACGTACTCTTTCAGTGAAACCAGTTTGCAAGCCTTAAATGTAGTTTGCTTGACTGTAGCAGAAAGCTTTTGCCATTCTTCTTTTTCAAGGGGCCTCATTTCCACAATGTAGTTGGTCACTGGAGAACCGCCATCATCTCTGGGGGCATTCCAGGCCAGACAACAGGACTCATTGGTGACATCAGAAATATCGAAGGCAGCTGGAGGACCAGGCTTGTCTGTCAACACATTCAACACATTTTATAGTTTCCATAGAAAAAAAACTTTGTATTTTAATATTTGATTCATGATTTAATCATGACTTCATATCGTAGCTCACCGAGAATGTTCACATCCACTGTAGCTGTGGCACGACCGCAAGTGTTTACAGCTTCAATAATGTAAGTGGCTGTGTCTGCTCTGGTGGTCTTAGCAATTGACAAAATAGAGTGACCAGGCTGTGTTTCAATCGTGACCCTATCATCAGGTTTGAGCACGAGGTCAGCTTTCGTCCATTTGACCCTTGGGTCAGGTTTTCCAAGCACATCAGCTGGAAGGTCAATCTTAGTGCCCGCCTTAGCAGTCAAGCCAGCCAGCAATTTTGCATCCAGTTGAATAACTGGTGGTTCTGTGGTATTGAGTTTAAAATGTATTAATTAACCTCATGACAGAAGTGTTTTTCTATGCTAGAATTGTAACATATTTAAAAGCACATCCTTACCTTTAGGATCAATGGCAAGGATCTCATCAGTGGCCTTACAAGGTCGGCTAGCTCCAAGTCTGTTAACTGCCCTTACACGATAGGCATACCACTGTCCCTCTATGAGGCCAGTCACCTGAAATCTGATAACAGAAATAAAGACAGTTTGGCATTTTTTTTCCGCTTCAATAGTTACCTTTATAAAGCTTCACAACACTTTATAAGCCTTTTAAAAGCAAATATATGTTCACACTCATGCTCAAGGTGTTCACATAAATCCTTATATGATATTATAATACTTATTAACAATGCATTATAATATAAACTTAAATAAACTTTGCGTTCTATGGATTTTTTAGACATTCATATCTAATACAAGATGATTGAATTTAATTTAAAGTCTGTAAAGAGCATTTAAAAATTTTTATAAGTAATTATGTACAAATATTTAGTCTCCTCCATAGCACTAATAAGCATTTGATCTAATGCCTGTAAAAAAAAGGTTATAAGCATTAAAAAAGATACTAGCACTTAAGAACACTTTTCATGTAACATAAACATTATAAAGCTTTATGACACGTAATTTATTTGTCCATCTATGACATTATTGACAATAATGCACACCTCAATGCTTGTTATACATTATTTTTCCAATGTCATTTTATAAACTGTATTCTGAAACTTGATTGTCAGTGAAACCAGAAACCTGTTACTCAGCAATCAATATTTACTTAAAAAAATGGAACACATTATGTCGCAGAAGACCATTTTATAAACGACTATGCTTTCAGTAAATGCATTTATGAATCAAACATCTGCTGCACATCATGCCTAACAACACCTTTGTCTGGTGATTTATTGTATAACTTGTATACAGCATCCTGTTATGAATTCCAGACTCATAGAAAGTGCTATAAATAAAATATTTTATTTTTGAAGTTCTTTAAACTTACTTCAGTTCAGGCATTGGGTCTCCACAAGCTTCCCATTTATCAGTGCCACGCTGGCATTTATCAACAATGTATCCTTTAATAGGAGCGCCGCCATCATATGCAGGTGGCTCCCATAACAGGAAAATACCCTTTGCAGATTTATCTCTCCATTTAAGATTTTCTGGTGGCTCTGGCACAGCTGTATTCGCAAATAAAATGAAACCACATTCAAAACCACATTATATTTAAAAAGTTTGAGTGTGATTCATTCTATTGTTTGATTACTTACTGGCTGGAGAGGACACATTTACTGGTTCTTCTATGTATGCTGGTTCTCCTGGACCGCACTTGTTGCAAGCTGTTACACTAAATAAGTATTCCTTGCCCTCAATCACATCTGTTATAGTGTGCTCAAGGTCCTGCACACCTGATATCGCCTGTGAAATACAACATTACATTTATAGTAAATCTGTAAAAAAAACAGTGATTTATAGATGAAAGTCTACTAGTTAATAATTCATCAGTTTATGATATAGTAAGTAAGTTTTTCCTCCTCCCTTTGATCTATTAACTATTTTCTCCATAAAGATGGAATTTGTAGTTTTCCATTTTTTTTTTCCATTTTTCCAAATTGTAGAACTACAAACAGCCAGCTTCTTCTTTTTGGTAAGTGGAACTGAGAACATGGACAAAAAGTGGAACAAAAAAATAAAATAAAAAACACTAACCTTGACCCATGTCTTGCGAGACACTTCTCTCTTTTCAATGTTGTAACCAATTACTGGACTTCCGCCATCATGCTCAGGTGCTTCCCACATCAGGTGGACATGGTGTCTTGTGACCTCTACTACTTTGAAATCTTTTGGTGCACTGGGAGATGCTAAAAATGAAAAATATGATTTTATTAGTAAATGCATGTTTTACAAGCACTCTAGTAACAGATTAAACATTGTAAGGTGTACTTACCAATGACATTCACATCAATCTCTCCAGACACTGAAGTCACATCATTTTCCAGGTGAAGTGTGTAAGTTCCCTTGTCTGGTCTCACACTTGGGGTGACAATAAGCTCAGTGTATGTAGGCTTGGTGACCATTGAAACACGATCTCCTTGAGTAAGCTCCTTATCGCCAAATGTCCATTTTGCTGTTGGTGTGGGGTATCCAGTAATAGGCACACGTATAGAAAGAGCATTGGGGACGAAGACTTCCAGACCATTCTTGAATCCACTGAGATCAAATGTGGGACCAACTAAGGAGACAAAACATAGGATTTTAATTTATTAATTTGAATAGTCGTATTTTGATTCCTTGATGAAAAAAAATTAAAGATTTTTTTAATGATTACCATGTGGGTCATCTGCTAAAAGTGGTCCAATCTGTTCAGCTGGATCAGAAACTCCAGCTGCATTTTCTGCAGAAACTCTATAATGATACTTCTGACCGAATTTTAAGCCAGACACCTAAAAGATAAAACTAATTTAATATGATTGTCTATTAAACCTTGGGTTTACTTTTCAAAACACAGTGCAGTGGGTTCATACGTACTCTGTAATAAAGGTCTTGACAAAGTCTAGCATTGCACCTAAGCCAGTTATCTGTACCCTCTTCACATTTCTCTATGATGTATCCTGTGATCATGCTACCTCCAGTACTCAGTGGTGTATCCCATGCTAAATTCACAGAGTCTCTTTTTTGATTTGTATAGTTGAAATTCAAGGGTGGGCTCGGTCTTTCTGTAACGCAAAAGATAACACAATACATTTATTTGCCTAGTTAAAATGTTTTTTAAACAACCCACACCCAGGTTAATTAAAGTGACTAACCAATCGGGTCCATGATCTTTACAGGGTCCGTGGCAGCACTTGGCAAGCCAACACCTGCTTTGTTCTCCGCTCGAACACGGAAGATGTACTCCTTATTCTCCACTACGTCATTGAGTGTAGCTGTACGATCCTCAGCCCTGACCACCAAGGTAGGCTCCCATTTTACTGATGTCCTGTCACGCAGCTCGATCACATAAGATGTAATTTCTGAACCACCATCGAACTGTGGTGGTTCCCAACTTAGAGTAGCACCAAACCTGTTGACAGTTCCAACCTTAACATTCTGAGGTGCATCAGGAACATCTGTCCAAAAAAAAAGATAAAAAGGGTAGGAAGAATTACTAAGGGCATAACAAGGGCCCACACCGGTAATGTTGAAGGGTTTTGCATTTGCCCCACACCTTTACCACTAAGCCACCACACCCACATCTTTTTAATATGTTATACAGTCCTAAACTCTAAGGAACTTAGGATTTTAACATGTAATGAGATTTTAATTAGACTTTCATTGTTAATACTGGGATTAATAGAGTATTCTGATTCTAAATCTACTACTTTAGGCAGAGCTTACCAAACTTATTCTTTGCTTGGACAGCTTCATCAGTAATAACAGGCTCCCCACTGCCGACTCTGTTGCGAGCACAAACACGGAAAAAATACATGTTGTCCCTCTGCAGTCCGCCAACACAGTACTCTGGGATGTCTGCACGGTCGGTTGCCAACGTCCAGCCCTTTCGTTTAACATCACGTCTCTCGACCACGTAGGCCAAAATCTTGCTTCCGCCATCACTCTCGGGTTCATCCCAGGCCAGACTGACCTCCCCATCTGCGGTGTCTGTAACGCGCAGATTCTTAACAGGTCCAGGGACATCTAAAAAACAAATCACATCTTTCAAGTTTCTGACTGATTACTCAAGGATTCAATGAGACTTTATTGTCATTTGCATCACATGTGGTACATGAAATTGTGGCTCAAGGACCCAGTCTGATGCTAAAGCAATTAAGAGAAAAAGTAACAATTAAAATTTTTAATAAGTTATCTTTTAAGGCTTAATCCTCTAATAGGGTCAAGGGGGAGTTCCCCATGCCCATCCAGGGGAGGTTTCGTACATTGGGCAAATATACCCAGGACAGGCAATCAATCGCTGGAAACAAACTCGCTCACACAGACACCCACATATGCACTATTCATGGACAATTTAGATAGGGGCAAAATATTGATTTTTGCTTATTGGAATATTAATTGCCAACTCACCAATAATATCCAGGTTGATAAAAGCTTCTCCCTTCCCATGCTTGTTGCTGATAACAATCTTGTAACGGCCCTGGTCTGACTTTTTGGGGTCTTTCAGTCTATACTCCGTCTTGTCAGTGGATGTATCAATGTTCTGCATTGGTAAGCTGACATCATTAAAGAACCACTCAGCTTCTGCACGAGGGTAAGCATCATAGGGAACACTCAGTGTAAAAGGCTTTCCGGCATCTGTTACAAGATTTTGGTCTGTAGTCTTGATCTTTGGAACAGCTGTAAAAGAAATATACGTGAGAAAATATGAACACAACACAAAATTAATTTAAATGAACTGTGTAAAAAATATCATACCTGCAAGCTCAAGTTTGGCTCTGGCATCTTTATCTTTGGCGACGACTCTGTACTCTCCTTGATCTCGAGGTCTGATTTCACACACCTGAAGACGGTGAACTTTGCCCTCACTGATCATTTGGTATTTATCCCCCTGGGTAATTATCATATTGTTTCTCATCCATTTAATATCAACCCTGTCTTTGTTAAGTTCAACCTCAAACACAATGTCTGAGCCGGGGGCCTCAAAGACGTCTTTGGGAGGTCTGATTATTTCCACTGGGGTTTCTAAAAGTCAAAGAACCAATTATTGAGTGGATTGTTCAGTAAGCAGTATCTCCATAAACATGCCAATGTCAGTGTTACACATTAAATACTAGGAATATTGACCTTCAACAAACAGACGAGCTCTTGATCTCTTGTCATCCACTCCACAGGCGTATTCACACTCATCATCAGGTCTGCATTCCTTAATGTGCAATGTGCATGTTTTGCCATCCTTTTCCATGTGGTATCTGGCAAAAAAGATAGGATTTTTTTTAAATGGATACTTCGGCATTAATGACATTTTTTGTAAGTTGAGTGTTCATAAATTAATGCATATATTATTGGGGAGATGTATTAACTATTTTGCACTAATTTAATATATATTTTTTATTCTTGAGTCAATTCGGTTAATTGGAAAGCAAATACAGATTTTCAGGTTATGACAGACCTAGGCATCTGGCCCACATGAGGTTATTTAAGTGTTCTATTCCATTATTCTTGAGTGGCCAGACAGTTTAAAAACTGTAAAACATACAATATATAGTTCCATTCATTCTGTTCTGTGATGGTGAGGACCCCAATAGTACCACTACAGAGCAGGTATTTATTTGGTTGGTGCATTATTCCTATCCCAGCAGTGTCACTGAGGTGTTTAAATGAAACTACAGAAGCACTGCTGCCCCAAACCCTCTCATCACATCAGTGTCACTGCAGAATTGACAATTAAAAATCCACCATCCAAATTATACCCGTTTTGTGATGTTTTAATAGAGAACAGAAAGAACAAACAAGTAACTAACAAAAAAGTCTACTTGCAGTCTGTAATTGTAAAACTTCAAAGCCCATATATATGGTAATTACATAAAATGGACAATTAAGCCAGAGAGGGGTGTGTCCAAATTTTAGTACTGTATAACTGCTTAAAAAATCCTGTTTTGCAATATTATCACTTAATTTTATAGTAACTATGAATATGTGCCTTCATTTTACACATTATTTTACATATTACAAGTTCTGCAAATGTATGTTTTGAATGTAAGAAAAGAATCAGCAGAATATTAATCAAATATAAGCCAGACATATGACTATTATTTTAAATTTAAAGTAAAACAATCACCTTGGTCCTTCTCTGATTTCACGGCCATTTTTGTACCATTTTGCACTGGCCCTCTCTTTGGACACCTGGCAAGTGAACTCTGCATCCTCAAATTCTGTAACAGTTTGGTCTCTAAGTTGTGTGCTGAAGTCAGTGGGCGCCTCACTGATGATCAGTTCAGCAGAGGACTTATCGGTACCAGCAGAGACTGTGTACTCTCCCTCATCATTCATTGTGCAGTCTTTGATCGTCAGAGTGTGTTTGTTCTTATCAACCCGGTAAACAATCCGTTTACTGAAGGTGATCTCCTGCCCTGCTTTCAACCACTGAACTGTTACATTTGGTCTGTTCACTTTGCAGCTGAAACTAATAGTTTTCTTTTCCTCTGTCTCACAGTCCTCGAGAGGTTCGATTATATGAAGAGCTTCCTCTGCAAAGAAAACACAAAGATAAGCATCATAAGAAAATACTAAAACAAACAGTGCCAGTCAAACGTTTGGACACGCCCCCTTCTTGTTCCATCTTTTTTTTTCACTTACCATGTAAATGGACTTTGTAGTTTTACAATAACAGACAGTAGTACATCTATTTTCCTGTTTTTGTTAGTTTCCTGTTGGTTCTCTCTACTCCATTGGTCAGGACCATCACAGAACTGGTATCATTTGGGTGGTGGATTGTTTATTTTCAGTTCTCCAGTGACACTGATGCAGTGAGGAGGTTTTAGTGCAGCAGTGCCACTGTAGTTTTATTTAAACACCTCAGTGACACTAATGGGATAGTGCACCAACCAAATAATACTGTGATGCTTTGTGATGGTACTGTTGGGGTCCTGACCATTAGAACAGACTTAAGAAGACTAACACAGTATGTACTGTAGTCCACAAACAGATGGACTACATTCTGGAATTGGAGAACTATAAAGTCCATCTTTAGAGTAAGTGGAACTGAGAACATGGACAATAAGTGGAGCAAAAAGGAGGTGTGTCCAATGTTTATGGCTAGAGCTTACCTAGTACAGTGACTTTTGCAGTGCATTTGGCCTGTTCTCCACGCTGATTAACAAGTGTAATGGTGTAAGAGGCCTCATCGGATTTGTCTGCAGCTTTAATCCTCAGAGAGTAGATGGTGTCTCTCTGGACCATGACAAACTTGCTACTCTCAAACATGGTCTCGTTGTCCTTTAGCCATTTGGCCTTAGCGCCTTCCGAATTAACCTCACAGTTGAGAACAATCTCCTCACCCTCCTTTATCTGAGTGTCCTTTAGAGGCGTAATGATCCTCAATTTTTCTGGCGAGGTTGAAGAAATATGTTAGTTCTATAACTAATGTTTTTTAAATCCATTGAAAAAGCCAACTAGCAAAATCCTACCAATTACGCGCAAGTCTGCCGAGGCCTTGACAGAGTCGATGCAGGCAGTGAAGGCTCCTTCGTCCTTCAACTCGCAGTTCTTTATGATGAGTGATCTCCTCTTGCCTTCACGTACAATGTCATACTTGTCCCCGGTCTGAAGCTCGGTGTCACCTCTAAACCATCTCACCTCATAGGTGTCTTTGGAGACCGAGCAGGAGAATTCGGCCTTTTCGCCCTCAACAGCTTCCTGGCTCTGGGGCCTGGAAATGAACTCAGCAGCCAATTCTTAAAAAAAAATATATACAGGTTTAATCAGATTAGACAAAGGTTTGAGTCAAGAATATATGTCTAAACACTACCCAATTAATATCTTCCAGCACTAATAGAGCAACACATAACTGGTGCTTACCATTGATCTTAACTGTTGCTGATGTCTGGGATTTTGCCAACCTACAACTGTACTCTCCGACATCATCCATACGAAGGTCCTGAATAATGAGGATTCTCTTTCTACCATCAGCAACATGTTCATATCGTCCCCCTTCAGGCAGTTCCTGCTCACCCTTGTACCATGTGATGTCAGCAGTGGCTTTGGAAACCTCACAGATCATCTTAACACTGTCAGTTTCAGTGCCTTCCACATTGGAAAGGTTCTTTGTGAATCTAACCTCCTCCTCTGTAAAAGACACAAATAGTTCGATTTATACAGTCTACAGCACAGTCCTTTTTAAATATATACAGTACCAGTTCAAAGTTTGGACATGTCCCCTTTTTGGCTCGATAGTATTTGTTATCCACTTACCAAGTTTTACAATTACAAAGTTTTACGCTTTTCTTGTTTTTGTTAGTCTGCTGTTGGTTTTCTGTTCTCTATTGGTCAGGACAATAGACAAACAAATAATCCCTGCTCTGTGGTGGTACTGTTGGGGTCAGGACCATTAGTAAACAGAGTAAAAGGGATGTACACAGTATGTACTGTAGTCCACAAAAAGATGGACTACAGTCAGTAATCAGAGAACTACAAAGTCCATCTTTACAGTAAGTGGAACTGATAACATGGACAACGAGTGGAGCGAAAACGGGGTCCAAACTTTTGACTGCTACTGTACTTTATGTTATTTTACCAAGAGAAATTAAAATTAAGTTACACTCACCAATAACAGTAAGCATGCCGGAGGATTTTGAGGTTCTTGCGTCACATTCATATTCAGCCTCATCATCAAAGACTGCTTTGCTAATGATCAAAATACGTTCCACTCCTTTGGCAATAATCTCATACTTTTTGCCCTTTCTGATTTCCATGCCATCCTTGTACCAGCGAACCTATTCAAAGCAATCATTTTGGATCACTTTCTACCAACATACAGTGTTTTTTATCGCAAGTTATAAAAGTATAGTGCTCATGATGTAGAGTCTTTAGAACAAACTGGGGCAACACGGTGGCTAAGTGGTTAACACGTCCGCCTCTCAGCGTTAGGGATTTCCGGTTTGAATCCCAACCTGAGGGAGTTTCCACGTTCTCCCCGTGTCCACGTGGGTTTTCTCCGGGTTATCCGGGTTCCTCCCACAGTCCAAAATCAATCCATGATTGAATTGAATTCTCCAAATTGCCCCATATAGAGTGTGTCTGTGTGAGTGAGTGTGTGCCCAGCAATAGATTTGCGCCCGGTCCTGGGTGTATCTGCCCAGCGCCAGAAATTTTATCCCCTGAATGGGCATGGGGAACCCCCCCACGTCCCAAGTAGAGGATAAAGCGGAGGATAATGGATGGATAGATAGAACAAACTGTGTACCTTGGCACTTTCACGGGACACTTCACATTCAAACTTCGCAGTCTCTTTCTCCCGCACCTCAACATCATGAAGAGGCTTTGTGAACTCCACATGGGGTGCTACAAAAAAAACAACTCTTGAGTACAATCTTTATCCTTTGTTGAAAGTCACCACTGCAAAGTAATCTGCATTCCTTTATGCCAGATGTCCTCCCTGGAGCAGTCTTTATTATTTGGGCTTGGAACCAAAACATTGCATTGATATGTACAATGTACGATGAAAGTTAGAAGCATACAATTGTCCCAAATTCATGGCTATGTGCTTGGTTTTATACCCTGGTGATGATAAGATTAAATGAAACACTTGGATTTAATGCTTAAAGAGGTGTGTTGCAATACCTTTGTCCATATAGTGTGCTTTTAAAAGGACATACAATTTAAACACAACTTCCAGGGTTGCCAAAACCTCTATTAAAAGGAATTTCTTCACTTACGTTCAACACTCAGGAAGGCTGAAGTTTTGAACTCTTTAGCATCACAGGTATAAACCTTGGAGTCCTCGATTGTGCAGTCCCTGATAATAAGTTTCCTTGTTCGGCCTTCGGCCACAATCTCATACTTCTTTGTTTTACGGATTTCCTGTCCTTCGCGGTACCATGTGACCTCGCCCTTTTCTCTGGAAAGTTCACACTCCAGAACAGCAATAGCTTCCTCCTCAACAGTTTGATCCTCCAGTGGCTTGGTGAACTCAACAGGTGGTTCTGTGGTTCAAAGGAATGTCTTTAATTCAGATGTAAACTTTATACTATTAAAGCGTTGCTAAAATCATTTATATTTCATTTATGAAATTACTTAAGGTAACACACAAAGATACATCACAAATTTTTTGCCAACAATGTTTTACCATTAACAGTAAGCTTAGCCTGGGTCTGGAAGTCCTTTGCAATAAGCTTCACGGACCCAGCATCGTTCAAACTGACGTTTCTCAAAGTCAGGCTGTGAAGTCTACCTTCAGCTCTGGTGACCACCTGTGGAACACAGCATTAAAAAGAAACATGTATAAATGCAGTAAAAAATGCAGTAAATGCAGTTCTTTGTAGTTCTACAATTCCAGACTGTAGGTAATCTGTCTGTGTTCTACAATACATACTTTGTACGTCCTCTTTACTCTGTTCTAATGGTCAGAACCCCAATAGTACCTCCACACAGCAGGGATAATTTGGTTGGTACATTATGGCTATCCCAGCAGTGTCACTGAGGTGTTTAAATAAATCTAGCTCAACAATGCTGGAGTAAACCCCTTTACCACATCAGTGTAGACCGGACAATAAACAATATATCTCCCAAATACCTGTTCTGTGATGGTCCTGACAAATATAAAACAGAGAACCAACAGGGGCTAACAAAAACAAAGGGAACAGATGTACTAAAGTCTGTAATTGTAAAACTACAAAGTTTGAGTTTAGAAAATAAGACAAAAAAGTTGTAAGATTAGAAAATAGACGGTGGAGCAGGAAGGTGGTGTGTCCACATTTTTAACGGGTACTGTGTATAATAAATTTTCTGTTTTAACTTTAAAATCTTTTATAATGAATGTGTTTTGTACAGCAGCAGGACATTTGGGCTACTATTTTTAGAACCACACTTCTGGCTTGTAAAAATAGCCAGTGAATCAGTTATCTTTTAAAACCTCTTTCAGCACCTTTCAGGTTTTAATATACATCATTTTAAAGATTAGAATCAGATCCTAAATGGAATTCATACAAAAATTACACATCTGGTATGTTATATACTTACATTGTCACTTGGTTCCATCTTTGCCGTTCCAACAAACCACTCAACGGCGATCCCCTCATAGGAAAGCTCACAGTCAAATGTTGCCGTTTCCCCAGCAGTAACTGTGGCATCCCGAAGAGGTCGCAGGAGTCCGATCGTACGTGCTTTAGATTGAATTAAAGCCATTATTAGTATTCTTAAAATGTGACTTTGAAGACCTTTTCAGTATCCTAATACACTTTTCTTGACCCCTCATTACAGGATGCTTTAACTTCATGGCCTGTAGTCTACCAGCAGAGCATTACACTCTCCATCTTATCACTTGAGGCTTCTATCATTAGCATACAAGCAAGGCTATTGGTTAGTGAATTGGAACCCAAGATAAGGCCTGCAAGTCACCCACCACCTACTTTAGATATGGATTAGGTCATCTAAAATAGTCACATCTTCTTATTGTCAAACAGCCAAGTCTAAGCTAAGGAGAAACAGTTTCATCTTGCACAAATAGTTATAGGTATTGTGGGTACATAATATAGAGGTATATAGGTAAAAAAACAGACATCCTGTATGAAGTTTGGTGCTTTAAAGTGCATAAGTGGACGTGTTAAGCACCTTTAACTCTTAGTTGTGCACTGGATTTCGCATTGGCAGCACTAAAGTCCACAGCCCCAGCCATGTCCATACGGATATTGTAAAGAATCAAGATGTGCTTGGTTCCTTCTTCTTTAATTTCACAGTCCTAAAAAGAAGCAACAAATAAGATTTGGTTTAAAAGCTGATAAAGCAAATAAGAGCTGCGTAATATATATATATATATATATATATATATATATATATATATATATATAAATCATGACATTGGTGGCACGGTGGCTTAGTGGTTAGCACGTTCGCCTCTCAGTGCTAAGGATTCCCAAAATCCCAATCTGGGTGGAGTTTACATGTTCTCCCTGTGTCCGCATGGATTTCCTCAGGGTTCTCCGGTTTCCTCTCACAGTCCAAAAACCTCGATCAAGGTCAATTGTCAAGGTCAAAATGCCCCATATAGAGTGTGTTTGTGTGTGTGTCAGTGAGAGCGAGTGTGTGCCCAGCGATAGATTGGCACCTTGTCCTGGGTGTATCTGCCCAGTGCCCAAAACATTCTCCGCTGGATGGGCTCCTATTAGAGGATACAGCAGAAGATAATGGATGTATGGTATCATGACATTGTTGTAATGTAATGCTTACTGCAGACTGATGGAGGGCCTCTCCTTTAAGTTTCCAGTGTCCATGGACATCCTCTTCTGAAATCTCTACCTCAAAGCGAGCGGTTTCAGTTTCAATAGCTTCCACACTGTACAGTGGCCGTGAAACCTTAATGTCACGCTCTGAAGATGAACGAAATAATGAGAAAGACGTTTTAATGCTATTCCAAATTCTGGGACGAGTTCTAATTGTGCATTTGACAAGTCCTACCTTCAATGTTAAGTTTCGCAGCGCTTTTATCCGAACCACAGTCACAAACATATTCTCCTGTGTTAATCTTTTCGGCCTTCCTCACGATCAGAATGCGCTTCTTTCCATCGACCTTCATAACAATGTTCTTGGAGGGTGTAATCTCTGTGCCATCTTTGAACCATTTCACCTCAGCTGAAGGTTTGCTCAGTTCGCACATCAGCACAACCTCATCCTTCTCCACTGCAGTGTAGTCTTGCAGCTTGGTGGTGAAATATGCTTCTCCCTCTGTCGAGGGGGGGGGGGGGGGGGGGGGGGGGGGGGGGGGGGGGGGGGGGGGGGGGGGGGGGGGGGGGGGGGGGGGGGGGGGGGGGGGGGGGGGGGGGGGGGGGGGGGTATATATATATATATATATATATATATATATATATATATATATATATATATATATATATATATATATATATATATATATATATATATATATATATATATATATATATATACATCCATTATCTTCCGATACACCCCAGATACACCCCAGGATAGGGCTACAAGCTATCGTTGGACACATACTCACTCACACAGGACACAAACAACACAAACACACTATATGGGGCAATTTGGAGAATTCCATTGACATTGAGCCATGTTTTTGGACATTTTAAGGAGGTATCATGGGGTTGGTCAGACATGATGCTTCATTTTCTGTTCTTGTGTTATGTCGAGTTCAGCTGCCTGTGTTTAGTGGGAAGCGTAGGTGCGCTTTCCCTGCTTCCAGCATACATGCATTTAAGTTTGCTTGGTGTGGTGCTTGTAGTTGATTTTTTTTAATTTTCTTCTTTAAAAAAGGCCCACTGTTGCTGGAACCTCAAACCTCTGCCTGTCCATCCCTCAGCAAGTCTTGTATTTTTTGTAATTCTTGTTTTGCACAAGCTTGGGTTGTTCGGTTGTGTAGTTGCTGTTATGTTTAGCACCTTGTTCCTGGAGACGTTGTTTCGTTCAATTGAATACTGTACACTACTTTATATTCTTGGAATGACAAATAAAATACTTGAATATTCGAAAATAATTACCTAGCACAGTAAGCATGGCTTCTGAGGTCTTTCCAAGGGCCTCCACCTTGATCAAAGAGGTATCATCAATGGATACTTCTTTAAAGGACAGGGTGTGGACCTTGCCTTGTTCGGACATGTGCACCACTTTGCCTGGGTGTAGACGCACGTCGTTTTTGTACCAAGTCACTTGGACTTTTTCGTGAGAAAGTTCAATGCTGAATTCAGCCGTCTCGCGCTCTTTCACAGTGACGTCCTTAATGGCTCTGACGAACTCAAGACGGATACCTAAAACAATAGGTAAAATATAAATTAGATGAAATGAAAGCTAATTAACTGTGTTTCCTGTCTCTCTCATAACATTCGAAAGCTTTTTGCTATTACCTTGGATGACCAACTTGCCAGTAGTTCTCTTGTCCTCTGCCTCAAATATGTACTTGGCTTCGTCATCGTATGCCGCAGACTTGACGACCAGAGTGTATCTTCTTGCTTCGGTGAAAATTTCAAATTTTTCATCAGCCTTCAGCTCCTGGGATCCCTTCAGCCATCTGAATGATTTGGCTTCTCTTGACAGTTCGCATTCGAATCTTGCCTCATCTTTCTCGTACACTTGTACGTCACCCAGAGAGGTTAGGAACGTGATGGGCAGTTCTGTTTACAAAGGTTTTTAAACATATCCCATTATTATCAACACAAATTATTGTTGAATTAATTGTAGATAAAGTTTTTTAATAAAACATCATACCCTTCACTTTCAGATTCGCTGCACATTTAGCATTTGCTCCTTGGAACATCACTTCTCCAGTTTGGGAAACTTTACAGCTATACAAGGTCAAAGTATGCTTTGCTCCATCCTCAATGATCTCAACATCCTGTTAAACAAATAGCAACTTATAAATGATATATACAGTACTAGTTTAAAGTTCGCACATATTGCCTTCTTACTTCTTACTGCCTTCTCCACTTAAAGATGGAGTTTGTAGTTTTACACTTACAGAGTATAGTACATCTGTTTTCTTGTTTTTGTAATTCTCTGTTTTGACTGGTCAGGACTGTCACAGAACAGGTATAATTGGGGTGGTGGATTTTATAATTATTTATATTTATATATTTATACTTATTTATATTTATTTATATTTATTTATATTCATTTATATTTTGTCAGGTTTGCAGTGACACTGATGTGGTGAGGGGGTTTTAGTGCAGCAGTTCCATCACACTGACACTGCTGGGATAGGAATAATGCACCAACCAAATAATTCCTGCTCTGTGGTGGTACTATTTGGGTCCTGACCATTAGAACAGAGTGAAGGGGATGTACACAGTATGTACTGCACAACACAAACAGATGGAGTACAGCCTGAAATTGTAGAAGTGCAAGGTCCATCTTTATAGTAACTGAGAACATGGACAATAAGTGGAGTAAAACAGAGGTGGGTCCAATCTTTTGAAAGACTAACACAAAACACACATTAACAAACCAAGAGTACCTGCAGCATTGGAAATTAAATTATTATCCACTTTGTGGTGGTCCTGACAATTGCCAGTTGTTTATCAATAAGCTATCAATAAGCAATAACCTTGGCATCATCTAGATTTAAATGAGCAATCTTCATATAATAGAAACAGAAATGTTTTCTATGCTTACAGCTGAAGAAGTGAGGACCTCGCCCTTCAGTTTCCATTGGCCATGAATATCGTCTTCTGAGATTTCAACCTCAAAACGGGCAGTCTCACCATCATATACCTCGACTCCATACATAGGTCTGACCACCTTAATGTCACGAGCTGAAACCCAGTTAAGTAATTATGAAATAAGCACATAAGAAGAAAAAAATTAAAATAAGCTGGTGCATAAAACTTAAGGACCACCACCTTCAATGTTAACGTTAGCCGCTGTCTTGTCGGTTCCACAGTCGCATGCGTACACGCCCATGTCTTTCTGTTCAACTTTCTTGATATGGAGGATCCTTCGTCTTCCCTCAGACTTCATAGAGACAATCTTGGAGGCTTTGATTTCGATCTCATTATGGAACCATTTCACAGGAACGTCTTTGCTTAGTTCGCAGTCAAGAGTGACTTCCTCTTTCTCCACTGCAGTGTAGTCTTGCAGCTTGCTTATGAAGCATGCATCGCCCTCTGTAACGATATATGTAGGTTACACAACACTGACAAGCAGAGATTTTGAGACTGGTATGTTGCACCCCTGCTAATGAAGGCAAAATGGTGCAACATATTATCTGCTCTATTTTCAAGAAGACCTGTTAGCCTAAATCCTGAGTCTTTGGACGACAGATATTACCAGTGTTAGAATTCATAATGAAACATTGTAAAGAATGTAGACTCACTTAGCACTTTTGAGGAATGCCTGTGCACCTGATCATCCATGCAATGATCAAATCAGCTAACTGTGTGGCAGCAGTGCAATGCATCATATCATGCAGATAAAAGAAATTTTTTCGGTAAAACTTTTAAACTTTTTCATGAATCTGGTATTCATAATGCATTATAATTACATTCATAAAGTTTTATAAAGCATTTATAATATTTTTAACACTTGTCATAAACCTCTGTTAATGTAAATAGATGATGGATAATTATCGCACCTAATGCATTCCGCCTAGTGTGTGCCTGAACATCGCATGGACAATATTAACAATATTTATTGACAATAAAGTCCTGTGTCTGGACCCCATTCATACCCAACCCCCCTTTACACACACTTATAAAGTGTTAAAGAATATGCCTTAAGGCTTTATAACACAATATGACATAATACATTATAAAATGTGTATGTGTATGTGTATGTGTAACTGTTATCAAAAAACAATGTCATATGGTTTTGTACAATTTTTGTTAAATAAATGCCTATCCTGCAAATGATTTCATAAGTGCTAATAACTGTTTTTGAAATGCTTATGAGCTCTCTTTACAGGCATTATGTAAAGTGTTGTCATTTATAAACCCTTTAAAGAAGACTGCTTTAAAATTAATACATAGTAACTAAGTTGCTCTAAAAATCTAAAATCAATGGATTTTACAATTGATTATAACAAATTATGACACATTCCATGACTGTGATTATAACCATTTATGTACCTTAACAAAGGTTATGCCAAACATTATTAAGCATTATGAATATTGTGAGCACTCAAATTGTTTTATGAATACCAGAACCTGATTTTTAATAATCCCATGACTATAAATTGTGATTCCAGCGATTTTGACTGTTGCATCCTCAAAATTACCTCAGAATGATAAGAAATATGCGTTGAAATAGTCACTTGCACATTGCACTGCATATTAAGACTGATTTAAAGCAAAGCCAGGCCATAGCCATTATTAGTAGTGTTCCAAAAAAGTGCTCAGTGAGTTTTTCTGAATAATAATCAAGATGAAAAAAAGAAACACTTTACCGATAACCAGAAGCTTAGCCTTGGTTGTGATTCCCTTTGCTTCTGCCTTAATCTGGCAGGTATCATCTAGGGTGACTTCCTTCATTTCTAATATGTGCTTTGCTCCTTCAATCTGGATTACCACTGTTCTGCTTGGGTGCAACTTGATTTCATTCTTATACCAAACCACTGACACATTTTCATGCGAGAGTTCGAGCTCAAAGTGAGCTGTTTTAGTTTCCTTCACTGTTTGATCCTTTAGTTCTGAGATGAACTTGAGCCTCATACCTGATGATACCATATACCATAGTACATCATTTTAGTGCCGAAAGCATTATACATTCTAATTCCATTGACTCACAACCTACAGGCTAAGTACTTAAAGCCTGGGCAGTTATTACTCTGAAGATCAATGTTAACAACTTACCCTCTACCATCAGTTTTGCTGTTGAGGTTTTGCCCAGCGCCTCAATATTGTATTCTCCCTCATCATCGAATTCACAATTATTTATTATCAAAATGTGCTTTTGTCCATCGTCAATGATTTCATATTTAGTTCCAGAAGTTATGATATCCGAACCCTTAAACCACATTACTTTAGGCACATCTTTATTGATGGCACACTCAAATTTGGCCTGTTTCTTTTCAGGTACAGAAACGTCCTTTAATGGGACAGTGAAGTCTGTTTCCATTTCTGGGAGGTATAACATAAAATGTTGTAAAACTTACATAGAAGAGCATTTGCAGTAATGCTGATTGCAGTAATCACCCTTGTAATTTTGGAGGGAAATACTGTAGACTCTAACTTACCCTTCACTGTGAGCATTGCATTCGTCTGGGCATTCAAAGCTTGGTATGTAACTTCACCAGACTGATCAAGTTGAACGTTCTTTAAAGTAAGGAATCGCTTTTTGCCCTCTGCTCTGATGTCGCATGTCTTGGAAGTGAACAAAGAGACAATTGTTAGCATGGATGCGAGCTGAGATAAAATAACTCTATAACAGTTGTGATGAAGTTTCCTGCAAATGTTGTTCATTTAGATGAAATTCATTCATTCATTATCTTCCGCTTGATCCTATATTAGGGTTGCGGGGGGTTCCCCATGCCCATCCAGAGAAGAACGTTTCGGGCGCTGGGCAGATACACACAGGACAGGGTGCAAATCTATCACTGGGCACACACTCACACACACAAACACACTCTATGGGGCAATTTGAAGAACTCAATTGACTTGATCCATGTTTTTGGAAATCGGAGAACCCGGAGGAAACACACGCGGACACGGGGAGAACATGGAAACTCCACCCAGATGGAGATTCAAACCAGGAATCCCTAGTGTTGAGAGGGGAACGTGCTAACCACTAAACCACCATGTCGCCTATTTAGATAAAATTGACTAATTTATTAATTAATTTAACTAACCGAGAGAAAAAAAATTAAAAACACCTAACAAGACATCTTCCACATGACCTAATTATAAGTTCTCCTGCTCAAAATAGCACTAATAATTCTCTCCACCAATCACTGGTGTTGTTGCTCGAACCACGTAGAGGTGGTGAGACATCTTGAGCTGCTTCTTGGTGGTTGCAGAGAGTATATAAACCTCTGTAGGGTCTCATAGAGTATGTCAAATTTTGTTGTAATTGAAGTAACTGTGTGGAGTTGTTTAGGGAAACCACACACACACTTTTTTATAAGATAAAACAAACTGTCCTTACCGGTGATCTGGTTAGAACCTGTCCTCTAAGTTTCCATTCCCCAGGTACATCATCTTCAGAGATTTCAGTATCAAACTTAGCCTCTTCCTTCTCAACCACTTCCACACTACTGAGAGGTTTCAGGATCTCAGCTTCACGCTCTACATACACAATTAAATTAGCATATTTAACAACTGCTTGAACCACCACACAAGTGTGTACACGAAAATGACCACCTACCACCAAGTGTTAGCTGTGCTGTATATCGCTTGCCCTCGACTTCCATTGCATACTCTCCAACATCATTTGGTTGAGCATTCTTAATAGTCAGGATGATGTCTTTGCCATCCTTCTTAACTTCAGTCTTATCTGTGGGCTCACTCGGGATCTCTTCATTACCTTTGTACCATTTCCAGTTTGGCGTGTCTTTGAACAGCTCACACTTGAAGGTAGCAGTGGCCTTTGGTTTTACATGCTGGTCTCTCAGAGGTTTCACCAACCAGTCTCTGACGATTTCTGCCAAATATATTTAGACATCAAAATATATGAAGACACTATTACATGTAAAGACAAATAGAATTATAGTTTTTTTGATATTCCACTGTATTACATTTGAGTTACTCTAGAGAATATAATGATTGGTAGCTTGGTGGTTCGGTTTTGAGCTATTAATTTGAAGTATGTGGGTTTAAGTCCCAGGTTGACTGATGTTACCAATGTGGGTCTTTGAGCAAGATCCTTAACTCTCATTTGCTTCTGGAGTACTATATGCCCAACCCTGAACCAAGTTGAGATCAAATGTAAATGTAAAAAAAAAAAATAATTAAAAAGATCTGATTCTTTCTTTCGGTTGTGTTTCCTAAACAACAATGAGATTAAATGGAAAGACCAAGGAGACTTAATATTAATAGTAAAAGTATTTTACTGCTCAAATGTGTCTTTTAAGATAAAAACCTCACACCAGCCTCCTCTTGGGTTTTAAAGGTCTCAGTAAAATCTCACATTGTGCTTAGATTTGCCAAAACAACTATCACAATTTTCAAAGAAAGGTAATGACAAAGTTGTTCTCTGAATGAGACATACATGAGATCACAATGAAGTCTCCAAAGACATCAAGGGTCTGATATGCAATATGGGTTTTGAAACATATCCCATATAGATATGAAATAACAACTGTCTATAAACAAAAGATGTAGTTCCTAACTTACCGATAACCTTTACAGTAGTCTGTGTTTTCAGATTTTCACATTCACATGTATAAACACCAGTATCGCTATCGTTCGCGTCCTGTATGGTCACGGCTTGCTGTAGTCCGATAACGTTAATGGCGATCTTGCCAGCAATTGGCTTCAGCTCCTTGCCATCCTTTTTCCAGACCACAGGTCGGTCTTTGTTTAACTCACAAGTCAAGTACATAGGCTGGCCCTTGAGGACAGACACCTCCTCTTCCAAATTCTTGATGAATTTAACTGGCAGCTCTAATATAGTTGAAAATAAAACACAGTTGATCAGGATTCAGAGTGTCATGTATATATTAAAGTGTTTATAAGTTAAAAAACCATGCCTACCTTCAACAATTAGTTTAGCAGTGGATGTCTTCTCTTTATTTCCAAGTTTGGCAACACATGTGTACTCTCCTGTGTCAGACAGCTGGACGTCAATGATGGCCAGTTTGCGGTCTTTACCATCTGATGTAAACTTGTGTTTTGGACTTTCCCTCAAGTTGGCACCATCTTTCATCCATGTAGTTACAGCGGTAGAAGGTGAAATTTGGCACTCAAAAACAGCGGATGAACCAATCGATTCAGCCTCTTGCAGCACTATGTTCTCAAGCTCCTTGACAAACTTCAGAGGCACTGCCTTGAGCTGGAAACCAAATGGTGACTCCCCAGGAGGTTTGTCTCCACCGCCACCAGGTTTGAGTCCTCTTCCGCGTCCAGAATCACCCGGAGAAGGAGTTTGTCTTGCTAAAGTTTATGTTTTGAAAAATTGAGAGGTTACATTATTAATGTAAACAAAAAGCTATATAATATTGAATAGATTACATTGATTGTAATAGCACATAAATATGTTAATAAGAATAGTGTTCTTACGTTTGAGGCCTCTACCACGACCTCCTGCTGCCTCTTCCTTTGGTTTTCCATCTGTTTTAAACATGACACAAATTAAGGTGATCCAACACCCAGTTGGTAATTAATAATGCACAGTCAAAAGTTACTTAAAAACAACGGAAAAACAATAAATAACATAGCCAAAATTTGACATTTACACAACATAGATGTATTTAACACATACAAATATGCAACAAAAGACAGCTAAATGAAAACAATACAGAAGGACAGATGTGTGTATGGATAGATGAAACGATGAATATCAAGAAACAAACAAATATGAAAAACAACACAAAATAGGACAAAACAGTCAATAGACAATAACATGATGGAGACTGGATGAGAGGACTAATTACATGATGGAGAATAAATGAAAGGAGGGATTACTTGATAGAGACTGAATGAAAGATGGGATTACTCGATGGACACCGAATAAGAGGACTGATTACTTGATTAATAAGAAGATGTACATTATTATGTACATGATTCTATAAGGATGGGAGAAAATGGAATACCAAGGATGAAGATTTGGTTTCCCTCTCACCTTTCTTGTCACTCACGCCTCCTGGAGTTTCAACAGCACCATCTTCTAAGCTCTCAAGGTCTTCGCTATTCAGACTTTTACAAGGAATTGGAATTGGCTCCCATCCCCAGGTTTCTTCATCCTCGGTTTTAGTTTCAGGTTCAATCTCAAATGCTTCTCCTTCTTTCTGAGTAGGGATTTTCTCCATCTGCACACCACCAGGAGATATCTCCTTCATTAATGGAAGCTCTGATTTTTCAGGCAATATCTGAGTTGGTTCTTTTTCTTGGGGTGAAATTTTATTAGGGACCTTTTTCAGAGTAACAGACTCTATGGAGTCCAAGGGAGAGACTTTTGTAAGTATTTCACTAGGCTTTCTCTGTGTTGGAGTTGGTGCTGTCTTAGGTGACGCTAACTTTTTCACCTCTGGTCCTTTTTTGGAAGGTCTGGTGGGTTTTATGGATAATTCATCTTTATTGATTAGATCCAATTTCTTTTCTTTCTTTGCAACTGGCTCATCTTTCTCTTGTCTCATAGGTTTCTCTTGAAGTCTAGGATCTGATAATGGTATACCAGATAATTGTTGATCTGTGAGGTATCTCTGACTTGGTCCCTGAGAACTGGTGTCTGCTGGCAAATCAATTTTTACTTGTTGGTCATCAATGGACACACATTTTGATTTTTTGGGTAGCTTGGATTCTTCAGCAGATCCATCTTTGGCCGATGGTTTTGTCTCCCAATCTTTATTATCCTCTGTGGGGGTGGTTTTTATTCTCTCCTCTGGTGAGGACATTCTGGGCACCTTTGTGATAGATTTGCTGGGTGCCTTTTCTTTCTCTTCCTTTGGTAACTTGCCTCCTTTTGTCACTTTCTTTAAAACCAGAGGCTTCGTTTTCTCTTGCTGAGAATTTACTTGTTCAACAGAAGACGTTTCTAAGGCAACAGACGTGACATCACCATCTGTGCAATATCCAAAACATGAACAGGAATACAATCCACAGCCATTAACGGTAATTCCCAATTAGTCAAGATAATTCTTAGTGGGTGTGGTAGCTCACTGAGGGTTAGGGTGTTGGGCTATCAATAAAAAGTATGTGGATTCAAATTCCAGGTCCACTAAAGTTACCAATGTGGGTGTTTCAGTAAGAAATCTAACCCTCATTGCTCCAGAGGTGCTGTATGAACCCTGTGTTCTGACCCCAAACATCAAGTTAGGATATTGTAAGTCACTTTGGATGAACGCATCTGCTATGTAATGTAAATGTAAACCACTTATGATGTCCCAATATACGGATGCAAAGAATACATCCTTTGTATATAACTTGAATAAGCTCAAAAGATCAAGATATTTTTACTGCCCCTGGTGGAGCAGTTTCCAGTTTCATACAAAGAAAAAACAACACTGACAAAATAGTCAACATATAGACAAAATAAAATCACACAAAAGATTATAAATAACATAATTATAAGCTAGCAAACAATAAATGCGGGGGGGGGGGGGGGGGGGGGGGGGGGGGGGGGGGGGGGGGGGGGGGGGGGGGGGGGGGGGGGGGGGGGGGGGGGGGGGGGGGGGGGGGGGGGGGGGGGGATATATATATATATATATATATATATATATATATATATTTTTTTTTTTTTTTTTTTTTTCTTTTTTCTCTCTTCTTTTTTTAAAGATAACACTAAAGAGGTGACAGCAGACAAATCATACAAGTTAATAAATACAGAGATGAAGAACATGAACAGCCACAAAAGACAACAGGGAAAGTGAGACCGTACCTCGAGGAGGAGATACTTTTTGGTCAATTGGGACCGCTGTTGGCTTTGTTGCCTCAGCAGGTATCTTCTCCACAATTGGTTCTTTAAAACATTCATGGTAATACCATACACAAGAATAATGGAAGGAAGGAATGGAATAAATTACATACATATAATAAATAAAGATGGACATACAGGAAGAAGAAACTACCCAATCAAGTTACAACACTTAATGTATACAGAAGACAGGTATACTCTACCTTGATGGGGAGAGACTTTTGTTTTAAATGGTGCCATGGTTGGCTTTGTCTCTTCTGGTGCTGGCTGCTTCTCCACAGTGGGTTCTTTAAACAAAAGGATGCCATTGTCACAACCAAGATATAATAGACATGCTGCGTTATAGAACATACCATGATGTATGTGTATAGGTAACACGTTAAGAACAAACAAAGGGATAGGAGGATTTTGATTAGACAGAAATTAAAATTGCGTTAGGACAGACTTACAAACAAGACTCAAAAAGAGTCTCTACCTTGTAAAAGAGATTTTTTCGGTTTAAGAGGCATCGATTCAGGCTCTATTGCTTGATATCGGAGTTTTTCCTCAGGTGTGGGCATCCTCTCAATTATGGGTTTCTCCTCAGGTGTAGGCTTCTTCTCAATTGTGGGTGTTTTCTTAATTATTGGCTTCTCTTCATGTGTTGGCTTTTTCTCAACTGTGGACTTATTTGGTGTAGGCTTCTCCTCAGGTGTGGATGTCTTCTCAAGAGTGGGCTTCTCCTCAGGTGTGGATGTCTTCTCAAGAGTGGGCTTCTCCTCAGGTGTGGATGTCTTCTCAAGAGTGGGCTTCTCTACATGTGTTGGCTTATTCTCAGGTGTAGGCTTTTCCTCAACTGTGGGTTTACTAGGTGTAGGCTTCTCCTCAGGTGTGGATGTCTTCTCAAGTGTGGGCTTCTTCTCAATTACAGGCTTATCCTCAAGTGTGGTCTTCTTTTCAAGAGTGAGCTTTTCCTCAAGTGTGGGCTTCTTCACCTTTGTTGACTCTTCAATGTAAAGCATGACATTAAGATATTACAATAAACCAATGAAAATGTTTTATTGCCAAATTGGCAAAAATATGAAGATGTGAAAAGATAATACAACAGACAAAAAAAGACAACAATTAAATAAAGTCTACCTTGTGGTGTAGAGACTTTTTGCTCAAGTGGTGCCATAGTTGGTTTAGCGGGCTCAGCTGTCGGTTCCTTCTTCACAATAGGCTCTTTAAATAAAATCAAGCCATCGTCACAAACAATAAATTGTTGATGTTTGTCAAATATGATAAAAGAAAAACATATATTACAGAAACAAAAATATAACATAAAACCGTCCAGTTCATTTTTGTAGGATGTCAGAGATAATAGACAAGAGTGAAACGCCAAGATTTAAGAAATGACCATACACAACGAAATAAGATAAAATTCAACTTGCAACATGTAAAAACGAGACAAGATGAGACAAACAATACCAAAGATCTAAAAAAAATGTACAAGAGGTCACATAAGCAAGTCATTGTCAATTACTAGACCTACTGTCTTGTGCTGTTTGTTGAGTTCTGGTCTCATGGCCGGGTTTCTCCAAAACAAAAGATTCTTTCTCTTTGGATTCAACCTTGTTGATGGTGAGAAGTGTAATTTCAGGACTCTCGTCTATTAAACTTTGAAGGGATTTTGACTGGACCACTGTTTCTAAAGACTTGTTAACCTCTAGTGAACCAGACAGCGTAGCTGTACACTTGTCCTCCAAATTAATAGCTGGACTAATCGGTGTGGGCTCATCAAACTCTTGATTTGTCTCATTTTCTGAAGATAAGATGTTTTCTTTCATTGACAAAATCTTTGCTTTTGAAGATTGTTTCTTAGAAACCTCATTCCTATTAACATGTCTTCCAAGAGGCTCTTCAGTTTGAAAATGGACACCTTCTTTATTTAAAATTCTACTTAAATTTACTTGTTCCTTTCTGGAAATCTTTTGAAGCTTAGTGGAATCATCCACCGTTTGTAAGGTTTTTTCAGTTCTTTTTGGAACTGCATAAAACAATGGACATCGTAAATGACCGCATTATGGCAGTGACAATGTTTTGTGATTAATATTAAAGAAAATATAAAGTATGTCTGATATCTATATTTATTTACAGTACCAGTCAAAAGTTTAAGCACACATTTCACTTATTCATCTTATCTTATCTTATCTTATCTTAGCACTTACTGGGAAGATGGACTTTGTAGTTCTCCAATTCCACACTGTAGTCCATCTGTCTGTGGACTACAGTACATACTCTGTTAGTCCCCTTTACTCTGTTCTAATGGTCAGGACCCCTATAGTACCACCACAGAGCAGGGATTATTTGCTTAGTGCATTATTCCTATTCTAACATAGTACTGAGATGTTTAAATGAAACTACAGCAGCACTGCTGCACTAAAATCTCCTCACCACATCAGTGTCACTGCAGAACTGACAATAAACAATCAACCACCAAAATAATGCCTGTTCTGTGATGATCCTGACCAATAGAGAACAGTGAACCAACAGGGAACTAACAAAAATAGCAACAAAACAGATGTAATTACAGTATTTATTTGTGAAACTAAAAAGTTCATCTATATCTGGAGGAAATGCACATTACAGCAAGAAGGAGGTGTCACCAAACTTTTGACTGGTATTGTAAATTGTTGGTAATAAAGACAAAAAACATACCTTGGGTATGAGTAGTCTCTATTTGTGTTTGACTTTCAGCCACTGACACTTCCATAAGTTTAACTTGGGACACATTTAGCATGTCCTCTTTAGATTGAATGTCTTCGTCTTTACATGACATTTCCTTAAAGGTCACGGCCTTCATCTCTTTGAGCTCCTCAGTTTTCTCAGAAATTTCTATTGCATGCCGAGTCTGAGAACTTTGTTTGATAACTGTTTTAGAAGACGCAGTGTCTTTAAAGATGAAAAATTAAAAAGTGTAACTATATTTTAAGGTCCTTTACAAATTGTATGCCATAAAACAATGAGATATTTTTTGACAGATTTGAATGATTTTTTAATTATGGTTTTTTTTTCACTACTCCAAAATAGGATTTTTAAAAAGAAGTGAATAGTCAGAAGTAGTACAACTAATTAACAACCATCAAACCTGGGCTGATGGAGCCTTTTCTGTTGTTGCCCCCTTACTTTGGAACGCTCTTCCTAAAACATTACGCGACACCTCCGATCTGTCTACTTTTAAATCACTTCTTAAAACCCATCTGTTTCAGATCTAACCTGATATTTTATATCTGCATTTAAATTTAGCTTTTTCTTATTTTATAACTGCATTAATGTTCAATATATCTTTTTATGTGTTTTATGTGTTTTAATGTTATAATGGCGGCACGGTGGCTTAGTGGTTAGCACATTCGCCTCTCAGCGCTAGGGATTCCCGGTTCGAATCCCCATCTGGGTGGAGTTTCCATGTTCTCCCCGTGTCTGCGTGGGTTTCCTCCGGGTTCTCTGGTTTCCTCCCACAGTCCAAAAACATGGATCAAGTTAATTGAATTCTCAAAAATTGCCCCATTTAGAGTGTGTCTGTGTGAGTGAGTGTTTGCCCAGCGATGGATTGGCGCCCTGTCCTGGGTCTATCTGCCCAGCGCCCGAGACTTTCTCCCCTGGATGGGCATGGGGAACCCCACCGCGACCCTAATAGAGGATAAGCGGAAGATAATGAATGAATGAATGAATGTTATAATGTTTTATTTGTTTTTGTAAAGCCTCTTTGCGGTCCATAAAAGCGCTATATATAAAAACATATATTATTATTATTGTTATTATTATTATTATTATTATTATTATTATTATTATTATTATTATTATTATTATTATTATTATTACTATCAGAGAGCACCAGAGTATTAATTTATTCTGCCTTCTGGACGTTACTTTTTCACTTTCGTTACTAAATTTAGCTGGACCTTGTATCGTTTAAGGGTTTTTATTTTCTTAAGAAATACAATTACTTGTTTTGTGTTTAAATGCTTGTTATTTATATTTGTACATTGTTATTTATCATTTATATTTCTTCCTGCCTCACATAAAAGGTTTATAGGCTTTTATCACCAGACAATTCCTGTTGCCTACATTTTAACCGCTATTCACTATGTGTGTTTTGAGCGTTGGTTTGGTTATTGTGGTTTCTCATTTGATTTAAATTTAATAATAGGTTACTTACTACCTCCCCCTCTCAAATTCCATCTGTTTTCTCTATTTCTTCTCTTTGTTATGCTCGATTTGGACGAAACATATAAACTCATATGAATATAAGCACACTTTCAGAAGGAGCCATGTCTTTTCGAAGCTAAGCTTCTAGTATATTTTTAGTTATGAATAGTGATAGAATAGAATAATAATAGAATAGTTACGGCCCTAAGATATCTTATTTTCAGTGCAATGTTCTTTGTTAAGCTTCTTAAGGAAGTAATAAAAGAAGATATTCAATATTTGATCATTAACAATTATCTTACAATTATTATAACAATAACAATAATTTTATTAATTTAATTATTTTCATTTCTTTGGTCTCTCAGCACTGGGAATTTAGGTCTGAATAACAATCTGGGTGGAGTTTCCATGTTCCTCCATGTGGGTTTTCTTTGTGTTCTCCAGTTTCCTTCCACAGTCCAAAACCATGGATACAAGATGAAATGACTGCTCTAAATTGTCCCTATATAGTGTGTGTGTCTGTGTAAGTGTGTGCCCAGTGATGGACTGGCGCTCTGTCCTAGATGTTCTGCCGAGCGTTCTAAACATTCACTCTGGGATGAGCATTGGGAACACTGCCCCACACTCCCTGAGACCCTGGTACAGGATTAAGCAATCAAGGTAATGACACGAGATGGGAGGTCAATATTAATATTCTCTTTGGCTCCATTAAAAAAAATTGTTTTTTTTTTATGATTAACTCAGAATAACCATTCAATCATACCTCTTGTATGAGCCACATCCAGTACTCCTGTTTTTGTTGTCACCATTTTTTCAGTTTTCACTTTGATTTCATCTTTCATTTCTGCCACTTTCATTGAAACCTCCACACATTGATCAGAGACACTTTTCTCATAGGACATTTTTTCCACAGAAATCAATTTTTTTGTCAATAAATGCTCTTCGGCTTTTTTGGGTACTTCCATTCTACTTTGCTCATCTGGCTTTAATGCTGTAAAAACTTTAAAGACAAGATTCAAGATTGGACCATCTGCCCATGTCAGAAGGAAACAATAAATGAAGATTGCAGGTTAAAATGCTACAATTAGCAATGCTTCAGGATTTACAGAAAACCATGACAACACAGAGCACAAACAAGAATAAGAGGGGTACAGTGGGGAACAAACCCGGACAAACTTCCAAGCATACCTCTGTTTGGAGCCATTTCCATCTCCGTTTCTGACTTAGCCACATGTGTTTCCTCGGGTGGCACTTCTGCAGAGTTAAGTTCAACCACTTTGTAATGGTAGAATTGATCATACAAATTTGTAACATTAATGACAAGACAACAACAAACACATATGTATGGTTTAAGAAGAGATCAAGAGTGGGTGATCATTAAGAAAAAGCAAGAACAGGAAACTCTAGGTGATTATACCTTTCTTAGGAGGAGCTTTAGGAAGTGAAGTTTTCGGTTCCTTCTGTGGAACTGTCTTTGTACTCGTTATCTCTTGGCTACTAAATTTCAGCTCAGATTTAATAGTTTGCTCTTCTTCTGAGATGACTGAAATAATAGTATTAGTTTTAGTATCCAATACTGTGTTTTGAACTTTTGGGAATAAATTCGCTGACTGTTTAGCCAGCTGTACTTCTATCAGTTCCTTGGAAGCAGGCGTCAACTCAGGTACTTGAACGAGCTCTGCCTTCTTCGTTTCAACAGGACTACTTGGAGTTGTTTGTCTTGTTGGCTCCTGAGGTTTAGGATCAATCTTTGGTGTTACAGGCAGTTGCTGTTTAGGCGCCGCCACTTTTGATGGCTTAGGGGCTGATGGTGCGACAAGATCAACATTTGGTTTTAGAAGTGGCTCTGTTCTTGATTTGGTTGCTTCTTCGGGCTTTATTGCTTTAAGGAAAATAAATTATATTATGCTAAAGCAAAGAATTGTGAGCGTGACACTCAGATGAGTGTAAGAAAAGAAATGATGCGTAATAAATCAGTAACCTGTAGGAGAAAGTCTGACAGAACAGAACTCTGGGTAAGGAAAATAATATTTGCCATAAACAGTTTAGTATGATGACAAGTTTTTGTCAATTCTAATTAAATTCTACTTAATCCCCAGAGGGAAATTGCAGAAAAACTTTTGTAATTCCAAGTAGAATGCGTTTTATATGTCTCAAATTTTCTTATCATTGCATTCTGACAGTTACCTTTTGAGGAAGGGGTGGGTGAAATCTCCTTATGTTTAATGGTTTCTGCTTTTTTGGAAGCATCTGTTTCTTCTACCAGACATATAAGGTAAGAAAACACAGACAAATCATGCTAAGACAAAAATACAATACATAAAAATAAAATCTATGGGCTGTGAAAGATGCGAAAGGAAAAAAAAAAAAAACATAATCAAGTACACATAGAACTAAACACATACAGAGATAAGATGTTACATTAACATCACAGAGGTGGACAGACAGAGATAAATAAGCTGTGCAGCCAGCTAACTTTACAATACCTTTGACAGAAGGTGGCACTGGTTTCATTAGAACAGAAATCTTAGGTTCAGGCTCAGGCTCAGGCTCAGGCTTTGTCTCTGCTGGCCTTGGTGTAGCTTTTGGTTCCGATTTTATTTCCAGTTTTGTCTCTGGTTTAGCTTCACGCATAAGCTCTGGTTCAGCTACTGGTACCTTCTGAGGCTCAACCAACAATTGAGCTTTGGCCTTTGGCTCCTCAGGTTCAGCACGTTTTAGGACATCTTCAGACATCACAAAAAGTTATTAATGGTTAAGGTAGTAGGCTGTCTGATGGTACAGACAGAGCATTGATACACAACAAATGTACTAAAAAACTATACTAATAATTTTGAACAAAAACAATTAAAAAAACACATATGAACACATATATACAAACACATATATACATTAAACTGACACATATGACTACAAATAAGTACATTTTCTCTTAGAAACCAAGAACAGACACTCCATCTCACAGATGTAAAGTGGACAACGATGACAAGAGAAGTTAAAAGATAAGACACAATAGGCTTATTATCGAGAATAATACCTTTAGGTGAAGGCTCTTCTTTCAACCCGACCACCTTTGCAGGTGGGATTATTTCTTCTACAGGGATCTTTACTTCAGTGTCTTAAGAATCAACATAGTAAAAAGAATTCTGAGTTCCAAACACACATACACAAATATGGTACATGCTTAATAATATAATTACATTAACATTTAGCAGGTGCTTTTATCAAAAGTGTTTTTAAAAATGAGAGAATAATGATTATAAGGAATCTCAGAGCACAACATCTGCAGTATTATAAGCACAGTGTTGGATTCCTAGCTTAATTTTCAACAGACCTTTTTATATCTAAAAGTATCCCAATTTAATAGTTGAGGTTAGAATTCAGGGTTACGATACACGGGGGGGGGGGGGGGGGGGGGGGGGGGGGGGGGGGGGGGGGGGGGGGGGGGGGGGGGGGGGGGGGGGGGGGGGGGGGGGGGGGGGGGGGGGGGGGGGGGGTCTGCGTGGGTTTCCTCCGGGTTCTCCGGTTTCCTCCCACAGTCCAAAAACATGGAACAAGTTAATTGAATTCTCAAAATTGCCCCCTATAGAGTGTGTCTGTGTGAGTGAGTGTGTGCCCAGCGATGGATTGGCGCCCTGTCCTGGGTCTATCTGCCCAGCGCCCGAGACTTTCTCCCCTGGATGGGCATGGGGAACCCCACCGCGACCCTAATAGAGGATAAGCGGGAGATAATGAAAGGATACACATTAGTCGGCTTTGGTTTTAAACCACCAACCTATGGATTGATCGCCCCTAACCCTAAGCTACCATGCTTACAAATTAAATGCAGTTATTTTTCTATGCACAAATGCTACATAAACACAAGAAAGCAGGTGTGAGAATTCTATTGCGGCAAAGCCCATAGTGATTAGCATGATTGCTTCTCAGTGCTGGGGATCCAGGTTCGAATCCCGATCTGGGTTTCGAATTTATTGATCTCCCTGTGTCCATGTGGTTTTCTCCGGGTTCTCGGCTTTTCTTCCACAATCCAAAAACATGGATTTAATGTGGATTGGTTGCTCTAAATTCCCCCATCTAAATTCCCCTTAAATATGTATGTGAATTAGTGTGTGCCCAGCAATGGACACACCCTGAGTATGCCCAGTGATCCAAAAGTTCTCCACTGAATAGGCATGGGGAAGTTACACACAAGACAATTAGGTGAAAATAAAAAAAACACCACAGGTTTTAGAAAAAGTATGCGTATATAGATATATACACATATCAATGTTTTGAAGAAGAACAGACAGTGCAGTGCACGCGCACACACACACATTAAAAAAAAAAAAAAAACAGAACATGAAGATTTGAAATACTGTAAATATTTGATTCTAAGCAATTAGCATTTCAACAGTTGGATTTAAGACAGCTTTGTAGATGTTAAAAAGCAAAGCCCTTAGCAGGCAGAAGCTAGGCCAGGCATTAGCGTGAGCAATACCTTTCTGAGGCTTTTCTTCTGTTTTTCCTGCAACCACTTTGGAAACAGTTTCTTCAACTGGCTTTCTTGTTTCTAATGAAAAACAAGTTGAAACTTAGATCTACAGCCGTTATATCATGCATGGCTAGAAACTGGAAGAGAAACGGTGAATTAAACATGTTATTGGTTAAGAACTGAATCCAAGAGAAAATCAAATGGATTAGGAGACGGTGGAACCAAATAATACCAGTGCTGAGCAGACAATGCACATATACAATGAAAACAAACATTAAGAAGATGAAGGTCAACTGGATGAAAAGTGGACACAGATGGAGTGGGTTAAGCAATTAGCCATTAATATTAATGAAAGGGGTGTAGTGTACCGTGTACTGATGAGAATATATGAACTGATTTCTCCTCCTGAACAATCCAGCTCTCAGACTCTATACCGATATAAAAAAAGGAGAAACGAATATGGACATTTGGTCTTCTTCATGGATGAAATTGCATGAAATTATGTGTTTATAATCCGCAATGATATATATTAGAACATTAGAATGTAGGTAGTGTTGTGAGATGTCAGCATATGCACGCATTAACTATAGATTAATAAAAAAAAATATACAGTATCAGTCAAAAGTTTGCATACACCTCCCTTTTCTCCACTTATTGTTCATATTCTCAGTTGGACTTACTGTAAAGATGGGCTTTGTTGTACTACAATTCCAAAATGTAGTATATCTATTTGTGTTATAGAGTAAATACTGTATACGTCCCCTTTAATCTATTCTAATGGTCAAGACCCCAATAGTAGCACCACAGAGCAGGGATTATTTGGTCTTATTCCTATCCCAGCAGTGTCACTGAGGTGTTTAAATGAAACTACAAAAGCACTGCTGCACTAAAACCCCCTCAATGCATCATTTTCACTGCAGAACTGACAATAAAGAATCCACCAACCATATTATACCTGTTCTGTGATGGTCCTGACCAAAAAAGAACAGAGAACCAACAGGGACTTACAAAAAAAGATGCACTACAGTCTGTAATTGTAAAACTACAAAGTCCATCTATAGGGTAAGTGGAAAAAATAAATAATGTAGCACAAAGGGGGCATTCAAAAATTTGACCGGTAATATACATATATTTGCTTAGCTTAAAATTTGCATTCTAATAAATTAGGTAGGTAGTAGAATTTTAGCCATATAGGTTCACTGGTAAGTTCTGTTAATAACAGGATTATATGGAATGTATTGTAGTTTTAAAAATTAATACCTGTCTTTTCTTCGTAATGAATCATTTTTTCAGATTCAGCTTTTGAAAGAGAAAGATTTTTTTTTAATTATCTGCATTTCACGGTTTGAACCTATTACATGTAGTATCTATAAAAAAGTGGCTCTTTTTTATTCTCACCTTTAAAACTAATGATAGATGTTTCTTTGTGTACTTTAATTGAGGTATCAGGAACATCTAAACACATTGACAGGTTTCCCTTATTACTCATGTTACAGATTCTTATAATATGTTTGGTTTTGTAGAATTAGTGTACAAACAATGAGGTAAATTTGCCTGGTTAGGTCTGATAACTTAATACTCACCATAAGCAATGGTTCCTATATCAATTTCTGTAAAAAGTAATGTAAAAGGATAGTATTTTAAATTAACAGCTGTACACAAATTTTCCTATGTTCTAGGCATTCGTTAATAAGTTTGGTACCTTTGCCCGACAGATAAAGCTCAGCGGAACTTTTAGCTTCACCATTAGGCTCCAGTCGTGCGATCACAGAATATACGCCTAAAAAATTATCAAAGATTATAACTCACTAACTCCTGTATGGAATTGGAACCTGAATTAAACTGTAGGCCATTAATGGTGCACACACCTTCATCTTCAGATGTGATGTTTCGAATAATCATAAAATGTCGTCGCCCCTCACATCGGAAGGTGTATTTTGGGCTTTCTTTAAGTGCCCAAGTATCTTTATACCATGTGACAACTGCATTGTCGAATGACAGCTCGCACTCGAAAGTTGCCATTTGGCGGTCATTCACCACAATGTTCTGAATGTTCTTAACGAACTGAATTGGTTCAGCTGGAAATAAGATGACAAGCAAATGAATTCCATCCTCATATCTTCGAAAATCTTCATATGCGACAAGATTAAACTGAGTGCTAACATGTTAACACCCTTAAGTTCCTAATAAGAATACGGCCATGAGGCACAAATATGACAACCAATGTTAGTAAAAATAAAATCCATAAAAATAAAGAACATAAAAGTTATTCGGCATATGTCACACAATCTTGGACAACTTATCTGTATAAATGGTGGCGATTATGACATCTGGGACCGCACAGTTTGATTTATGGTGTTTCAGTGTGTCTTTGCCATAGTAAATTGCAAAAGTCCATGTACACATTCTCTTAATTATTAAAGGGTGTGTTTTGAGTGTAACGTGTCACTTGCCATTGCCTTTAAGTACCAGGTGTGGTCTGACTTTGGTGGATTGCTATTTCAACAGCGCAATGAGGCAATTTTGTATTGATGTAAAATAATTTTATTTTGTATTCTGTTTATTGTTGATTTCAATGTTTGCATGTCTAACAACTGGCATGCGTTATGAGTTTGCGCACTGCCCTGTGAGTAAGGAGCGTGGATGGAAGCGCCCATGTTGATGATTAACTGCCAGATAGCAATAAACATCTGACTGTTGATGTCTTTCTAGGTTGTTTTTGGTCAGTGGCACAGTGTTTTCCGTTGGCAAGATAGCAATACACCAGAAGTGAACCTTGAACACAAGGTATTTTAAGATCACCACACCGATCGACATAGATATATTTTCCAGCACTGCTCCTATTTAAACAACACAGACTGAAGGCACAAAAACTATTTGTGGGGCATTGCGATGCTCCTCAAGCAGGGCGTAATATAGGGCTCTTAATATTCCACTAACGGTTATCTAAGATAGTTGATTATATGGGAACTTACCAGATACAGTCAGTGTGGCACTGGAGATGTGTGGACCACAGACAACACGATAATTTCCCTGGTCACTCATCTGGATGTTCTTGATCTTCAACAAGTGGCGATCACCCACCACTTTAATGTCATATTTACTGCCATTCTCAAGCTTCTGAGTGTCTTTGTACCAAGACAGTGTGATCTCAGGATAATTGACCTTAATCTCACACTCAAACTCAGCCTCTTTGTTAACTTGGCTAATTGTATTACTAATATCCTTGATCAAGGTAACAGGCTGTATAAAGGACAGAAGAAGATATATTTAAGGCAATATCTCAACATAATAAGATGTGTGTTATGTTTTTAGGAAGCATCATACTTCAGTTTGTTCCATTCTCTTCTGTAAATCAGCCACAAGCTTAGCCATGTCCTCATCAGAGTCTCGGCTACTTTCCTGTTCCTTATGTGAATTAAACAAAGGTAAAATGCTTGCACCTACCAATTAATGAAAATAAGTATGATATGACTTTAAAATGTAAAAAATAGAGATATCTACCTGGATTCCACTTTCTGCCATTTTTTCCTTCTTCAGCTGTTCAATGGCCTGTAGAAGACCTCGGTAATCTGTGATTCCATACATGCGAGCGTATTTCTCATATTCTTTGGGGTCTACATTTCTAAGCAACTCAACAATGTCAATGTCTTTGTCCTCCTTCGGACTTTTCTGCTTTGATGGCGTCCTGAAGACATCATATGAAAACGTTTTAATGCATTTAATTATTGAATAAATCCAAACCCATTAAAACACAGCACAATTCCAACTCACTTTTTTAACTTCACTGTTTCCAGTGCGGTCTCTTGCTTCTCGTCAACCTTTAGGTCGGTGCTACATTCAATCTCTCCATGTTTGTTTGATGCTACACATCTATATTGGCCAGAGTCTGATTTGCTTACTTCCCTGATCTCCATTTTCGCCTCTTGACCCTTCTGCTGAATACTGACGCGGCCACCGGCAGTCATCTGCCTCCACTTACCCTTCATCCATTTAACGTTGGGAATGGGATCACCCCCAACCTTAGCAATGAATGTTGCAGTACTCTCTGTCAAAACATGAAAAAAAAAATTAAGTAAAAATAAGCTTACATACTGTATCAATCACTGTGTTTGGACACAACTTCATCTTGCTCCATTGTCAATTTTCTTGACTTACCATACAAATGGACTTTGTAATTTTACAATTAGAGGCTGTAGTCCATCTGTTTTGTTTTTGTGTTAGTCCCCTGTTGGTTCTTTGTTCTCTGTATTGGGTGTATTGTTTATTGTCAGTTCTGCAGTGACACTAATGTGGTAAACCTCAGTGACACTGCTGTGATAGGAAAAATGCACCAACTAAATAATACCTGCTCTGTGGTGGTACTATTGAGGTCCTGACCATGTAGTCCTATCTAATTGGGAACTACTGTACATACTGTGTTTGTACTTTAGTTCCCAATCAGATAGGACTACAATTAATATCTAATTGTAGAACTACAAACTGATAAGTGGAGCATAAAGAGGGCGTGTCGAAACTTTTGACCGGCACTGCATATACATTAATACTAAGTAGTCCCAAAACACTTCCCCGCTGACCTAAATTGCATAAATTGTGTATTGAAATGATCTCTGTGACATGGCCACATACAATCTAAGTTCTCATTTAAAGGAATCACTTACTCTCTGTAACCCGGGCAGTTTGAGGTTCCTCAATAAAGAACAAATTATCCAGTTTGACTGGCTGGGGTGCTACTGGTGCTGCCTGAGGCGCTGCTGCAGGGGCTGCTCCAGGTGTGGTTCCTGCTATGGGGAAAAAATGAAAAAAGCTTAACAATGAAAATGAGATGAAAAACATATATTAAAACAAATATTATACAAGCAAAGTGATAACACAAGCATTCTGTCTATAATGTAGGATGCATACCTTTGACAGTGACCTTGGCCTTAGAGAATTCACTTCCAGCATTGTTGACTGCCTTGCACAAGTAATCCCCTGCATCGGTTTTAGATACCTTATGTATGATCAGTGTGGCGGTGCCATCTATAAATGTGATATTAGTATTGTCAGACGCGATGATCTCTCTTCTGTCTTTCATCCACTGAACTGATAATGGAGCAGATCCAAGGATGTGGCAGCTAAGGCTAAGCCTTTCACCCTCATTTGCTGTCGTGGGCTGAAGACTCACGTCAAAGGTGGGTGGTTTCTGTTGTTCTTTAAGGACAAAAAGAAAATAAATAAATTGTGGAGAATCAGCTTAGACAAATACAATACAGTGGTCATATTAAAAGTTATTTCTCACTCTGCATTGTAAGTAATGTGCAAAAGGGAGAATTAATAAGCATATTGAAGAGAGGCATGAAAAAAATAATATACTACTAATTGTTCTAAGAAATGGATATACAATAAACAAGAGTTAAAGCAAACACCTACCTGTGATATTGATCACCACATCATAGGAGGCAGTGCCAGCTTCATTAGAGGCAACACAAGTATATCTGCCACTGTCGGAGGTTTGGGATTTCTTTATACACAGCACAGCCATGTTGTTCACAAAGGACATGGCACAGTTGTTAGAAGTGAAAATTTCCTGATCGTTTTTGTGCCAGCCAATAGACAAAGGCTGGGAACCGGATACACGGCCCTCAAGCTTTACCAATTTACCCTCAGTATCATCGACCTGCTCCATGGGCTTTTTAGTGAAGGTGGGCGGGACTTTACGTTCTGAAAAGGAAAAATACATTAAGATGTTTCGTTATAACACACATACCAAAGCATGAATGTTGTCCAATCTCATTGTAAGCAGATCATAAACAAGATGTGCAGTGAAGGCTGAAACTCTGAGCAAAATGATAAAATAATAATAATAATAATAATAATAATAATAATAATAATCATTAAAAAAAGTCAAAACTAAGTGTTGTATATTTTAAAATAGTTGTAAATAAAGAAATATTAGTTTGAATATTAATTTATATACCACTTTGTTCCATGTATAATTGTCACAAAACAGCTTTACAGTACTTAAAAACATTAAAAATCCAATCTACAATTTAAAATCCTCTACTAGGACATCCAGGGGATAAGGTTTTGGGCACTGGGCAGATACACCCAGGACAGGGCGCCAATCAATCACTGGGCACACACTGACACAGACACACACACACAAACACTCTATATTGGGCAATTTGGAGAATTTAATTGACCTTGATCAATGTTTTTTGACTGTGGGAGTACAACCGGAGAACCCGGAGGAAACCCACGAGAACACGGGGAGAACATGGAAACTCCACCCAGATTGTGATTCAAACCGGGAATCTCCAGCACTGAGAGGAGAACATGCTAAATCAAGAAACTATATACAGAAATTCATGATTCACAGATCACAAGCCCAAGTTCAATAACAAAAAAAGATAACCAGAAACAGATAAAGAAAAATCCACTGTTAAAAGGTAAAAAAAAGTGCATAAGCTCTATTCTAAATCAATTCATTAACAGGTAAACAGTTTAACTCTTTAGTTATTTGACCCTCGGAATTTGTGGCTTAGTGGTTAGCACGAGTGCTTCTCAGTGCTGGAGTTTCAGGTTCGAATCCCAATCTGGGTGGAGCTTCCATGTTTTCCCTGTGTCCGCGTGGGTTTCCTCCGGGTTCTCTGGTTCTCTCCCATAGCTCCATAGCTATGTGTGTGAGTGTCCCCGGGGATAGATTGGTGCCCTGTCCTTTTTGTATCTGTCCAGCGTCCAAAATGTTTTTCCCTGGATGGGCATGGGTAAGCCCCCCTTCGCACGACCCTACTAGAAAATTAGTTGGAAGATAATGAATGAACTAAATAGATATGCTTGACCTGAGTTACCTTTAATATCGACTGGCTATAGACCCTGTTAAGGATGGGTGACCCAGCATCTACACCATAGCATGTTAACTTTTTAGTTTTATATGTTTCTTTTTGTTATCTTTTTAACTATTTTTATGGGTTTATTCTTAAAATTTATTTAAAAAATAATTCAACTAAACTTATAATTGAACTTATAGTTAGTTAAACTAATAGAATCACTACAGAACTGATAATAAACAATCCACCACCCAAATGATACCTGTTCTGTGATGGTCCTGACCAGCAGAGAACAGAGAACCAACAGGGGACTAACAAAAACAAGAAAACAGATGGACTACAGTCTGTAATTTTAAAAATACAAAGTCTATCTATATGGTAAGTGGAGGAAATAGAGGGAGCAAGAACGGGGCATGTCCAAACATTTGCTACTGTAAACGCAAACAAACAACAGATTTGCCGAAATTCCCATAATACAATGCGAAGTGCATTAGGCAAATAAAAGTAATAACACTAACACAGGGTTAAGCGTTTAAAACATAAAAAAAATAATGTTCATTTGCTCCTATTATAGTTACAACTAATATTTTTCAAATTCAAACTGATCTTTTGTTTCCAGTCGCATTTACTGACCGGAAGTCATAATATATATTTATTTGTTTTGTAATAATACCACAGTGGATATGCATTTTATGCATCATTCATTATAAATGGCTGTTTTTGTCATACGTAGCCAATAAAAAAGGTAATGAATTTAAGTTAACAAACTGTAACATGCAATAAAGGCTACAAGCGTAGCATCAACGCAACCAACAAGGCACTAAAGTGCATATATTGTTATTATACTATACTCTCATTTTTAGACCATACAACAAATAAACACTTGTCTAATTTGACTTAAAATACAATTTAGAAACAAATAAACTTCCATCATTAATGTGTATTTTATTTTATTAATATTAGTTTACTCTGCCTATTAACCACTATCGGGCCTCTAGTAAAATAATCCATACAGATTCTAGGCAATTCTTGGCATAGAAGTGATAAAAACATGATAGGTACATCTTAGTGAGTGTTAGTTCTTTAGATGCAGCCACGTTTCTCTACATAATAGCTACTTTAGGCAAAGCTCACCCTGTTAGTAATATTAATAATTATGCTGGATGGATATCTTTTGACTTTCCCCATAAAGCAATAGCTTGGTAGTTCAGTGGTTATAGTGTTGAGTTATCAATCTAAATGTTGGGGGTTTAATTCCTAACTCCCTTGACCATCAAATTAATACACTTGTAGGTTGCTTTGTTTTACTGTTTTGCTTTTGTTGCTAAAAATATAGTCATATACATTTATAAGCTAAAAATATTAAGCTATACAAATATTAAACCTCATACTTATTAAAATAATAATAATAATAATAATAATAATAATAATAATAATAATAATAATAATAATAATAATAATAATAATAATAATAATAAGAGCGGCACAGTGGCTTAGTGGTTAGCATGTTCTCCTCTCAGTGCTGGAGATTCCTGGTTTGAATCTCAATCTGGGTGGAGTTTTGATGTTCTCCCTGTGTCTGCATGGAATTCCTCCCACAGTCCAAAAACATGGATCAAGGTCAATTGAATTCTCCAAATTGCCCCATATAGAGTGTGTTCGTGTGTGTGCCTGTGTGAGTGTGTGCTCAGCAATAGATTGGCGCCCTGTCCTGAGTGTATCTGCCCAGCGCCTAACATTTTCCCCTAGATGACCCCCCCACCCCCCTTGACCCTAGAACTAGATGTATTGATTGAGAATAATAATAATAATAAAACAAATAATGATGATGATTAAGGGTGGCACATGGCATTGTGGTTAGCATTCCTGCCTCAGGCCTGGGGATCCAGGTTTTTCACATGGTTTCCTTTGGGTTTTCCAGTTTCCCCCCACAGTCCAAAAACATGGATTCAAGGTAAATTGGCTGCTCTAATTTGTCTCTATATTGTGTGTATTTGTGTGAGTTGGTTTGTGCCCAGCAAAGCAGTGGCAGCCTGTCCTGGGTGTGACTGTTCATCACCTGAAATATTCTCCTCTACCTAGTACCTAGCAACCCTAGTAGAATATTAAGCGAGAAGATAATGAGATGAGACAATAATTAATTCAATAAAAATAAGCCATAATAATTAAGGCAGCTAGCACTACGACTTCACAACAAGAAGGTCTCAGGTTCGTTTCCCAGTTTGGGTGATTAAAGGTCCCTTCTGTGTTGTGCATGACCATGTAAATTAGTCATTTATACAGAAATATACATTCAAACGTCGCTGCTTAACTCTGTGTTTCGTGAGGAAAGTTGTCTTGTAATATTTTTTGATTTAACTGTTTGTCTGGGCGGCACGAGGGCTTAGTGGTTAGCACGTTCGCCTCTCAGCGCTAGGGATTCCCGGTTCGAATCCCCATCTGGGTAGAGTTTCCATGTTCTCCCCGTGTCCGCGTGGGTTTTCTCCGGGTTCTCCGGTTTCCTCCCACAGTCCAAAAACATGGATCAAGTTAATTGAGTTCTCCAAAATTGTCCCATGTAGAGTGTGTTTGAGTGAGTGAGTGTGTGCCCAGTGATAGATTGGCGCCCTGTCCTGGGTCTATCTGCCCAGCGCCCAAGACGTTCTCCCCTGGATGGGTATGGGGAACCCCACCGCAACCCTAATAGAGGATAAAGCGGGTGATAATGAATGAATGAACTGTTTGTCCATGAGAATTAAATACTAGATTTTGGAAATTGTTCTGCTGTTTGAACAAAGACGGCTGTATGTTTAGGACATTCCAATTAAAAGATTGGGAGAGCACTGTTTTGATGTATTGAAAAAATGAATAGTGCCGTGGGCTTTGCCTCCCAGCACAAGGAATTTTCGGTTTAAATCCCGATCTGAGTTTTCATGTTCTCCCCGTGTCCACGTGGGTTTCCTCTGGGTTCTCCGATTCCCTCCCACAGTCCAAAAACATGGATCAAGGTCAATTGAATTCTCTAAATTATCCCATATAGAGTGTGTGTGTCTGTGTGGGTGAATGTGTGCCCAGCGATACATTGGCGTCCCCTCCTGGGTGTATCTGCCCAGTGCCCGAAACTTTCTCCTCCCCTGGATGGGCATGAGGAACCCCCCGCGACCCTTATAGAGGATAAAGCGGAAGATAATGGACGGATGGATGGAATAGTGTCGTTTGCATTTGTTGTACTAGATAGTCCAAAAGCCTTACTCAACCTATGCAGATTTTGAGTATAATAATTTGATTTTTAATTATTTGATTAAAATTTTGATTTGATTAAATTTTTATAAATTAAGTAATTAATATAATTTTTGGTTATTTGAAAAAAAAAGTTGCTTAAATTGATCCAGATAAGACCAGATATGATGACATTATTTTACTTGATGAATAACACTTAAGTAGAAAAACAGAAGGAATCCAAAGGGATACGAACCTGTGACTGTTGTCACATTGGCATGACAGATATCAGTTCCAAAGGCATTTGAGACTTCGCAAGAATATTTTCCTGGTGTGTCTTCATTGCACTTATGCAGGCACTCCAAGATACAGGTGTTGTCAATCACGCTTGTGTTATATCTATATGAAGCATACAGCTGCTTTCCATCTTTGTACCATGTCACAAACATTTTAGGAGCTCCAGTGAATGTACATGTTAGCATCAGTCTGTCGCTTATTGGGACAACTGTGTCCTTCAGTTGCTTCACAAAGCATGGGTGTTCTACGAAGGGCATCAGAATCATCAAATTACTTTGGTCAATGAGCAAGTTCCAAATGAAACGTCTTTGCAAACTCAGTAACATGCCAGCATCCAGTGAGCAAGCCATTTCTTGTCGTCTCCCATTAACGTGGGTGGTGATGCGGAAGAATGAATGCAATTAAGCTTTTCAGTAAGCAGCGTGCATAAAAAAATTCATCCACTCAGGACCACAAAGGCGATGAATGGAAATTCAGACTCTTTAGAAACATGCCCTCTATCAAACCTTCACTCAAAACACCCAAACACATCTCAATATACAACAGCAAGGCCAAGAGCCATAACTATTTTGGCACCATGCTCCTCAACACTGCAATATCAAATTGATCACCTGTAGTGCGTTACACTAGTTTCAGACCACCATAAAAAATGCCTTAAAACTGGACTTATGCAGGCACTCATCATTTGGAGCCATATGCAGTTTACAAACCTGGAGCTACAGTCACTTGTGCATGGCACACATCAATTCCATATTCATTTGAAATTTCACACGAGTATGTTCCAGCTGTTTCTTGATTGCTCTTGTGCAGACATTCCAAGGAACATACATTAGCTGTAACCTTAGTATTGTATTTGTAGGAGGCATACAGTTGTTTGCCGTCCTTGTACCAGGTCACAAACATTTTTGGTGCCCCAGAAAATGAACATTCAAGTTTCAGTGTTTGGTTCATTGGAATAGAAAGATCTGTCAGTTTCTTCACAAAGCAAGCTGGCTCTGAGAGAGGAAACATTAAAAGGTCAATTATCCCTGCCCTAATGATTGTCTCAGAAATTAACCAACATGCTTTCAGAACTGTTGCACTGATGCCATGGGTTACACACCTGTTTTTACCATAACTCTGGCGTGACATATATCTTTTCCATGAGCATTGGTGATTTCACAAGAATACAGCCCTGAGGTGTCCTTGTTGCACTCGTGCAGGCACTCCAATATGCAAGAGTCTTCTGTCACTTTAGTGTTATATCGATAGCAAGCATATAGTTGTTTGCCATCCTTATACCATGTGACTAAAGCTTTCTGGGTCTTGGAGTATGTGCACTCCAGTCTCAGTTTTTGGCTCATTGGAATAGACATGTCCTGGAGCTTCATCACAAACCGAGGGGACTGAGAATCTGAGAAGAATAGCGTCAAGTTAAATGGTCTGATTTTGCAAGTGAAACATTCACAATAATTAATCTGATAAAGGTTTAACAAGGTGAGGATCCTAATTTGAGCCAGTAAGACTGTGTAAGAATTTATAAAATTAATTATGAAGCTAAGCAAATCCACAGATGTTAAGAAGGTGATGCACAATCTTCAGTAAATAGCGGTCAAGACCAGATAAGAATCAAGCATTAGACAAGTTAAACCATGATCTTATATTTGAACATTGGAGAGGAATTTCAATGTACAATCTGTTGTACATAAATTGGAGAATATAACAAGAGAATATAACAATATAAAATTGTTATATAAAAATAAAGGTCCTGTGGTCATCAACTTCTTATGTTTCTTCCTTCTTTGGACCTTTTTGGATCAATTTTTCGGACATCTTACTTGATGATGAATGGGAATTGTTTTGACTTGTGAGACAGAATAACTTGATAAAACGTTTAAAGATGTTAAAACAAGTTTCCAAGCTTGTAACGAAGGCCCCTTTAATATCTGAAACAGGTTGTAAGACAGTGGACGTTCACATCATACAAGGACCAGGACCTGGATGTAGCCACTCAAATCTGTAAAAGGTTTTCTTGGATTTGGATCGTTACTGTCTTCTTCCCAGCCAATAGGAAAACAGACCAAACTGTTAAAAAGTCAATACCAACCCAGCAGCAAAACTGGCAAATATAGTCCACATCAGTACAAACTCAACATCAGACAATCAGACACCAAATGTATCTTTCAAAGACAAACAGTTAATATAACAAGTACAGTAGCTGACAACAAAAGAATGATTTAGGATGAATAGATTTAGATAAACAATCTGAAATGTCTATCTCTGAATCAAAATGTTGTCCGATTCTCACGGTCATGTAAGAATCCAAGCTCAAGTTTATTTATTGATATAAAGCTTTTGACAATAGTACATTGGCTAAAATCTGCTTCATAGTGTTCTAAGCCTGAACCAACAAAGAACAAGTCCAAGTTAGAGTTGCAAGACAAAACTCACTGGTGTTGTTGGAAGAAACCTTGTGAGGACCAAGGCTTAGTGAGGTACTCATTCTCCTTACACAGCCAGGTAGCATTGATTGTGCAGGTGGCCAATTTACAAATGGTGAAACTTTTTGTTTTTGTTTAAGAAACAAGAAGAAATTGTTTTTGCAACCAGGCAGCTGAAATTGAGCGAGAAGAAGAGGTTTCAAAGAATCAAAGATTTATTACTGCAGTCCTAATCAATTTGAAATGGTCGTTATTGTGGAAATTGTGGTTTACGGCCTTGTCCAGTAGTTCATATAAAGACTCAAAAGTTTCAAGATAAGGAATATGAAATAACGCGTTTCACCCCATAATCACATTACATGTTGATTTTAAATAATTGTACCCCAGTGACACTACTGCTAGTGGCTACTGCTTCAACTATTTCCTATTACGTCATGTTACCTTAATCAAAAATTTACAGTGTATTCAGTAAATTGGCAGGTAGATGTGACCATAAAATTGATAGTAATTGGGTTTTCTGCTGTGGTGGATGTAATTGCCAAAACCTATTTACAGAACTAGAGCTGTGATATTGCAGGTTGGTTCTTTATTATTTAATTAGCATCAACGTTTACATTTCAGTTTTGGTCATGCCAGGATCATAGGCTGCCCATTGCTTTGTTAGCAAATTATAGCTTAGCTAGAGCCCGCTTAGCTGCATGTTAGTTGCGACACACTAGTTAGTGGTAAGGAAACCAGCACGGACTACTCGCTGTCACGCTAAAATACTGACCTCGTAACTCAGCGACTGATTTTGAAGGGATCTGTCCACACTTATTTAATAAGAAATAAGGGATTTCCTCAAAGTCTGATCTTTCGAATGAATGTATATCCAAAAGAGCAAGTGAATCTTCCAAAAAGAATTTGTGCTTTTTATTCAGTGGGACTTGGCTTATGCTATTAAACCAGTTAACTTCATATGGGATTGTGCCCAAAGCCTTACACTGAAACACAGCACTGGGTCCCTTGTCTATTTCCAAAATTTGTAAATCTTTTCTGGTGAGGGATGCTTCTGAGAATGAAAATAAAAGTCTGGTCATGATCATTGACTAAAGGTCTTTATATTAATTCATCAGTATTATTACATCAGTATTCTTTAAAATGTCACAGTGCCAGTCAAAAGTTTGGACACGCCTCCTTTTGGCTCCAATTATTGCCAGTTTTATTACTTTGTGGTTCTACAATTCCAGAATGTAGTCCATCTCTTGGTGGACTACTGTACAGAACATACTGTGTTAGTCCCCTTTACTCGGTTCTTTAATGGTCAGGATCCAAATAATACCACCACAGAGCAGGAATTATTTGGTTGGTGTATTATTCCTATCCCAGCAGTGTCATTGAGGTTTAGTTTCACTAGATGAAACCCCCTCACCGCATCAGTGTCACTGTAGAACTGACAAACAATCCACCACACAAAATCTACCTGTTCTGTGATGGTCTTAATCAATAGAGAACAGAGAACCAACAGGGGACTAAGAAATACAAGACTACAGACGGGACTACAGTCTGTAATTGGAAAATTACATAGTCCATCTATTTGATAAGTGAAGAAAATTGATAATGGAGCAGGAAGGAGGACTATATATATAGTATCGTTTGTATCCCGAGGTGCTTCATAATATCAAAAACAGTCATTAGTAATTAGAACACTGTTTATAATGAAGTGCCCGGGCTGCTGTGCTCAACAATCAAAATTTTATAATGAAAAAATGCTAACATTAGTAGCAACTACGCTTTTCTTTTCTCTTACTCTTAAAATACAATTTAATTCTTGTATTATTTCACACATGTCTGCATGTACTGTGGTATTATTAGAGGTTTGGGATTTCATTTTTTCATCTGTCTTTTTTATTCAAGAAATCTTTCAACAAATCATCTAAGAGACACAAACATTGATCACAACAGATATATGAATGACAACAAATCTACACGAAGGACATGACAGTTTGACAATATTTACCTTGATGTATCATAAAATTAAGAACCCTAACATAGACAATATTTTAAAAACTTCTTTCCTTTTTTAACTGAAAACCCTCACTACCAAGACCAAAATTGAGCACCCTAAATTAATATTACTATCTAAATGCCCTAACCACATCCTTATGCTAGATGTTCAGCAACTAAGAAGGATGGTCTTTGGATGAGAAATGGTGAAGTTAATATTGGAACTCCTGTCTTCAATAAACAAGTTAATTCTTTTGTCTCACAATGTAAGACTTTTTTGTGATCTACTTGATTTAATTATTGTCTAGGAGAAGCTACTGGGAAATGAAATATCTCTTTTTTTCTCTTTATTTTCTTCTGTCTTGTCTTTTGTCCATATTGTAAATATATGTTAATGTGTTATTTGTTACTTACTTACTTACAAATCATCATAAGATCTTAACCTGTATATGAAACTTAATGGTTAGAAGAATGTACCTCAATTAAAAGGTATGCTTAGTAAAGTGTAAAAAGCATCAATGAGAGAGAAATAAAGAAAGAGACATCAAAGAGACAAACTACATGACATTTTTAACAACCAAGCACAGACAGAAAAACACGATAATTTGACACAAGACAATTGACAAGACTGAGAAAAGCAGAAAGCATTGATCTAGGGATCTGTGCCCAAGAAATTAATTCACCAAGAAAACAAAGTTACTGAACAAACGTTTCTCTTGATATGTGTATTATTAAAGAGAAATTCCAGATGTGATAATGTGACCATCCATTCTGCAAGCAAAGCTTTTAAAAATAGAAAGCACAAAACTTACCAGTGATGTTCAAGGAAGCAGAACAGCTATCAGTACCATGCTTGTTGAATACACTGCAGGTATATTCTCCAATGTCTGCTTTTGTTGTAGTCAGGAGCTCCAAAGATGATGTGGTATGGTGGCTAATTATCCTGTACTTTTCACTTTGCTTAATCTCAGAGCCAGATTTGAACCATTTGAAGGAGGCGTTAGGCACATCTTCTATATCACATTCGAATTTTGCAGCAGTGCCAGTTTGGGTTTCCACGTCACTAATCTTTTTCTTGAAAACAGGGGGAGCTAAATTATATGAAATAAAAAAAATAAGTCAATTAGTTTCAACGTTTATTCAATTTCCTGTATATGACGATGAACTCTATAAATGTTTGACTAAATGATTAAACGGGAGTGGTCCTCATGTGACTGAAAAAAAGAAATGGGGTGATTATGGTTATTGGTTAGATGATAAAGAATGGTGCAAATCAGGCTTTGCATGTAAAGCTAATAAGAATCATTTGATAAGACAGGGTTGTGGGGGGAGGGATTGCAGAAACAAAGTCAAATAAATTAAATATAAATGCAGTACCGGTCAAAAGTTTGGTCAGAGTGGCTTCTTGCTTCATTAGTGCACCAGTGTAGCTGTAGTTTCATTTAAACACCTCAATGACACTGCTGGGATAGGAATAATGCAACAACCAAATAATACCTGCTCTGTGGTGATACCATTGGGGTCCTGACCATTAGAGAACAGAGTAAAGTGGACGTACACAGTGTGTAGAGTGCCTGTGTGAGTGAGTGCGTTCCCAGTGATAGATTGGCGCCCTGTCCTGGGTGTATCTGCCCAGCGCCTAAAACTTTCTCCCCTGGGTGGCCATGGGGCCCCCCGCAACCCTAGTACCCTAGTCGGATAAAGCCAAAGATAATAGATGGATGGAAGTAAATTTTTATGGTAACTGGAACTGATCAAATGAATAGTAAGTGAAGCAAAAGGGAGGTGTATTCAAACTTTTTAATGGTACTGTATATGATACACCCACATGACAAATGGTGCTAATAGAATGGTCAATAGTAAAAAGGTGGTATTAATATGTTGGCTATTCAACTTCTATTAGGCGTCAGAGGCAAGGTGAACATTTCCACACATGATGAACGTTCCAGAGGAGGTGAAGTGATGGAAACTCGTTGGTGACATGAAAAACTGATGTATGAAAAAAATACTGGTGACATTAGTAATGACCTGAAGGTTTCATACTTTAAGTGAGAGTGAGTTAGTCATCACTTTATAGTGTCAGAACAACTCCATAATCCAACCTCTTGGGAGTACTGTGAGTCTTGATGCTGTTGAGGCCTTGGCGCCTGCACTCACAGCCTCGCATGTGTATTCTCCTTCATGCTTTTCCTTTGTAATGTTGGCGATTATTAAAGAATAGTCATCACCATCACGAGAACATTTGAACTCTTTGCCAGATTTAATTGATTTGTTATTAAAGAACCAGTTTACTTGGGTTGTGTTTCTAATAGTGACAGTAAAAGTAACCAATGACTTCTCCACAACAGCAATATCTTTTAATGGTAAATCAAAAACAAGGCCTTTGCCAGTTGTATGTTTTTCTGCTATGCTTTTCATTTGTTCTTCTGGCTTACAGAATACAGGAAGTTTGCCAATTGAGTTGTCTATCGCCTGTTCCACTGGAATCGGTACAACCGATCTAAGATCTGTATCGCTCTCCAAATGTTCTAATGACACAGATATAGCCTCTTGTCTCTCTTTTTTAACTAGATCGTGAAAAACAGAGTCAGTTTTTTCTGTCTGTATGATTGCTTGATGAAATTTTGGCGAAGTAAGCATTTCCACCTGCTCGGTTAATTGCACAGACTCTACCAGTGTTGAGCTCACCTTTCCCAAATTAGCAATGCTTAAGTGCGCAGTCTGAGGACTGGAAATCAACCTGGTGCTGGGCTGCTCAGAAGTTAAAACATGAAGATCCTCACACAAAATACAATGTAAGGCAGCCTGAAGTTCTCTCCTGAGATCAGCTGTTTGGGTGTCCTTACCCTCGATGGCTACTGTTATTTCCATTGGGGCAGAACTTGTCGTGATAAGATACGAAAACATTGTGCATTGTTGTTCTACGCGTACGTCCACCTCCTGGAATTCCACAATGTTCAAACGACCAAGCACATCCGCCAAGATCAACGGCTGATCGCAGGCCACAGCACAGAACAACGCATCTTTGAATTGCTGTTGGACGTTTAAACTATGTGGCCTTGGGGCAGCAATAACAAACGTCAACTCTTTTGGAAGGGGTAAGCTTTCTTGAGACTCTGTCAAGAGAAGATGTCCAGTGAACTGATTGGTAGGGTTTGCTGTTGTTGCCTGCATTTTAGGTATATCTTGAGATACCTCAGATGTTAGAAACTGCTTTTCTTCCGTTGAGATTGAATGGCACACTGACTGACCCTCATGAATGGGAACAGCAAAATCCTGCTCTGCTGCCTCAAGGTGAATACAACTTTCAGTGGCTATAGACTTTTCCTCCATATTTAGAGACTGCACAGTTAAACTGTGTTCATAACCTAACTTGCAAGTAACCTTCTCTATACCTTTTATATTAGTAATGTGACCCTCCTCCAAAGTAGGACTATCCACAACTAATGGCACGTGCATTGTTCCCCATTGGTTTTCTTTATGCACATTTGCATTTTGCTTATTGACACATCCTGAAATAATATTTTCCTTCACAAGCTGCACAGCTTCAGAGACCACTTGAAGCTTCTTTAAAGGTTCCGCCTTTTTTGTCAGCTTAGAAGTAACTTTGTTAAAAGATATAGAAAGATCATTGGCATGATCAGCTAGCAGCATCAATTTGTCCTGTGTTATAACCGAATGCCTGAGAGCTTGTTCCTTTCTCTGATATGCAGTCTCCTGATCTGGCTCTTCTACTGAATATAAGCCTTCTTTTAATAATTCAGTCTCTACCTGTGTGGTCTGAACAGACAGCTTTGCTGCAGCCTCTTTCTGTGGTTTTACAAATTCTGGGATTTCCTCTGAGGAAAATTCTAATGTGTAGTCACAAATAGCAGCTGTCTGACTGTCCACAGTCATGGAGTGTAAAAGAACCGGGCTTTTTTGGGAGCTAGCCTGCTCATTTTGTATTTTTTCATTTCTAAGTTGACTCTCAGATGAAAGAGTTGTCTGATCATGAATCAACTGGAGATGTAATGCCTGATTCGGTTCTCTGTGGGAATTCGCCGAGCCGGCACTATCAAGAACGGAGAGCGTTTCTGAACTCTCTGCACTAAGGTTGAGCTTCTCTTCTGAAACCAGAGCTAATTTTAACATTTGCATTTTGGATAACTGAGCGACCTCCTCAACAGGTTTGTCTTTTTGAAAGTTGCACTCTTTTAAAAAAGTAGGAATTACTTCATTTACAAAAGTTTCTACTGGCTTGGGTTCCTCCTCTTTTATCATACAATTAGATAACTCCAAAGATGGTAGCACTGAAGAATGGGTTTCGTTAAGTGGTGCGTTTTCTGAAGATTCTGCTACATATAATAATTTAACTCCTTCTGCCAGTCTGGAGCTGGTTTCTCCTTCAGGATAGGGAATATTCATACATTCCTCATTTAAGACAGCCAACTTGGTTTCAACTTCATGACTACGAAATGCATGCTTTGGTTCTTGAATGGATTGTATTTTTTCCTCATCTTTGCTAGTTAGTGGCTCGGCTGTCACAATCGCCAATGGTGTTATGCTTTCATACATAGCTGACTTTACCCTTAATGGCTGTTCCTCTGTAAGCTCAAGTTCTAAAAGTTCTGGACTTTTAATATGATCGTAGTGTTGTTCTGTAATACCATGGCTTTCTTGAACTGCAGAGGTCAAAGCGGCCACTTGAAACTGTTTTAGAGGAGTTGCCACAACTACCTGTGATTGAGGCTCGTCAAAGGCTACTCTCTCCTGCATTTCATGGGAGTGCAGAATGGCAGCTTGACAAGTCACTTGCTCTCTGTGCAGATTTGCAGACGAAACAACTACATCACTCATGGCACCAACTTCTTCACTTAATGAAGCGTGTCTATCCTCAGTTCCAATGGTATAAATCATCTGGTGGCCCTCCTGCACGCTGATGTCGGTCTGGCCAGGCAGATTTACACTGTACAAACGGGATTCAGTCACATGTTCGGACACTGACACTTTGTACATTTTCTGCGCCTGTGAAGTGGTTTGTTCTTCTTGGCTTCGGATTTTTGAAAGAGCATCAATGCAGACGATCAGTTTTGCACTGCAAAAGGCTTCTCCTAGCAGATTGGATGCCCTACATGAATACAGATCGCTATCATTTTGCTGAATTCCTATGATCTTAAGAGAGCCAGATCCATCCATGTTATTAACAATAATATAATATTTACTTGGACCAATAAGGTTTTTCCCTCTGAACCACTGGATATCTGGAAATGGAGACCCTGTGACCTTGTATTCAAAAGCAGCTTCACTTCCAACTGCGCAGTAAACACTTTGAATTTCTTTAGTGAAACATGGAGCTTGGCCAACAACCATTTCTTCATCTTTCGCCCTTTTGGCTTTGACATGAAGATAAGATGTACACGTTGATCGGCCAAATGTGTTGCTTGCTGTGCAAGTGTACTCACCATCTAATTGTTTTGTAACATTGCTAATAATTAAAGTGTGTTCTTCGTTTTCTTCGATAAAGGTATAGGTAGGCGTGGAGCTTATTTCTTGACCGTTGTGAGACCACTGTACTATAGGTTTTGGAAAACCAGACACGGTTACAGTAAATTTTGCCGTGTTTCCTACAGTTGCAATTGCTGGGGAGAGTTTAATTACAAAAACTGGCTTATTTGTTTCAACACAAATCGTTTCTGGCTCGAGTTCAATAGTCCTCATTAAGGTGCAAGAATCCTCTCCGGTGGGCATACCCATGCCAGAAAGAGCTGAGCAAGAAAGGTACATTATCACATCCCAATAATCTTACCAAAGAACATTTTACAATCAGTTTAATGACATTTAGAGTACAGGGTCATTTTTGGAGATAAGTATGTCATAATACAGAGAATGACCACCTGGTAGGAAAAAAGACTAAGAAGGCGAAGACAATAAGAAAAAATGGTGCTTTGTTTACCTGTGACTTCTTCTACATGGCAGACTGTCTCTTCCACCCTCGGTACTGCAAAAAAAAAATAAAAAAAAAATACATAAGTGGCTTCAGAATTAACCAATAGCCTAATTCGGTATTGGCTTACTGTATATAGAATTTCCTATTAAACTGCAAAGGACAGCAACCCATAAATCATGCCCAGCAAAGACATTTCTCATAATCTTTTGACTTTTTTTTTTGAGAGATGTCATATTCCACATATGTGGAATAAGAGTGAAAATGTGCATCATCTTGCAAGTTGATAAGAAGCAAAGCATGCAGATGCCAACCTGTCTTCACTTGAGTGCTCCACTCATTTTCTCCTGCAGTATTCAGTATTTTGCACACGAAAGTGTTCCCTTGCTTGGGACCCAGATTCTTAACGTTTAAGCAGCACAAGGGCCCATCATGTTTCAGGGAGTAGGATCTTGGTTCCTCAGCAATCACATGGTTGGGGATTCCTTTGATGACACAGTAGAGAGACACATACTCTTGCTGCTTGGCAAAGATCTCCGAAGGCAGTTGTACAAGAAAATGTGGCTGAATCAATTGGCATTTGTCATGCTCCATCAGTGGGACTACATCAGGGTAGTAATGGCTAATTTGAGACTTTGCTTTTAATAAGGAAGATGGCACCATTTCAGAATCCTGTGTTTCTTGGTCAGAGGCATGGTCACTTTTGGGAAATTTAGTGAGAGAATCATAGGGGATTGAGGTTTCGGCTCTGGGGCCTGCTTCTGTAGCTGAGTGAGAATAAAGTTATGGACATTTATTAGGGATTATTCAACAGTAGGACATTTTAGCACTCATGAAGGAGTTAGTGTGATGAAGGAATGGAGTTAGGCAAGGCGTGACAAAGATTATAGTATTTAAGGATTAAAATTAATTAAACAATATGTCAATTTATTATAATGTCATCACCAAACTTGTTATCAACTTAAAATTTCATCTTGGCTTTTAAGCAGGATGGGATGGAATGGGCATTAAAGAGAAAAGAAAACTTGTAAGCACCTTCTACTGTGAGCCATGCAGATGTTCGATTCTCTCCACTATCATTTTTAACAGTGCAGGAGTAACTTCCCTGGTCCGCAAGTTGTGTATTAAGTATAACAAGAGACAAGATCCCTCCGTGGTCCGTGCATTGTACCCGCTCTGTATTCATAAGCGTCCGTCCGTTATGGTCCCACATTATTTCAAGAAGAGGTTCTCCGTCGAAAGAGCAGTTGAACTGAGCCATGTCGCCCAGGCTGACAACAAGATCTTTCAGCTGAAGAGTTAAGGCTGGTCTCCTGGGATGTTCTCCCATGGTGCTCGTGTGATGCTGGATCTTGATGCTTTGCACAGACGATATGGAGGTGGAGACCATTTCGAAAGTTTGCACAGTGGAAGAAGAAAGAGTCTCAGTTGAGGTGTGGGAAGCAAATCCCTCCAAAAGTGATACTTCAGTGCTCGAAACACTTTGGCTATGTATGGATTTCACACTGTGATCTGAGCGATAAGAGAATAAAATCAAACTGTTATGGCACACAACGGTTTATTCTGACGTGAGATATAGGCAAGTGTCTCGATAAGGATGGAGATTGAAGTGTTGCAGTCCTTTCATACTCTTTTCATAGTAAGAGGAAAGAGATAAAGAGTTGTGTTTTGATAAAACAGTTTATATGATATTTATAAGGATCAGCAGAGCCTAATAATGCTGGAGTTTACCGAAAAAAGATCACATGAATAAAAGTAGGAAGAGCAAGATAATTAATGTATTCTTTCTTCAATAATTCAGGGCCAACTTCAGTGACTATTCTATAACTTCCATAGCATTGGAGGTGAGTAATACAGCACCAGTTAATAGTTTGCACAACCCCTTTTTGGTTCCACCTATTGTCTGTTGTTCCACGTCCTGTAAAGATAGACTTTGTGGTTCTACATTTCCTTACTGTAGTCCATCTGTTTGTGGACTACAGTACACACTGTGTATGTCCTCTTTACTCTGTTTTTTAATGGTCAGGACCCCAGTAGTAACACCATAGAGCAGGGATTATTTGATTGGTTATTTATTCCTACCCCAGCAGTGTCACTGAGGTGTTTAAATAAAAACTACAGCAGCACTGCTGCACTAAAAACCCTTCACCTCATCAGTGTGGCCAAACTTTTGACTGGTACTGTATGTGCATTTTATTTTTTTGCCACATCCAGTATCCAACAGATATAGCATTGTTTTTACTAAATTACATGAATACTAGTCAGGGAGATCGAGGGTACTCGTGCTTCCTCCATGGCACTATAGCCAGCGAAATATTTTTTCCACTGTGATCTCTTCATGCAATATGTGCAAGAAGTATAAAAAAGTACTCCCTCCTGTTCTTTATTTATGAGCTTACAGATGCACATGATTGGTTAGTGTCACTTTTAATGACAGCAAAGAGCGCATAGGACCCTTTTCCTCCAGAAAGCACCTGCCAATTTTCTCTCTTGGGCCCTATTCCTGTAAATGTAACTGTAGCTGAAGTGGCCTGAATGTGACGATTTCAATTTCACACAACAATCGGCTATTGCAAGATTAGATTCCAGTTTCTTTGACATGTAGTCTTTGATTAGATAAGGTCTGTTAAATTACAATGCAAGCACAATAAAATCTGGAATCCACTTTCTATACATTTTTTTAAGCAACTAAAGATCTTATTCAGTGTCAGCAATCAGCTCAGTATTCAAGGTAAATATGTTTGAGTAAAAATAGATAAAGCCATTAAAAAATAACAAATAAATGCTATGAACATGGCTACAAAATTATGTTTGCTTAATAAAACCAAATATGTCTGAAGAACATTTCCTGTCAACAAGTAATGTTTTAACAATTCACTCAGATGTCAAATGATATTAAAATAAATAAACTGAAAATGTCAACATACTATTACTATACTACTATAAAATACTACTATTAAAATACTAGTAAAACTATTATTACGTATTAAAAAAAATTGAGAGAGAAAAGAAGAAACTGACCATTGACTTTTAAAACCGCAGAACAGGAGACCATCCCTGAAGAATTGCGAGCAACACAGGAATATTCGCCCTCGTTCTCAACGTATGCTCTAACAATCTCCAGATTGCAGCTATCGACATGCTGTGAAATTCTGAGGTTGTCTGTCTGCTTAATCTCCTTATCTTTCCAGTACCAAGTTACAACAAGTTCTGCAAAAAGAATGTTATTTTTATTTGTATCCTAATAAAAAGTCACCAAGAGCTTCACACTTGCACTGGGTTGGACTTATACTGTTGAATATTTAAATGTACTAGGATTCCTAATAAAGTGCTTGGTGAAGGCATGCTTTACACCAATGACAAACTATGAAAGTACAATTTACTAAAATAAGGACACATTTCATGATTATTAAATACTGACAGTATAATATGCATTTTATCCTAAACAAATCTCTTTATTTTGACTTAATCTTAGCTTAATCCTCTACAAAGGGGGAGGGTCGGTGGGGTTCCTGATGCCCATCCAAAGGACAACGTTTCGGGTGCTAGACAGATACACCAAGGAAGGGCGTCAAACCATTGCTGGGCATATACTCACTCACACAGACACACACACCATATAGGAGAATGTGGTAAAAAACCCACACGGAAATGGGGAAAACATGGAAACTCCTACATTACATCCTGTAAATATATTCTTAATGGAATTATTAAAACAAGTTGTGCCCAGTGATGGACTGGACCCTGTCCTGGGTTTCTGGCCAGTGCCCAAAACATTCTTTCCACTACCCCCTCCCCCTAGTGCCCAGTGATAGACTTGCGCCCTGTCCTGGGTGTCTGCCAGCACCCGAAATCCCCCCCACAAGACCATATAAGAAGATTAAGCTCAAGATAATGAGATAAAATTAAAACAACTACACGGCAAACCTAAAATTTATCCTTGTCGTTTTTTGGAAATCTCAACCTGAAGGTTACAACTGATAGAAAATCAATGCTGTAGAGATCACAGCTGATACGCACCTTCTCCAGCAACATGGCACTGAAATCTTGCAGACTCTCCCTCTTCCACTGAAATATCTTGTATAGATGATTTAAGTACTGGTGGGGGTAGTGGAATGGCAGTTTCTGGAGAAACCACTTCAGGAACTGAATAAAAACAAATTAGCTTCACGTATCAGATTTCAGACCAAAATAACTTCACCACATTTCAAAATGGAACATTTCCTTAAACATACCTTCAACATTAAGCACTGCAGAACTTTCGGCTTGACCGTAGTCATTTTTGGCTTCACATTTATACTGAGCTGCATCCTCTGGAAAGACCTCGATGAGCATCAGCGTGTGTTCATTTCCTTCTTTCAGGAACTTGCACTTGAATCCAGCAGACAACACCTGAGAATTCTTATACCAGGAGACATGGGGCTGAGGGATGCCGGTTACGTCCACAGAAAAGCGGGCAGGTTTGCCCACCTCAACAGACAAAGGCTGCATGTGCTTCGTGATCTGAGGTGGCTCGGGAACTGGGGTGATTTAAAATGTTATCAAAGAAACAAGAGAAAAGAAGACCATCACACAGTGAATAAAGAGAAAGGAAAGCTATTGTTGAATGGTGAAAGTGGTAAGTGGTGGACCACCATGCTAAACGTTATTGTCTAGTACAGTGGCGGCTGGTGCTAAAAAAAAATTGTGGGGCGTGCAAACAAATGAAAAAGTTTAAAATAAACAAAAAACTAATATTTAAAAATAGCTTTATTTTAACATGAATTTTGCCCTTCTTTCCTTCTGGCCTGCAAATTTCTCAATAACATATCTGTTGAAGTCAGTCATCTCTGTGATTAGTGTTTTCTCTAATGACAACATGGCCAATGCTTTCAGCCTGTCCTGATCACTAGCCATCCTCGATCACTTGAGATAAGATAAGATAGACCTTTATTTGTCCCACAATGGGGAAATTCACATTCTCAGCAGCAAGTTACATTAGAAGAAAGGTGAAAAAAGATATTCAGCTATTAAAAAGAAGTTTTAAAAAACGAAAGAAACTTCAAATGTAAATCTATTTATACACAGGATACATTCTAAATTTCAGTTATGTACAAGACGTATAAAGGAGGAATATAATGAAACAAATATTGCACATTTGATATCTGATTAAACAGCAGAAAGGTGCCTAAATAAAATTACAAGTAACACACTACCAATAATGACGCCCTAGCATGGGCACCACCCCCATGGAAAAACCTAAAATAACCAATTAGAAATCAGCCTCAGATCACATGCTTGCCAAAAGTTTGTGTGCCCACATACATACTCATTATAACGGCTCCCCGCACATAGGATAAATAAATACATTTATAATGAACTAATTTGCAGTTTTTTTTTGCAGTAACTATATTGCATAATTAATTTAGTTTAATATCTGAACAATTTAAAGGTGGGCTGCGCCCCAGCGCCACCTATGGACCAGCGCGCCACTGGTCTAGTACTTCTTTTTACAAAACTAAAGAACAATCTAAAATACTTTGATGCCGCTGTAAATAAATAATAGTGAACAGCACTTACTGTTAACATGAAGAGTCACTGAACTCCTGTTCTTCCCAGCAATAAAGGTGTATTTCCCAGCATCACTCTTGTAAACCTCAGCAATTGTCAAGCGGTGCACTTTTCTGATAGTCACATATGTAAAACGCTTCTCAACAGAGAACGAGATCTCAGCATCATTTCTCAACCAGCGTCCTTCGATTTCATCCTCGTCGACTTCAAACTCGAATGTGGCTCTCTGCTTCTCAACCACCTAGCCGGAGGAAACCAGATTTCAAATACATTCACAAGATAATTCACAATTCACCTTTAAACATTTTCTTGGCTAACAACAAGAGGGTTCTGGGTTTGTTTCCCAGAAATGTGATGTCTGTGTGATTTGCATGTTCTCACAGTGTCTATGTGGTTTCCTCTCTATAAATACTAGGGTTAGGGGTTTGTATGTGAGTTCCAACCAGGTATTAATGTGTTTATTTGTTTTTGTCCTGTGATGGCCTGGGAAAGCGCCAACACCTATAAGTCCCAGCATAGGCTCCAGCACACTTCATGACCCCCAATCAGCATTAATAATCAGAAATAAAGGAAAGACAGTAAGAAACTCACAGTGATGTCTTTCTCAGATGGTTCAGAAATGTGAACGTCCTTGCCTTCTACTGCAAGCAAAGCCTTGGACATGCTTGAGCCAGCAACCACAGAGTACTCGCCAGCGTCAGAGAGACGAATGCTCTGAATCATCAAGCGCTGAAGATTTTTCTCTGTAGTAGCTTTAAACCTAAGATATTTTATTTAAAATATATATATTTTAGAGCAGATTACAATTAAAGCAATTTAATATTAAATCTATCACTCAGTATTGTTAATAATATGAAGTTTACAGTCATTCCTGCAGTACCTGTCAGATAATTCAAGCTCTTGTCCATCCTTCATCCAAGTCACTTGAATGTTGGGTTCCGAGAGCTCACACTCAAAGATGGCCTTCTTCTTCTCAGTCACTTTGATGTCCTTGATGTGTCTTGTAAATTCTATGACGCGAGCTGAAAATCCACAAAAATCTGTTTGCATATTTTCTTTACATATAGAACAACAGTAATCCATCCATCCATTATCTTCTTCTTTATCCTCTACTAGGGTTGTGGGGTTCCCCATGCCCATCCAGGGGAAAACCTTTCAGGTGTTGGGCAGATACACAGGACAGGGTGACAATATATCCCTCACACACACACACACAGACACACTCTACATGGGGCAATTTGGAAAATTCTATTGACTTTGATCCATGTTTTTGAATTGTGGAAGGAAACCGGAGAACCAGGAGGAAACCCACGCTGACACGGTGAGAACATGGAAACTCCACCCAGATTGGGATTCGAACCAGGAATTCCTAGTGCTGAGAGGTGAACGTGCTAACCACTAAGCCATCGTGCTGCCCCGGAACAACAGTTATAGATTTTGTAATTAAGGTGGCTTACCCTCAACAAAGAGCTTTGCTGATGTCTCGGCAGATCCAGCCACAAACTTGTACTCTGCACTGTCGCCGAAGTTGACATTGCGGATGGTAAGGAAGTGCGTGAGCTGTTTCGAGCGAGTCTGGCAGCGTTCAGTGGATCTGATGTCTACACCATTCTTCAGCCATTTGTAGGAGATGCCCTCGTAATTAACCGTCACTTCGAATGTGACGGTGTCCTTCTCTTGAGCATTGACGTCTTTCAGCATGGAGGTGATTTGGATGGCTGGGAAAAATTATGTTTACATGTTAAACATGTACATTTAGTGAAATTTCATTCTTGTGGTCCAATTAAATTGCTTGGCTGGTACTAGGTGTCATATATACTATTTCCGCCAGCAAAACGCGAACATGAAAAAAACTGACTTACGGTTGACTGTCAGAGCAGCTGAGACTCTATCCATCCCACACACGAAAGTGTATGTGGCCACATCGTCTTTGCTGGCGTTCATGATCTTCAACTGGTGGAGTTTTCCTTGCACCACAATCCCGAACTTCTCGCTCATTTCAATCTCAACTCCATCTTTCAGCCAGGTGGACGAGATATTAAAATGGGAAACTTCACATTCGAATGTGGCCACCTGAGTCTCTGGAATCTCCACATCCTTCATCGGCTTTGTTACCTTCAAGGCTGCAGGAGGGATGCAATGGACATAAGTACTGAAAAATTACAGAGGTGGTGTTAACAGTGTGGTGAAAGTTATCATAATGCATATCTTACATTCGATATTCAGGCGTGCACTGCACTGCATATGTCCAATAACGGCAATGTAGTCTCCACCCATGTTGTCTTCCACAGTCTGAATAATAAGCTTATGTGCTTTTCTCTCAGAAAGTATCTTTATGTTAGAGCTTGACTGCAGTTCCTGGTTCTTCAACATCCATTTAACTGGAATATCATCATGGGATAGGCTTAGCTCAAAAGAGGCGGTCCCTCCCACTAGTGATGTGACATCTTTAGGTTTTTTGACAATTTTGATCGCTACAAAAGAAGATAAAAAGCAATCAGTGGAGTTTTCTCACAATATTAAACCAATAATCTGGATACCTCCAGACAAGTACTTACTTTCAACATTCAATCTTGAGTTAGCAGAGAGCTTTCCTAGTTTAAATCCGTAAACAGATTCATCCTGGGTGCTGCAATTTTTAATCTTTAGCATGTGAACAGTGCCGTTGACTGTGATTTCATATTTATCACTTGGGACAATCTCCACTCCATTTTTGATCCATTGTGATCCTTTCACATCTAAATGGGTAAGTTCCAGACTGAACACTGCCTCTTGTGTCTCAGTAACAGTTTGGTTCTTCATGGTCTTCTTTATCTTAACAGCTGTTGAAACAATAGTCAATTATACGTTACAAAATAATTGGGAACATTTTACAACAGATGTGGCACGAAGGTGTGATTGGGTGGAGTATGTGGATGGGAGCCAGAGTTGAAAAGCAGATCAGGTAACTGGTAGCACCTGCCTGTCACCGTCAGCCCCTGGGAGGGGAGAAATTGCATCCTATGTGGGAAGATTTATTTAGAAATATTGTTAAAGCCCAGTATTTCTAGATATGTCTTATGTTAAACATGTATGCCAGCTTGCATAGGACACCTCCCTCTTTCCTTCCAGCCCGCTTTTGGCATCTTTTACCACACAATATAGAAAATTATTTTTTAAAAACCACCCTTATATCATGTTAAATTGCTTTATCATAAATGAATTCTGCTTGTGAAGTATAAAATTTATGGGCAATCCATAAAAAACTAAATGAATTAATTACCACTAATTAGTTAATTAATTATATATTGATTAATGTGTTGTAATTGACGATAAAGTTTTAGCTTAATGGAATAACGGGAAGTGGGTAAAATAGCATTTGCAAACTTTTTACCAGACAAACAGATGAAGCTAATATGTGGTAATAATAATAATAATAATGACAGGCAGGTGTTACCATTTACCTGATCTCTGTCCTAACTATGCCTCATGTCCACATGCTTCACCTAATCACGCCCTTGAACCACCAGAAGTTTTGCTTCTTGAATAGTTTTGGGTGTAATTAATTTTGAAAAAAAAATTCACATAGAAATTGTCTTATTAAATATGTCTCATCTCAGGTGGCACGGTGGCTTAGTGGTTAGCACATTCGCCTCTCAGCACTAGGGATTCCCAGTTCGAATCCCCATCTGGGTGGAGTTTCCATGTTCTCCCCGTGTCCGCGTAGGTTTCCTCCGGGTTCTCCGGTTTCCTCCCACAGTCCAAAGACATGGATCAAGTCAATTGAATTCTCCAAATTGCCCCATAAAGAGTGTGTGTGTGAGTGAGTGTGTGTCCAGCGATGGATTGGCGTCCTGTCCTGGGTCTATCTGCCCAGCGCCCGAAACGTTCTCCCCTGGATGGGCATGGGGAACCCCAACGCGACCCTAATAGAGGACAAAGCGGGAGATAATGAACGAATGAATATGTCTCATCTCGTTTCATTATCTTGACCGCTTAATCCTCTTTTAGGGTAATGCTGGGTGTGGGGAGGGTGGTAGATACACTCAGAACAGTGCACCCACACTCACTTACACAGACACATACACACTGCACTACACATAGCGGCAATTTAGAAAAGCCAAATCTCCTTTCTTGATTCCAAGAATGTGGAATCTTCATTTTGGAATGTGGGAGGACACTGGAGAACCTGGAGAAAACCCACAATGAGAACATGGAAACACACTGTAGATACAGATCTGTATTTAAACCTGGATACCCTATCAAAATCATCCAATGTCACCAAGAAAGCAAAACCCTTACAAACATAGCTATCCAGTGTAAAAAGTACCTTCAACCCTTAGGTTGGCAGATGTCTTTGAGTTTGCCACTTGGTATGTGTACTCTCCAATATCCTGCGGCCTCGTGATTGCAATTACAAGCCGTCTCACAGCACCATCCTGTTCGCTCCTCACATTGTCACTAAAGTCTACAGGGTGTCCATTAAGAAGCCATTTGCCCTCTGAAGAGGGGTTGGCGACTTCACATACAAGTTCAGCAGTCTGGGACTCAGCAACTGTCAAATCGCTTAGTGGTTTGCTAATAGCACCACCTGAAAGAGAATTTAATACAATGATTAATGTGTTGTGATTTGGGGACTGTATATTGTGTCATCGTATGAAATATTTACAGCAATTCTTGTGGATATGTTTAGAGGACATAATTGTATTCTTCACGTACCTGAAACAACAAGTTTTGCGGTAGATGTTTTCTCTCCAGCAGAAAAAGTGTACTCGCCCTCCTCGTCCTTCATGGTATCGAGTACAGTAAGAGTATACTTTGTGCCCTTGGCCTCAATCTTATACTTGGGACCAGTTTTAAGAGGTTGATTTTTAAATGTCCAGAGTCCATCAATGCCTGAGTGGGACACCTCAACCTCGAAAGTGACATTTTGAGTCTCGGTACAAACACAATCTTCCATGTGCTTCACAATGCTGATGTCTGAAAACCACAAACCATAATGTAATCATTAATGCTTTCAGAAGACAAATTATGGATTTGATTTTGTAAAACCTATAGAACATACTTTGAACTGTCAGTGTACATGTTGAATCAACTCGCCCAACAACCAGCTTGTAGGTTCCTTCATCGGATGCAAAGGTCCTGTTCAAAACTAGACGTTGCTTGGATCCCTTGGCAACCAGTTGGACTCTGTCGTTGGGGATCACCAGTTTATCATTGTGATACCATTTTACTGAACTGACATCAGCAGCAGTTATCTTGGCCTCAAAGACAGATTTTGTACCCTCTATTGAAGAGACATCCTTTAACGGTGCCAAAAAGTCAATAGCTAAAAAAACAGATACAAATGTGTTAGTTTGGAATTATAAACTAATAAAAAGCCTAACCTTCCATGATGATCCAGCAACTTACTCTGAACATTAAGTTTTCCAGTTGTGGAAATGTCTTGAATAGGAACTTTAAAGGAGTACATTCCAGCATCGTTTTTATTAGCATCCTCAATAAGTAGCTTGTGGGTCAACTTGTCAATGACAATGTGAATTCTGTCGCTGGGAGAGATGGGCTGATCACCCTTCATCCATGTTCCTTCCACATTCTCCTGAGAGAATTTCACCTCAAGTTGAGCAATATCACCCTCACAGATTGTCAGGTCAGAAAGGCCCTGTATTAATGTAACTGGACGCACTGAAGAAGAAAATATTTATATAATATTTATTCTAAACACATAAAACATATTTAAAATTAAATGTCAGAAATTATTTACTGATATGTTGAGCATTTTGGGTATATGTGTTGTATACATACAGACACACACTTACATGTATTTAGGTATCAAATGACTATGTAACCACTGATTTGTTGATACTAATGTAAAGTTCTACAACCACAAATCGGGAACATATGGAAATCCACTGAAGATCACTATTTATAATATATATGATGAAAAACCAGCAATAATATTGATCATCATATAATAACATTAATACTTACATTTCATCTTCAGAGAAGCACTTGTCGTCAGATTGCCAACTTTGAAAGTATATTTGCCCTGGTCCTCTTTTTTCACGTCTTTAACTGACAGGCTGTGGCGACCACGACGGGAAGACACAACGTATTTGAGGCTTGGGGTGATCTCCTGATTCTCAAAGTACCAGGTACCTTCAGCATCCTCGCGGGAAAGTTCACACTCAAACTCCCCGGCATATGTCTCGGGGACTTCCATGTTCTCAAGGTTCTTCAGAATTTCAAGTGGGGCACCTATGTGACATTAAAGAACCGTCATAAAAGAATTTACAGCAATACCAAATTATTACTCTTAAAAAGATGTACCTTCAACATAAAGTCTTGCACTTGTTCTAATAAGATCATCATCTACAAGGACGCAGCTGTACTCAGCCTCGTCACTCATGGCGATGATCAGTACAGATAAGAAATGGACCTTCCTGTCAGAGTGCATCCTGTATTTGTCTCCAGAGAAAATCTCTGCATTGTTTTTCAGCCATTTGACTTTGACAAAAGGCTCATTGGTCTCGCATTCAAAGGTCACCATAGTGTCCTTCTCCTTGCCATTTTGATCTTCTAGTAGTTGTGTAAAGGACACAACTTGTTTGGCTAAAAATACATAGAAGTTTTGTTTAATGACTTTCATTTGTATTACCATCTATACCATCTAATAATGATCTAGAGTCTTACCTTGGACAAGTAGGAACGCATGGCTTGAGGTCTCTCCTGCAACATTCATGGCCTTGATCATGATGCTAGCAGAATCTTCACTTGAAACATCTCTAATGACCAGTTCACAGAGATGTTCCTCAGGCCAGTACCAGTAAATGCGGTCAGATTTTTCCATCAGAATTCCATTCTTGAACCATTGGCATTCAGGTTCTGGTTTTCCAACTACCCTGCAACGGAAGTGAACCTCGTCACCCAGGGCTACCGTCTGACTCTGAATGCGTTCCAAAATTTTGGGGGCTTCCATACTGGGAGACAACACTATTTTATCTGGCTTCAGTTTGGTCGCTGTCAGTTTTCGTCCCTCCTCCTCCTTTTTCTTTTCTGCTTCAGAAAGTTCTTTGGTGTGATGCATAAGTTTCTCTTTGCTCTTTTTAAGCATGTCTTCATAGGACTCGTCCTTTTTCCGAGACTTTAGTTCAACTGCTGTAATTGCTTCATAGTAGCCTTCCTGAGTTCTGCGTTTAAATTTGCTCTTCAGCTCATCGGATTCCTCTGTTAGTTTTTCATGGATGACCCTTTCCACTTTTCTCAGCTTCACCACCTCTTTTGATTCCGCGGACGATTCAATGGATTTTTCAGGTTTCACCACCTCAAACGACACTCTGCCATGTTCTTGCACAGTCGTAGGTGGCTTGATTTCTGGAGCCCGACGCAGAACGGTTCGGAAATCCTCTTTCTGCTGAATCTCAAACTTCACAATATGGTGCACTGCACCCTCAGGATTCTCTGCTAGAACCTTAACATCACCAGAATCATAGGATTTGCAGTCTACAATCTCAAGATAGTGAATACCATCGTATTGCAGTCTAAAACGCTTGCTCTTGCGAATAAGCTGTCCGTTTAAGTACCAGTTGACCTTTGGAGTTGGGTATCCAGTCACTCTGCAACGGAATTTTGCAGTTTCTCCTTCCAACACTCTAATGGGTTCAGGAACCAAAACAATTTCTGGTTTTATTTTCTCTGTATATTCATCTCCTGTAACTCCAGCAGGTCCTCCCTCATGAGCTATGCGTTCTATTTCTTCGATTCTCTGTCCTCTCCTGCCCTCTGGCAATTGACTTTCTTCAACAAGACTTTTCTCGTCTTTCACAATCAGGGTAGCGGAGGTCTGGTCTACACCATATTTGTTTGTGGCTCTGCAGGTGATGACACCACTGTCTCTTGCATAAGCAGCTTCATAGTCAAGACTACAGTACCCAAACTCATTGACCATGCGTAGTCTGTTCGCAGCTGCGAGAGGCTTTCCATCATGCAACCATTCAACAATCATGGTGGGATCACCAATAGGGGTGAGTCTGCAATCAAAGTGTACTGGTCCAAATTGCTTAAGCCTGACAGATGTTAGTTTCTTCTTGAATGCTGGCTTTTGTTGCTTTTCCTTGTCATAAAGGTCACCCTCCTCCCATTGGTCTTGACCATAGCGTAAATGCAGTGGTTCCAGTTCAGGTGCTGCAATTTCCTTAGCCTTGTAAGTTCCCCTGGGGATGACGAGCTTTCTTTCTGGCTGAGGTTCCCTCGATTCAACCTCAATGTTGATTTTACAGCGTGTGGTATCACGACCAGCTTTATTGATAGCTGTGGCAGTGTACCATGCACTATCAGTACTACAGCTCTGGGGGATTTTGAAAGAAGCCTCTCCCTTGCCACCTTCAATTCTGCAAAGACACACAAATTATCTGCTTTAATCTCATTGTTATAAACCTCAAAATAAACATTTACAACGTTTCAAAGTACTTGACAAAAGTATCGGGGAACCTCATTGTGTAATGGGATTAAGATGAGATACAGTGATTACAATCATACAGGTTATAGAGAATAACCTTCCCCAAATTGTTTCACAAAGCCAGAGCCATATAGTTGTCTGAAATGCATGGCAACAGGCTTGATTTTGAAAATATTGTGGAAACAGGACTGAATGAAGCAGTGAAATTCAATGCATATGAAGTTTGCCCAATATTTTCATCCAGCATGTCTTTTTTAATTTAATACGTACTTGATATTTGGATACTTGTGAGGAGAGATGATGTCACTATTCTTCAGCCAGACAATATCTGGAATTGGGCTTCCAATTGCTTTAACAGCCAACTCAACCAGACTACCTTCTTTAACATTGATGTTCTTCAACTTTTCAATAAACTGGGGTCTCACCAAGTTCTCCTTAGCTAAAAAACAAAATAATATGCAGCTACTACAAAAAATTTACAAAAGTACATAAATGCAAAATTTTAAAGCCATCAAAAATCTTAAATCTTATTTTTATTCATTTAGAGCATGTAATTGTAAAGTTAATGTATTTATGAGCCAGACCTTCCACAGTGAGAGTCATTGAAACAGAAGTTTTTCCAGCGCGGTTTTGTGCAACAACAGTCCACTCTCCAGAGTCATGAGGCATAGCGGGTACTACAATCAATGACTGGGTTCCATCTTCCTTTACAACAATCTTGTGGGTATAGTCATTGACCACTTGTTGACCTGGTAAAATAATAAAGTTTATTAATGTTCAGTTAATATTTTAATACACTGCAAAAAAATTAAATAATAAGTACAATGTATATGAATCAATTAAAATATAGTGAGAAAATTTTTCTTATATATTAAAATAAGAAAAAGGTTTCTTAAAACTAGATGGTTCATTTTATTCAGAAATCTATTCAAGTCAAAAGATTTGTTTTTTTAAAGATTTTTTGACTTATCATTTTGTTTTTTACTGTGTATCCTTAGAGCTTCTTAAACAACTTACCATTGTGGAACCAGTATGTCTCCGGCATAGGTCGTCCGACAACCTTTAGATCAAATCTTGCAGTTTGACCCTCCGAGCATTTGAAGGATGATGGCTTTGTGACAAATACAGGTTTATAAAGTCTCTCAAGCTGGGCTTCATCAGTGTCATCCAGCCTGCGAGCAGGTGAGCGACCAGGGGATTGACTTGTGGCACGTGGTGATGTGGACCTGGAATTTATCCAAACAAAAACTTCCAAATGCAACTCAATACATAAAAAAATATTCCTCGTGAGATGCAGTGTTAATACATTTATTTAATTCTAATTTATTTCAAATGCTGTATTAGGATTCATAGTCAAATCCCTTATGCAATGAGACTCAAACTGGTTATTGACTCAAAGCAAAGCATACCTAATTCTGTGAGCTGCCAGCTGAGGGTGACGTTGCTGTGGAGTACTTGTAGCAGTCGACTCGACAGAGATTTTACCAGAACTGACGGCATTCCCTTTAATGTTACCAATCAACGCTGAATAAATTCCCTCATCTTCTGGCAGCACAATAGGAATTCGCAGACTGGCGCGACCATCTTTCAAAACCTCCATATGATAACGGCCTCCGTGCGTTATACGTCTGCCATCTTTATACCATGCGATCTGCAAGGTGAAATATCCACAAAATGAATATGCATTTATACAAAATCTAATCAAAGGCATTCATCCATTATCTTCCACTTTATCGTGTACTAAGGTCGCGGGGGGGTTTCCTATGCCCAGGGGAGAACATTTCGGGCGGTGGGCAGATACACCCAGAACAGGGCACCAATCTATCGATGGGCACACTCACTCACAGAAAAACACACAAACAAACACACTCCATATGGGACAATTTGGAGAATTCAATTGACCGTGAGCCATGTTTTGGACTGTGGGAGGAAAACGGAGGAAACTCCACCCAGATTGGGATTCGAACCTGGAATTCCTAGTGCTGAGAGGAGGACATGCAAGCCACTTAGCCACCGTGCCGCCCATCAAAGGCATTTATGTAAGTATTTTGCATACCTTAGGAAGTGGATTTCCGGCCATTTTAAAGTGCAGTGTTGCACTCATTCCCTCTCTGAGAGTATAATTTTTCACAGGAACGCTGAAGACTGGTGATACACTCTCATCTTCAGAAATCCCCATGTCCATCTGCTCACCGTCCTCAGCCACCAGCTGCTGGTAGGTAATCTTAAGAAGATGGAACTCAATTTCATAGATCAGCCTCTGATCAGTAGAAGACAATTGGAACTCCTAAAAAAACACAAATAAGTTAGAAGAACGAAAGGAGGCTGGTATAAATGATATAGTTTTGAGTTTTTCAAACCTGCTCGGAAACCAAGGACTGCATCATTTGAGTCTGCTGTACCATTTGTCTCTGTATCAACAACTGGTCTTTTTCAATCGCACTTGTAATTAAAGGTGGGACATCAGCAATTTTGGGCTCCTGCTCCAATATTGTAGTCACTTCGGACTTATATTTCATCTCTTGTTCCTTAATGTAAGCTTCATATGCCTCTGTGAAAAGTATAGGAAAATATAAGTAATATATTCATTATCTTCCACTATGTCCTCTACTAGGGTCGCAGGCGGGTTCCCTATGCCCATCCTGGAACGTTTTGGGCGCTGGGCAGATACACACAGAACAGGGCACCGATCTATCGCTGGGCACACTCACTCACACAGACACACACACAAACACACTCTATATGGGGCAATTTGGAGAATTCAATTGACTTGATCCATGTTTTTGGAATGTGTGAGGAAACCGGAGAACCTGGAGGAAACCCAAACGGACACGGGGAGAACATGAAAACTCCACCCAGATTGGGATTCGAACTGGGAATCCCTAGGGCCCATAATATAAGTATTCCATCATAAAAATATGACATTTTAAAAAGAATTCTGAGACCAACCTTCATCAAGCAGCATGGCTGAAGCAGATGCCTCTCCTAACTTATTCCTGGCAAATATTGTGTACTCTCCAGCATCATCTGAGAAGGTCATGGAGATTTCCAATTTGCATTGTCCTGTTTCTTTTTTGTATGCCACTCTATATCTGATGGAGCCAAAAAAAATGAACAAAACGATTGGCATTTTGGTTACACATATTCTTTGTAAGTTTGGCTAACCTGCACCTTTTTTGAATTACCTGTATCCAGTTGTGAGCGGAATGCCACTCTTTTTCCAGTAAATGTGGGGTTTGGGGCTGCCGCCGATCTGGCACTCAAAGACGACACAATCACCTTCAACCAGTTTCTGCACTGTTGGCTTCTTCATGAAGAATGGAGCCACGGCTGCTTCCACAGATTCAGATATGCTGCTGACTTCAGACATAGTCTCCTCTGTAGCTTCCTTTGTAAGCCTAAGATTAAAACATTGCAGCCTTTTTAAGTCTAATGGTAATGTAAAAATTATAAGAAACACTGCAAAAATCGATGATATCGAAGATTAAGAAAAATCAACACTAAGAAAAAATGTACATCAATCAAGTAAAATTATCTGCCAATATATTGAGTAAATGCATTTTGTTAAGATTTCTTAAAAAAGAAGAAAAAGTTTCTTTAAGTTTGATTATTTATCTTACTTGGATATCAAAAGTCAAAAATAAGATTTGTTACAGTTTTTTAAAATTTCATTTCTGTAGTGCAATTATAGCAAAAAAAATAAACAAAAAACAACACAGGTAACTTACTGGCTTTCCTGGACAGAAATTTCAGAGACACTAGTCACATCCTCTCTACTTTCAATTTCTTCAGAAACTAAAAAAAATCAAATTAAATTACATTTTAATAAAAATAATCTTAACAGTACAATTTAATTAACCTTATGAGAGTGTTATTTTCTTACTCTGCACAAGCAAGTAGCAGGAGGTGCTTATTGTCCCAGCTTCATTCGTAGCAGTGCAAGTGAAACGTCCACTGTCCTCAGCGAAGGCCTCGCGGATCATTAACCGGGCATAGCCTTGCTCATATGTGATCTGGAAGTCAATAGAGTTCTCAATCCTGTAGTCCTCTCTGAACCACATGATACCTGGTGTGGGGTGGCCTGAGATCTGGCACTCCAGAGTCACAGACTCTCCCTCAGTGACTGTCATGTTCTTCAAACCCTAAGTAAATTGATTTTCAAATAAAGAAGCAAGTTTTAGAAGGAGGCAGTGTAAAACCCATATTTAGGAATGCATTTCGTTGAGTACGTACAGCCACAATTGTTGGTGACATCACTTGAACTTGTGTGTGTGATTGGATCACTGCAGCATCCATAGCCTGCAAAACATCAATTGAAATTACAGTCAGATATTAAATCAGTGCAGCATTTACTAAATTTACTGAATTAGCAGCTTATTTTTAGGTTCTTATAGTTATTAAGCCAAGAGAGGGAAGAGAAACATATAGTGTTATAAAAATAAATATAAATATTTGACCCAAATGTCAGGTCCTGACTCAAAAAAGACCCATAAAGACCTGACACAAAGGTCAGGTCTTTATGGCAGTGGCAACGATAGACACCTGCTAATTTCACAATCTGTACACCGATGTCCTGCACCATTAATGCTAGTCAGATGATCAAGCGGGATGAGTCCCACACTAAGCCTCAGTCTATGCTCTTCATCCATGTCTCTACTGGAGCACCATGGCTACGGCAATTATTGGATTGAACATGGATTTATGTTGGACTATTAGACTTGTATAGTTTTTCCAATTGCTAATTGGAATTAGCAATTGGAATATTGCTATATTGGCAATATTGGCTGGTGAATTTATACAGATCTTTTCCATAATCAACATTTATGTTTATGTACTTCCATAGTCCTACCACTAGGTGGTGGAATGCCATTAACTTTCTTCTCACCTCTTTGACAGCAACTCCACTAAGCTGTTGCTGCATAGCAAAGGAACCCTCCCATTCTTCCTTGTGGACCTGTGAGGAGGATGTCTGGACATAGGTGGAGCCAATTGCCAAAGCAGTGTAGCTGGATTCTGCTATATGTCCTTCCTGCTTCCATGGAGGCAAGACATCGGCACCCTGAGCAATAGACTTGCGTGCAGTTACCGGAGACCTCACTGGTCTTATTGGAGACACAGAGAGTCTTGAAGTTGGAGAAACGGGTCTAAAATATACACACAAAAAAAAATCGATTAAGATACATAATGTTATCAAATAGTAATATGGAATATATATATATATATATATATATATATATATATATATACACACACAGTGGTATAGCTTAGTGGTAGGCATGTTTGCCTCACAGCGATAGGGATTCCCGGTTCCGTAAACAGGAGAACCCAGAGAATACCTACATGAAGACAGTAGAACATGGAAACTCCACCCTGGTTGGGATTCGAACCTGGATCCCCAGCTTTGGGAGGCGAACTTGCCAACCACTATGGAACAAAATATCTCCCGAAACGTTGTTTGTTATCTTGGAACTATTTGTGACTAGAAAATACAAATTCCCTGAATACATGGTTTGCATCATCAAAGATCTCATATATCATTAAATATATTATACATTTATATGAATAAATGAAATAAATATCGATAAATAAATTACAATTTCCATCCATCCATTATCTTCTGTTTTATCCTTTACTAGGGTCGTGGGGTGGTTCTCCATGCCCATCCAGGCGAGAACGTTCCAGACACTGGGCAGATACATCCAGGACAGGGCGCCAAACTCACTCACTCACAGGGTTCACACTCACTCACTCACTTACACAGAAACACTCTATACGGGGCAATTTGTAGAATCCAATGACCATGTTTTTGGACTGTGGGAGGAAACCGGAGAACCCAGAGGAAACCCATGCGGACACGGGGAGAACATGGAAACTCCACCCAGATTGGGATTCGAACCGGGAATCCCTAGCGCTGAGAGGAGAACATGCTAACCACTAATTTGAAAAACATTTTCATTAGGGTAGCATTCTTAACAATCTTTTACCTCACAGGAGTGGAGGTCGGACCCTTAACATGTCTCACGGGGGAGGGCGACTGGTGGCGTGTAGTTGCAGCCCTTGAAACAGCTGAGACTGGTGTCGGAGACATGGAAATGGTTTTTGCAGGTATCCGTGGCGGGGTTTTGTGAGCCAAATGTGAAGTCTCAACACTTTCCCCCATTTGCATTTCAATCAAGGCTGACGACTCGAAATGAGCTTCAGTTTTCTGTAAATAACAACAACACTTAGTAACTGATCATTTAACAGCGGCTTGTAGAATAATCAATGCATTGTGTTCAATATCTTTATTTTAACTGAATATAATGTGTCATTGTAAAATTAAATGCATCATTATCAGTACCACTAGGAATATTGTTCGCTCATTTGTAAGTTGCTGTGGATAAAAGTGTCTGCTAAATGACTAAATGTATATGTAATATTTTATATTTACTGTCTTAAAACTTTAAAGTCAGGCACTTGCACATTTGTGGGGGCAGGTGCTCAAGCCAAAACAATTGGCAGAAATAAATTCAATTCTATAAAAAACACACAGTAAGATATTAAACTCAATCATTTATTTTTCTTAACATAATCAATACACATCTAATAAAACAACTTAAATGATCAAGTTGAAAAATATAAAAAAATAGCTAAAAACAAGGTCATGTCTGTATGATGCTGAAGGTCAAGGGGAGAAGTGTGTTTCAGCGGATTGGCCTGACACTTAGCACTGCATGAGTTCTAACTGGAGGAGGAGGAGAAGGAGGAGGAGGAGGGAGGGGCAAGGCTGGAGCTTGTGTGTTCTTAGAAAAACTTAAATAAATATCAAAACACTTTACAAGTGTTTGATGACAGTGTGTTTTTTTAATATTGATTAAAAAAAGGCTTTCAGCATGTGATTACATTTACATACATTTACCTTTAGTCATTTAGCAAATGCTTTTTTGTAAAATTTCTTTTTTTTAATTTTGTAAATTGTAAAATGAGAGAACAAAACAATTTGTATGTCAGTAGTTATGAAAAACCTGCAGCAGTTATAGTAGTTATTCAATAACCCGATCATTATCAATTTATTTATCCAATGTTTGTGGAAGCGATGTGTTTTGAGCTGCAAGAGATGACTGTATAGCAAACAAAGTTGGGAAGATGGTCCACCTTTAGAAATGCTGAAAAATTGTTAGAATTAGCACCACGCTGAGATTGAAGCAGTAGGCGACATTTATCACTAGAGCGAAGTGAATGAGGTGGAGTGTATTTTTGGAAATATAGAGTGAAAGTAAGAGGGGTAGATCCAGAGATTGTCCTGTAGATCAGAGTCAGTGCCCTGTACTGAATGAAAGCAGCTACAGGATGCCATTTAAGAGAGCAATGGAGTGACATGAGTTCTCTTGGGTTGGTTGAACTCAAGTCAGGCTGCAGAGTTTGAAATTAGTTGTTGGAGCCTGATTGTGCAAGCTGGGAGACCGGCAAGCAATGTATTACAGTAATTGAGCTGGGATAGGATGGGGGCTTGAAGCACCACCAGGGGTCTATCTGTGCATGTCCCTGTTTAAAGCCATATGAAATGTATTTTTTTTATTTGGTAAATTTGTAAATTACCATTAACAATCTCAGCTTTAAGAATGACTTAAGAAAGAAACCTATTTTTATTCCTACCATTTCCACCCTGGTCTGTGAAATCTGAGAAGCTGAAACAACTGTCTTGGTTTTCTTAGCAGGCACTGCAACTTCTTCACCTAAAATAACATTACACAGTGATTGTAAACAGGTGATAACAGATATGTATATAATGAAATAAATATATGTTCATTTACACACCTTGCACCAGCAGTTCTGCGGTTGAGGAGACACGTCCAGTACTGTTAGAGGCATTCACTGAATACGTTCCAGAGTCCTCCGGAAAAGCTTCAGCAATCAACAAACTGTAAAGTTCTCCATCCTGAACGATCTGAAAGTCAGCGGAGCTCTGAATCTCAGCTCCCTCTCTGTAGAACTTCACCACAGGTGTAGGGATTCCAGTCACGCGGACGTCCAGTCTAACTTGGCTTCCTTGTCTCACGGTCATGCTTTGTAGTCTCTGAATAAAAGTTGGTGGCGCCGTTTCCGCTGCAGAGAAAATGTAGGCTTAGATGTTGCCCAACAGTGCAGATGAACGAAGGTTGAGTGAATCCTGTACCTGTAACCAGCAGTTCAGCGGTGCTAGTGGCTTGTCCAGCTCCATTAGTGGCTCTCACAGAAAATCTTCCACTGTGTGCGGCTGTCACGGCGGGGATGCTCAGAACAGCGCGGCCTTCGCTGAACGAGATCTGAGCGCCGGGCAGAGCGGCAGCATTAAGAACCTGGCCATCACGAAACCAGCTCACCTCAGGAACTGGGTTACCTGCAAGAGAGCAAACCAAAGATTACTCAGCAACTATTAAATGTACCACTTGCTATACATAGGATTTATTACAGAAATAATAATCTTTTCTGTCCTTACCACTAACTTGAGCTTCGAACGTTGCGGCACTACCCTCAAGTGCCACAACGCTCTGAAGCGGCTGTGTAAATGTCGGCGCTTGTGTAGACATGGTGGTTGGCACCCTGGAAAATAAATAAGCGACTTACAATGTAGATTAAGTTATCAACATAGGTTGGATATTAAGAGCCACATTGTTCTCTGACAATTTTACCCATTGGAGGGTTATTTTTAACTGCAGAAAAATCAACTGACTAATCACAGGGTGTCACTTTTGCTATACTGCTGCACCTGGCTCAGAACCTCGAAATGGCCTATGTGTCAATTCACACACCCAGCTGATTCTTTACGGCATTAAACTGCAGCTACCAGTCATGATTTTAAGCTTTGAATTAAACAACAGTTCCAGGTACAAAAACAAAAGTATTTATTAATCCTATACTTCCTAAGACCCTATATATAAGAAGCCTGTCCTTTGCTTGACTAAATGAGCACAACAAATTTACATATTTTATTCTTTTTCTTTCTTTTTTTTTACATAGAACTTTTACAGCCCACCCGCAACTACCAGTAAAGCTACCATCAAACGCTGCACTTTTTTAAAGACTTTTGCCTTAAATACACCTTTACAAACGTTAGGTTAATATCTAAGATGTAAAATGAAGTGATAGAAAACATATATTAAAATAGCCTTGTAGAAAATATTTCCATAGTTACTGCAAATCATGAGAATAATATATATATGCAACCTAGTCATGAAGACCTTCCATTTTAAACTATATTACTATATATTCATTGTATACAATTTTTATTCAACCAGTAATTTGTGCTGATCTTTTGGATTGAAGCTAATATGTTTACTTTTTAATATTACATTATTAGCATGTTTTACTGAATAGATCTCTGAGATCGGATTTTATTGATGTTATAACAGACATAGCTACTATTGAGTTTTGTTGAATTTCTTGATATAAAGGAAGAAATTGAACCCTGAACTCTTTAATCGAAGCAGATGGAAAACAGAGCCTGTTCTATATAAAGCAGTAACACAATATCACTTCATGTACAGTCACAGGTCAAAAATAAACATAACCCACTAGAAAAGTATTTATGAAGGTATTAATATTTGCAATATTTTACTAATAACAGTCCCCTTCAGAGTTTTTCACTAATCTACTTTATATAGATTAGATTAGATTGGATTCAACTTTGTCCTTGCACATGTAACAGTTACAATGAGCAAAATGCATTTTGGCATCTAATCAAATTAAATATAAGCAATGTTTCGACTTAGCAAAATACACAGCATGTAAACAAATTCATTGATTCTATATACTGACCTTATTTATTTAGGTCTGAGAGCAACCTACTAAAAGCTAAACAAGTTTTTTGTCTGTTATATGTCTTATAATCAGCTTTGAAAATGGATAATTTGTAATTTTTTTTGATTTTCACAATTTTTAGGAGAATCTCAAGGTTAAGTGTAACTGTTAATGTCGAGCTTGTTTATCAGTGCTTATCTGACATGGGTTAAAAGGTGAGGTCAAGTCCTATTTCCCCATCTTCTTTAAAAAGAAAAAAATGCAACAAACATTTTTTTTTGTAAGAAACAGATATTAAATATGACTGATACCCTGCAAGACAGAAATGGCAATCTCCAAAAATAATCTGCTCCTTTGCTTGATTGACAGTCACCATGTGGCACATAGCTGGAAGTGCAACTGATAGCCCTGCCGCTGATTCCCTTAAAAAGTCATTGAGGCCGAGCTGGGACACCACTCTTATGCTATCACAGGCTATTCTGGGCTGTTCTCAAATCATCACACCACATAATAATCATGAAAGTCTGAAACCGGTGCATTAATTTGGCTGATTTTTGTCAAAATGCAAGGTGATGCTACTGTAGTGTGAAATAAATTTTAAAAAACACAGCAAACATTAAGCATGAAAAATAGAGTTCCTGTAATGTTTTACAAAAAAAGACATTAACTATTAAATAGCACACAAAATATACTAAAGTAGTGGATTTCCAAAGAATAATGGCACTTACTTGGATTTCAGTGGTGCCTATAACTGATGGGACAGTGCCCAGAAGGCTTCTGCCTCAGCAACAATCCTCTTATCCAGTATGTTTCCAGAATATCCAAGGTGAGAACAGTTGAACCTCAAAACAATCCCAAAAACAAAACTACACAGGGTTTAGACCGTGTAGTTTTGCTTTCCCTTGCAATCCCTACACCCGAGGCAAGGCTGGGAATGCTCCAACTGCTCAGAAGTGCTAATACGGTACATTTTCTTTATATACCTCTAGCCTAGCCTGAAGAGACCCTCCTTGAATAGTTCCTATTGGTCCCAAAGCCCAAAGCACCATGGGAGAATGATGCCCCTTATGCAAGCAAACATTACTACTTTATACTTTCTTTTGTAGGCGGCATCTATTTCTAATCTAATATCCTACAACCACATTCAGTATAAACAAGGTGAAGATTTTGGGAACCTGCTATTCATAAAAGAGAAGTGTTAGGAAATGTCCCTTTTAAACCAGGCCATGCTGTTTAGCCAGGCCCTCAGCAAAAGCATTAACCTGTCAGTGACCAAAAGAAGAGAGTGGCTGTCCCTGTCACTCAAACATAAGGCAACCCCCACAGGAAGGGTCATCTGTCAAGAGTACATAATGCCTAATAATCTATTCTGTTTTCATATATTTTAGGGGCTTTGGTATCAGCATATCATAGAATACTCTGTCCGGGTATAATCCATTGTTTTACTTATTTGTTCTAAGCAGAGCAGGTAAGAAAATGAATAGGAATCAATATCCTGTAGGTTTTTAACATACTGCTATAAGGTGTTTTTTTTTTTTTTTTTTTTTTTTTTTTTTACGCCGGCTGAGACATTAGGTAACAGGCCCACAGTTACTGAGGAACCATCCAAAGAACTCCATAATGCTGTTGAAGCTCATGGTGTAAACATACAGGGGATATAACAGGGCTACATGTCACTTTTAAAATGACAGATTTGTATTATAATATATTTTGCTCTGGCCTGTGATGACGTTTCCTGCAAATTATGTAAACAATCATTTACATGCAATTGGTCGTTTGTGTTTTTTTTTCCTTTTTTTTGGGGGGGGGGGCAGTAAACAAAACAACTTTATCACCTAAATATAAGTTTCCTCAGCATCAGGAGGTGCTGATACATCTTGCACTGCTTCTTGGTGTTTTTCATTGATGAGTATATAAACCTTCGCAGGGTTCTGAAAAGTAAGTATGTCAAATACCATGGTAATTAAAGAAACAATGTGGATTTGTGGATTTGAGAGAGAGAGAGCGATAGATTGGCTCCCTGTCCTGGGTGTATCTGCCCAGCGCCCGAAACGTTCTCCCCTGGATGGGCATGGGGAACCCCGACCCTAATAGAGGATAAAGCAGAAGATAATGGATGGATGGACAGTTGAAACCAAAATAAGTCATATTAAAACGTTTTTTTTACCTCCAAGGTTATAATCTGTACAAGTGAAATAAAGATAGAGGGCAAAAACTGAACATTTTTAAGAATTTTAACAATTCAACTATTTTAAGACAGAGTTCCCAGACACATTGTGACATGGCAACATTTATCCATACTTTGTTGCTAAAGTGCCCTAAATTTCTTGTGGAAATTGACTTCAGGTCAGGTCACAGCTGTTTCACTGCCCGTCTGGCTGGATTGGTACCAAGCGTTTATTTACTTCTGAGAAGGCCATATTTTTTTTGATGTGGACGTATGCTGTTGGCCACATACTTTCTGCTTTTTAGCAAATGCCAAAAAACATTTGTGCCACAAATGACTGAAATTTGGCACCTTCACTAAAGCTGTACCAAGTGAAAAAAACAACCCCAAAGCATAATACTGCCACTAACATGCTTCGTGGATTTGCTGGTGTACATTGTTGTTATGGTGCCAAACACAAATTTTAGCCCATTTTTCAGCATGCTTTGGGTTTTAACTTAATAGGTTTCACTAAACCACCGTGCCGCCCTTAACGTGTATAATCAATCCTCTAAATTCAAATTCAAGAAATTTATTTATGTAGTGATTTTTACAACAGTACATTGTCACAAAGCAGCCTTACAGTGTTATAAGTCTGAAACCTCCAAAGAGCAAGCCAAAGTGATGGGGCAAAAAAAAAACTTAATGTTATGTTTTTTTGTTTTTTTTTTAAAGAAACTTCACATTTACCAAGGAGTACTCAAGAGAGTCACCAACCCAAGAGAGCCCATGTTACTCCACTGCTCTCTCCATTGGTTGCACTCACGCAACAAAAGGACCTGATGTGGCCTACAGGACATCTCTGCTTCTTTTCACTTACACTCAATTGTTCACTGTACTCCAGTGGAAACTGCCCCCGGTGCTCTAACCTTACTGTGGTGCCAATTCTCACTCAATATCCTTTACTGTCGCTATGGTGAAAAGAAAAATTGGATGGAAAATAAAACTAGATGCTGAAACTAGATTGGTTAATTATCAGGACTGCAATGTCGCTGGCTCTGTCTTACATATTGACTTGTGTTGTTCTTTCAATTGAACAGTTCTTTCAATTGTGTTGTTCTTTCTTGTGTCAATTGACACTTTAGATAAAAGCATCTGCTGAATGAAAAAAGTAAGCATATTTGGAAAGAACAAATTCACACAGAAAGGAACTTGGGAATAAAACACATCCCTAATGCCTTAAGATGACAGGGCTAACCACTGGGCCAGTAATTGATTTTTGAAGGAGATCATCTGGCTACCACCAGACAGCAGGTATTATTTGGTTGGTGCATTATTCCTATCCCAGCAGTGTCACTGAGGTGTTTAAATGTATCTACAGCAGCACTGCTGCACTACAATAAACAGGACTGCAGGACTGACAATAAACAATCCACCACCCAAACTACACCTGTTCTGTGATGGTCCTGACCAATAGAGAACAGAGAACCAACAGGAAGTAACCAATACAAGAAAACAGATTGACTACAGTCTTTATATATATATTCATTCATTCATTCATTATCTTCCGCTTATCCTCTATTAGGGTCGCAGTGGGGTTCCCCATGCCCATCAAGGGGAGAACATCTCGGGCGCTGGGCAGATAGACCCAGGACAGGGTGCCAATCCATCGCTGGGCACACACTCACTCACACAGGGGGGGGGGGGGGGGGGGGGGGGGGGGGGGGGGGGGGGGGGGGGGGGGGGGGGGGGGGGGGGGGGGGGGGGGGGGGGGGGGGGGGGGGGGGGGGGGGGGGTATATATATATATATATATATATATATATATATATATATATATATATATATATATATATTATTGTATTATTGAGATTATATATGCCATTATGTATTAGCTCTGCTTTCTCTTGATATATAATCCTATATATTCAACCCTCATTTTTTTCCTGCACAGGCATATGGAGAGGGTTATTTTGGTAGTCTCAAACTGAAGACCACATATGTGATTTACGTTCATCAGTGTGCGGCAGTGGTGTGGAGCCTGTGACAGCATCTCATGTGTCAGCAGAAGACAGCTGCAGCCTTCCCATTCCAAGTTTGGAGAGCATATAACTGTCACTCAGACTTTTCTCTCTTTTGTGAAATAGGGAGGAGGAAAATCACTCACATTCTGGTTAGTATACAGAAGTAAACGCACGTTGGTGTTAGAATGAAAAAAAAAAAAAAAAAAACAGGTCAAAACATGACAACTCCTTAGCCAGACAGATTCCAGCAAGGCAAGATACCCAACGTGTATGCGTACTATGCATACACTTATTGTTATACAACATTCTTACATCAGTAAAGCAATTGATATTTCTTGATGGCCAACAGCAAGTGCTTGTCCTTAGTGATCAGCATGTTTATAGGGTTATAATGCGGTACACCTAATCAAATTTGGAGTTAACTATCCATTCATTCATTATCTTCCGCTTTGTCTTCTACTAGGGTCGAAGGGGTTCTCCATGCCCATCCAGGGGAGAATGTTTCAGGCGCTGGGCAGATACACCCAGGACTATCACTGGGCACACACTCACTTACACAGACACATACACAAACACACTCTATATGGGGCAATTTTGGAGAATTCAATTGACCTTGATCCATGTTTTTGCACTGTGGGCGTAAACTTGAGAACCCGGAGGAAACCCTCGCGGACACAGGGAGAACATGGAAACTCCACCCAGATCGGGATTCGAACTGTGAATCCCTAGCGCTGAGAGGTAAACGTGCTAACCACTAAGCCACCGTGCCAGAACAGATTAATTTATTCACCACTAATTGAAGAGCCTGTCAAATGTTGTAATCAAAGCTTAGGTGTGGATTTGTATACACACAGACCTTTGTCCATATTTATAAGATGTAGCATATCATAAGCTGGCAATAATGACATCACCAACATTTTCTGGAACATGTCGATGCGAATCTTTTCATGCAAAGTTGTTCAGAGTTATTCATTCATTCAACATTCTTAATCTTCTACTAGGGTTGCGGGGCTTTTCCCCATACCAATCCATGGGTAGAACGTTTCAGGCTCTGGCAGATACACCCAGGACAGGCCGCCAGTCTATCTTTGGGCACATTCACAGACACACACAGACACACAGACACACACACACACACACACACACACACACACACACTATATGAGACAATTTAGAGTATTCAATTTATCTTGAATCCATGTCTTGAACTGTGGAAGGAAAGCTATGCAGACACGGGGAGAACATGAAAAACCGGGATTCGAACCTAGATCCTAGCACAGAGAGGCGAACATGCTAACCACTAAGCCACCATGCCACCCATCCAAAGTTATTGACTTTTAAATGTCTATTTTACCACATACAATTATATAATAGTATTTTTAGCAAGGTTTTAGATCACAAATACTAACCTTCACAACATATCTACTAATATTCATATAGCGTAAACATTGAACAAGTGGGTAAACAGCATGACAAATCACTGTGGAACAATTCCTGCATAACAGCGCCACCTTGTGAATGTGGTGAACTTGGAGAAAATCATGGAAATAGGAAAATGTAATTTTATATTGCGGACACCTCCCTCTAGTGATGAGTGAGAGAAAAATGGTGAGCCATAGAGGCTCCTAACAAAAGGAAGCAAAATATTTAAAAGATATTAAAAAAAAAAAAAAAACCCTATGGTGTTTTTATCACCCCTTGTGAAGTATACAATTTAGTAATTTAGTAATTTATTAGAAAATAGGCAATTTATCCATAGAAAATAAAATATATTAATTACCACCAATTAGTTAATTAATGGTAATTTCTTAAATTCACGCTGAGCAATTGTGCAAAGTTTCAGCTTAATCGGATAATAGGAAGTGGGTGAAATAGCATTTGCAACCTTTTAACCAGACACACAGAGAGATTAAGCTAATATAGGGGTTGTAATAATAATAATAATAATAATAATAATAATAATAATAATAATAATAATAATTTCACAATCCCAAAATAAAATTTAGGGTTTGAAACAGCTAGTCCAGTTCAGCTTTGCAAAAACGCATAGTATCAAGTGAGGTAGTGCAAACTACAGTAAAATCTATTCTATTAGCATAGATTTGTATATACTGTATACAATTATATGTAAAATACTAAGCTTAGTGCAGCAATAGTGTACATAATATATTTTTTATAATTTATATAAAAAAAGAAAGATATCAAATTAAAAATAGACTATAAAATATGTATATAAGTATATATATATATAATAAGTATAATAAGTATACTTATATATAAGTAGGAATATAGTATATATATATATATATATATATATATATATATATATATATATATGTGTGTGTGTGTGTGTGTGTGTGTGTGTGTGTGTGTGTGTGTGTGTGTGTGTGATACACTTTAATTAGCTGATATAGGGATATATTGACATACATATATCAACTAATCTACATTGACTAAGACAAAACTACTTGCCCTGCACTGCTTTACTATAAATATGTATGATAACTGATCTCAAACCCTCATCTATCAGCTTGACTACTGCCTATAGTCAATGGAAATGGAGCCAATGGAGAGTGATGAATAGTGAAGTAACATGGACCTGGTTTGGTTGAATACGAGCTAAGATGAAGAGATCGTGCAAGGAGACCCATAAGCAATGCATTACTCCACACTCCATTGCTTATGAGTAATTTACATTTGGTCATTTAGCAGACTTTTATCCAAAGTGACTTACAAATGAGAGAACACCACAAGTCAGTAGGAAAAACAGCAACAGTAGAATTATCAAACCTGATCATTATACAATCCCTGCCTTTTTTATCATGCATTCATGAAAGAAAATTGTTTTACTTTGTTTTAAAAAGTAAAAAAAAAAAAAAAGAGTTGGGAATATCCACCATTTAGCAGTGGTGAACGATACAGAGTTAGAATTAGCACCACAGTGAGGTTAAATCACCAGGCGATATTCATCACTAGAGCGAAGTAAACGAGTAGGAGTGTCAAGTTTAACTAGAGCAAAGACGAGTTGTTGTCCAATCTTGTACAATTAAGCCTCTACAGCTGATAGCAATCTCTGTATCTCATCTTGCAATCAACAAATCAAGGTTGCTTCAATTTCTTTATGTTACTCCACTACTTATCTCTCTCAATTGGCTTCCAGCATCTGCCTGCATTCAACACAGTGCACTGACTCTGGCCTTAAAAGCCAATCTCTGTATCTGCTCCCTTCTACCTATACTCTGTTTACTCAAATTACTCCCTGGCTCAATTCACTGTGCTCTACTGACAACAGTCTTTCACTTTATATTCTTAACTACTGCTAAATGATAGATTGATTCTCTTAACTCTGTATAAGATGCTGACACATTTACAATTATTAAGAAACATCTTAGGACTAGTGATCCTTAATATTAAGGTTCTCAAAATTTCTACAATTCATTTGGTCATTTAGCATACCATTTTATCTAAATAGACTTAAATATCCCAACTTGATTTGGGTTCAAAGCGCAGGGTTGGTACAGCACCCTTGGCACAATGAGGGTTAAGGGCCTTGCTCAAAGGTCCAAACTGGTAACTTCGGTGGACCTGGGATTTGAACCCACAACCTTTTGACTGATAGCCCAAAACTCTACCCACTAAGCTACCATGCCTTCATGACAAACAATCTAGACAATAAGAAATTTAATTCCACATTGTCTTTTCTCTGTTATGTATGTAGTTCTGTTTTTTAAATAAACATATTAATTAATTAAATTAATTAATTAAATTAATAATTAATAAATAAAAATAATAAGTTTCTATGGCAAAAGTCACATGACTGTTTGAGTGGACAATGCAAAGGAAATAAAGATGTAGGTGGATGGGTCTATAACACCAGTCAAAAATGTTAACACGCCTCCTTTTTACTCCACTTATTGTCCATGTTCTCAGTTACAGATGGACTGTTGTTGTTCTACAATTCCAGCCTGTAGTCCATCTGTTTGGAAAATACAGTACATATATTGTTAGCTACTTTAGTCTGTTCTCTAACGGTCAGGACCCCAATACTACCACCACAGAAGAGGTTTTATTTTGTTGGCACATTATTCTTATCCGCCCAGCGATGGATTGGCGCCCTGTCCTGGGTCTATATGCCCAGCGCCCGAGACGTTCTCCCCTGGATGGGCATGGGGAATCCCACCGCGACCCTGATAGAGGATAAGCGGGAGATAATGAATGAATGAATTATTCTTATCCCGGCAGTGTCACTGAGCTGATAAAGGACTGTTGATTAATAAATCAGAAGGACTGTTGATTAATAAATATACTGTTATTATACTGTTCAGTGATAGTCCTGACCAATAGAGAACAGAGAATTAACAGGGGACTAACAAAAAAAACACGTATTACAGTCTTTACTTGTAAAACTACAAAGTACAAAAATATTTATGGTAAGTGGAGGAAATAAACAATGGAGTAATGAGGAGGTCCAAACTCGCGACTGGTACTGCATGTATATTTCTTAATTAACACACACTTTTTTAAAATATGAACATTGAAGCACATGAAACAACGATTGTAGTGCTGAAAACATGCTTTATTGAATCATTTATAATACTCATGGAGGTTGCATTCAAAAGTAATACTACAATTCTACATTTAAACCAAACCACAGGGCATTTCATTTCTTTTTTGATTTGTTTCTCAGAACAGCAGATGGTATCACTGTTGTTAAATTCACCATTTGCCCGACAACTTTAAAGAACTAATACTAGCACACAAACACACAATGCAACAAAGCAATCCTCCAAGAGGCAGCTCTGCTTCTGCAAGGAAGTACAAGATAGACTTTTCCTATTGGCCAGGGGATGTTATTTCAAAAAGTGTATGCAAGCAGTTCCTTGCCAGAAACGGAGCGCATTAAACATTTTAGCTCACCAAGTGCAGGCCGCTTGCACTCTGAGCAGGTCTATAATATGGTGGTATGACATAGTCCATTTGAACACAAGACCCAGTCATGCTGCTTACATGAGGGTAAGATGCACTCAGCATTCAAGGTCTTATGGTCAAGTTCTAAAATCATGTGAGTTCTGTAAGCTCACTGCACATGAAGACATACAGTGTAAAAACTTTGTCTCTCGGTTTTTAGTAAAACTTCAACAGGGAGCCTCTCTACCTGTTGAGGCAATCTTAAGACTTCAACATAGAGTTGAGGCACAGAGTTTAGTTCCAGGTTTAACAAGGTATTCGTTCCATGTGAAACTTTCTCCTGATAAACAATTTGTTCCATTTGTTTCAGTTAATAGCGTCATAAATAACAATTCATACATTTCCCATAACCGGTAAATTCGGCTATATACATTATGTACACGTAACATACAAATTGATAAAAATTCTAGTCATAATTACCCAATATGGCATATTTTATAACAACGTTAGATTTTAGTCTAGTTTGGCATAAATTATTGTCAAGTTTGATATAAAAATATTTCATATTTACAGAAACAGATATCTGGGTGCTTATCCAGTAAATATTAACTTTTTTTTTGTTCATTCAATAAATAAAAAGGCACTTAATGCGAGAAGGGGTAGAAAGTATGTCTTACTTTTACACTGATCGAATGCTAATAATGACACTTGCCATGTCAGACCCATGCTCATTGGAAAGTTTGAGTGTGTACACCCCAGCATCACTCTGTTTTACACCAGTGATGATGAGAGTTGTCAGGTCCTCGGTGGTATCGATGTGGAACCTTCCACTTTCTTCAGTGGTTTGAAGCACCTTTCCACCACAGGACCACTCGATGCAAGGTGAAGGCTCTCCAGAGAAAGCGCAGGCAATGGTCAGGACTTTTCCAACTTCGATGCTGATGTCTTCAGGCAGGGCTTCAATTTTTGGCGCCATGCCTTTAGGGAAGCGAGCAATTTCATTTTAGTAAGCTATTAATAAATACCGTACAGGGTTCAGATACACCTCCTTTTTCTATTTGCTCCACTGTTCACATAAATGGACTTGTAGTTTTATAATTACAGACTGCAATACATCCGTGTTCTCTTTTTTAGATTTAGATTTAGATCTATTGGACAGGACCATTACAGAACAGGTATAATTTGAGTGGTGGATTGTTTATTGTCAGTACAGCACTGCTGCTGTAGTTTTATTTAACCTTTGTGACACTGCTGGGATAGGAATAATGCACCAAATAATCCCTGCTCTGCGGTGGTTCTATTGGGTTCCTGACCATTAGAACAGACTAAAGGGGATGTGCACAGTATGTACTATAGAACACAGATGGACTACAGTCTGGAATTTTAGAACTACAAAGTTTATCTTTACAGTAAGTGGAACTGAGAACATGGAGAATAAGTGGAAGAAAGAGGTGGTGCGTCCAAACTTTCGACTGCTACTGTATTCAGATTTGGAAAAATGCAAATATTGTAAACACTCACCTTGGCCACTGTGCAAAGAGGCTCTCATTGATGATACCTCAGCATGTGACTGACTGGACATTACACTGCTTGTACTCATGGCGTACATGGATTCAGATGTCACAGAGGACATGCTGGACATAGACATTGTTTCACATTTCATTTCAGCCATGGCGGAACTACTGAATGATGTCTCCTTCATTGTGCTCTCCATATGGATGGATTTTGAGGAGAAACTCTCAAAAGTGCTGCTGACCGCTGCACTCTCCCTCGTCATCATTCCTTCATGGACCAAAGAGGACACTGATTCTGAAAGATGGGGGGGGGGGGCTTGTTAGCTTTTAATAGACATGAAAGACATTCCAGAGTATTTCAAATTAGTCAGGACACTAAATAAGTGAATAAGTGAAGTAAAACACAACTTACCTTTTACAGCCATATGTGTAGACACAAATGCTGTTATCTTGGCATAGACAGACTGGAAGACTTGACCAGTAAAAGAGAACGATGTTCTAGAAACTGCTCCACTTTCCGCAATCATTTCGCAGGAATACTCGCCCTGATCGCTCTCAGACACATCGGATATGTATAGAAAGCAAGATCCATCAGCGGATGTGCGACTCTGATAGCGACTGCTCTGGACAAGTTTTCTGCTGTCTTTGTACCACACAACCTCCTTCACAGAGCTCTCAGCAACACAGAACATTTTCACCTTGTCTTCAGATGCCTCTGCTTTGAGTTGTTGGACAACTTTAAGTGGCACCTCCTTCGGTGCCAGTGGTGATTTCACCCTTTTTAATAACACTGGCTCTGGAGACTTTGCTGTTGGTGGGGATTTCACCCTCAGGGGTGATGTGATTGGTTCTGGTGATTTAATGCCTGTGGGTGATTTTACTCTCAGAGGTGAACCGACTGGCTCTGGAGATTTGATGCCAGTTGGAGATTTAACTCTCTGAGGTGAGGTTGCTGGCTCTGGAGACTTGATTGGAGGTGGAGACTTTACTCTTGGGGGAGATGATGGTGGTTCAGGAGACTTTAAGCCTGTGGGTGATTTAATTCTTAGAGGTGACGTAATAGGTTCTGGAGATTTGACTGTGGGTGGTGCCTTAACTTTCGCAATGGCAGGACCTGGTTCGGGAGATTTGACTCTTAGTGGAGACTTGATTCCCTCAGGTGATTTAATCCGTGGTTCTGGGGACTTAATCCCTGTAGGTTCCGGTGATTTAACCGATGGCACTGGCGATGGGACTGATGGCTCTGGTGACTTAATCGATGGAGCTGAAGATGTGACAGGAGGTACAGGAGATTTGGCAGCTGGTTCCACAGGAGGAACTGGTGTTTTAGCTGGAGGTTCTGGTGATTTCACTGCAGGTTCTGGTGATTTCACTGCAGGTTCAGGTGATTTCACTGCAGGTTCAGGTGACTTCACTTGAGGTATTGGCTTAACAACCTCTTCTTTTGGTACTGGTTTATGAATGTTCAGTGTAAACATTGCCTCCTGCCTTCCTTCTGAATTTTCAACCACAACAGTGTAGCTGCCTTCATCAGAATACTCTACTGAAGATATTTCGAATGTAGACTTGTACTGAGTTGTTGTCACATGCACACGATGGGAACTGACAATTGTTCTTTGCTCATGGATCCAGGTGACACTTGGTGCTGGCACACCATCGATATCACACGTGAACCTTGCGGACTCACCCAGGGAAAGTGTCAGAGACTGTGGTTTGGTGAGTATTTTTGCTGCCAGAGTGGCTTTGACTTTCTTTGAAGATACGTCTGCAGTGACGGTGGATTCAACTGTTTTCAGTTTTGTTTCAGATGATGTATGTCGCTCTGCAGAGGAATAGGCAGATGACAGGTATTCAGTGGATGAATATCTGATCGGTGATGATGCAAGTCTTTCAGACTGATATCTTTCAAAGCCCGAAACCTCACGTCTCTCTGTCAACTTTGTTTTGGTTTCCGCAATATCCAAATGTGTCCTTGAGGCAGATGATGCCCTAATTGACGTTATGTGATAATAGTCTGTCTTTTGTATTTCAGGTACAAATTGCGTTGGTACCTCCTCATCCTTGCGTCTTGAGGAATATGTTGTAAATGCGCCCCCTGAGACATCGAGCGTCCCGTAATCCGATGCATCTCCCTTTGAGTTTGTGCAGACAGCACGGTACGTGCCACTGTCCTCTGCCTGACAGTCGGTAATCTGAAGAGTCAGGACTCCACTCATGTTTATAAAATGATATTTGCTGCTCTCTTGGATCAGTTGCCCATTGTGGAACCACTGAATTTCGGCTTCAGGCTTTGATTGCACATTTAAAGTGAATTTTGTGTCCTGACCACAAGGTACACGGTGTGAGCGCATTCTTACTGTGATGCGTGGGGCATGGTCAAGACTGAAGGGCTGTTGTGTAACAACCTGATACGTGCGCTCAGATTTTATAGCTGCTTTTCTTGCCTCATATCTTGACATTATGTCAAATCTTGCAGAACGTTCGAATCTAGAAGACGATCTTGAGGATCTTCTTTCGGGAGACACAGGACTAGGAGAACGTGGGCGGGTTCTTTCAGGAGTAGGTGATCTTCTCTCAACTGCTTCGCTTTCAGTCTCCACTGGCATACGAGATGGTCTGATCAGTTCAGACACAGGGCGCATCAATTCAATATATGTTGGAGACAGTGATCTTCTTCTTCTTAGGAAATGGGAAATAGGTGGTGGAGAACCACTAGGTTTTACAGGGGCCACTTCGGGCCTTATCTCCTCTTTGTGCTTCACTTCAGTCTTGGAGATAACTTTTGGTGAAGGCCGATGTAGTGCAGCAAGTTCAAAACGGACTGGGCTACCATATGGAGGAGATGCTGAAAAGCCAAGTTCAAGTTCCTCCTCAAGCTGTTGTCTTTCTTCTTCCATCCTTCTCTTTACCAGGTAATCATCTGCAGGCTGAAGAACTTCTTCGTCTGACAGATCGCCCAGAGAACGTCTTCTCTGTCTGGAAAGTTCTGACTCAAGAGATGGTGAACGTCTTGCTGGTCTCACAGTTTCCAGATCATCTAGTGTTAGCTGAGGAATACGCCACCTTGGTCTGTACTGATCAGTGATCCTAGGCAATGGCATGACATAGAACTGTTCCCATCTTGAAAGCCTTATACGTTTCTGCCTTTTTTGCACCACTCTCTCCATGCGCTCAGGAATCTCATATTGGTCACGAAGCTTTTTGTACCACTTCATGTCAGATAACGGCACAAAGTGCCTAATACTCATGTCCTCCTCAAGAACTGTCGGGTCATGCGTGCGTGCCTCTGGAATCTCATAAGGCATTCGGATCTTTCGACTCTCTTCTTTGATTTTCTTGATTTCTTTATCTTCTTTGTCAGATATATCATACTCGCCCTGCACATTCTTGGTGCTCACAGCAGGTTTATACAGTTCGGCAGCTTCCTTCAGTGCCTCTTGTGCCACAGGATTAAGTGTCGTCACTTCCGCTGTAGAGAACTGCTGTGCCATCATCAGTGTCTTCTTTATTTGATTTTGTACATATATTTGTTTTTCTTCCTCACTCTTGAACTCCCTCCTAGTGTAACTCAGGCGGTCCACTTTGAGCATAGCCTGGCAACTTGCTGAACCAGCAGAGTTTGTGGCAGTCACTTTGTATGTACCAGAATCCTCAATGAGGCTTTCCCTGATGTAGAGAACATAGTAGCCAACAGCTTCTTGAACAACTTCAACCTGTGGCCTGAACTCAAGAGGTCTGTTATCTTTTTCCCATTTGAGAGATAGAGGTGGAGTTCCTGACACTCTCAAGTCAAAGCGGACACTATCTCCCTCAACACATTCAATATTAGCCAAAAGGCGTCTGAACATTGGCCTCATTGTGTCTTCTGATACAGGATGATGTGTTACCGTCAGGCGTGCCTGGCAGCTGTCTTCGCCAAACCTGTTGTTTGCTACAACAGTATACTCCCCATCGTCCTCAAGGTCAACGTTGTGAATCATAAGCTGGTAAAGACCCTTGTCACTAATGAACGTGTATTTCTTGGGGTCAGCTTTAATTCTGTGACCTCCTTTAAGCCAAGTCACTTGTGGCTCTGGATGGACTGTTATGGTAACGCCAAAGCGCACATCATCACCAATGTATGCTGTGGTGTTGTACAGTGGCAAAGTGAACTCAGGTGGCCTTTGAAGAAGTTTAGTCTTATCAATCCTGCGCCTGGGTTTCTTGAGGGAACGTCCAATAAAGTATTCTCGATATGACCTTACACTCTCAACAAACAACTCTGCGTAGGCACTGTCCTCTCGCTCTTCAGTGACAACTTTGCATCTGTATAATCCATCATCACATTCTTCAATGTCTTTTACATAGATGCTTGCAACCCCGTTGGCATAACTGATTTCATACTTGTGACTAGCTGTCAGTTTACGAGAGCCAAAGTACCATGTTACCTCTGTGGTCTTGTCATAGTTTTCAAGGCAGCACATAAAGCGTACATGACCACCCTCTTCAGCAGAGCCATGCATGACTGGTCCTGCTCTGAGACCTTGCTCTGGATAGCCGACTTTCACTCTGCCAATTGAAACATTTCTCTGGTTTCTGTAACCACCACCATAGGCTAAGCGTGCTGCTGAAATGACTGTGCTCCAGTCCTTCTTTACTAATGACTGGTAGTATCTTCTGTGCCTCAGAGTCTTTATGACTTTCGAACTTACTTGTTCGATTTTCATCTTCAGCCAAGGATGTTCTAATGCCTCAGTGGCTGTCATTCTCTGTTTGCATTCTTTAATTAGAAGCCTATCGATAAAGTCCATTCCTTCGAGACTGATGGTTTTGAAGGCTTCACTGTCAAAAGTGTACTGTACATTAGAAATCTGCTCGATCATTTTCTGATTCGACTCAGCAGCAAAAGGATTGAGGCCGCTCAGAAGTACATACGCAAGGACTCCTACTGACCACATGTCGGTCGCAGTGGTAACAAAATCGCTGTTGTGAATTTCAGGTGCAGAATACTCTGGGGCAGTAAACTGGATCCTGATATTTTCACCAGGTGTCAGCAGTCTAGCCTGTCCCATCTCAATTATTTTGATGGTGCTGCTTTTTCGTGTAGCATAGACAATGTTATCAGGTCTTATGTCAAAATGACCGTAGTTGCGGCCATGCAGGAACTTGAGAGCCTGACAAACCTGTCTCAGGTATTTAACAATCTCTTGTTCAGTCAGGTCAAAGTTGGTGCCAAGGCGTTCGAAGATGTCCATGCCAGATATAAACTCGTAAATCAGAACATACTCTTCCAAGCTATCAAAGGACTCATGGAGATATATTAAGTTCTTGTGCCTTGCGATATTTAGTGTCTCGATTTCTCTTGCCACTAACTCTCGGTCAGCACCTTTCACCTTTATGAGTTTTGCCATGAAGGTCTTTTTGGAACTAATTTCCACACTACGATGAACAATTCCAAAGTTTCCATATCGTGCAAGTTCCTCAGAGATCTTGTAAAGGGAGGACAAATTCTTAATTTTAGAATGAGGTGCTTCCTCTTTGGAAACCTCTCTCTCTTCATCTACCTCTTCATCATAATTTCTAATGGCTAACTTGTCTTCTCTTGTTGTTACAGGTTCAGTTGGTGCAGATGGTTCACTACGACCAAATTTGTTTTCTGCAATGACACGGAACTGGTATTTGGTTTTCCCAAACAGACTCATGACAGTAAATTGGGACTCAGGGGATTGAGCAACACGAATCCACCTATCCCCAGACATTGGACATTTCTCTATAATGTAACTTGTGATATCACTTCCACCATCATTGGGAGGAGTCCATGTCAGTGTGATGGTATCTCTGGTAATGTCACTGACTTTGAGATCTTTGGGAGTATCAGGTACATCAGCAACGTCAAGTTCAACAGTCTGTTTATCGACCCCAAATCTGTTCTTGGCACAAATGATATAGTAGCCAGCATCCTTCTTTTGGACTCCCTTTTGGAACACAAGGGATGTGAAGGACCTTGTCACAATGACTTGATGATATGCCGTGTTATTAATGATCTCTTGACCCTTCTGCCATGTGATTGCAGGTTCAGGTTTACCACTGATTGGAATCTTTATGGTAACCACCTCACCACGAACAGCATGAACAGCTCCCATTCCCTGGAGATGTATTGGCAAATGGACCTTGGCTGGAACTGTGGGGTAGACAGGCAAATTTTATCATTAACTGATAGTGAAAATCTTGAGAATTTAGAATCTAGAGATTTTTAATGAAAATAAAGGGAATGAAACATACCTTCAACATCAAGTGTTACAGTTGTAGAGATAGAGCCTTCTTGATTTGTTGCCCTAATTTGATAAACAGCCACATCATTATCATCAGCATTACTGATAACAAGTTGGTAGTAGCCTCCTTTGAATTCTTGAATTTTGATTTTTTCTCCATCTGGCAAAATCTCTTTGCCACCCTTGTACCATTTCACCATTGGCTTGGGATATCCAATGACCTTAGTGACAAAGGTGGCATTGGCTCGGTATTTGACACACATGTCCCTCAGTTCCTCCTTGAAGAATGGAGCCCGTGGAGTAGCGTCCGACTTGGGAATGACTGGTTCTGAAATCTCACTCCAATCACTTTCACCACCAATGTTTTCACATTTCACACGGAACTCATACTCGAAGCCTTCGATCAGGCCTTTAACTGTATAGGTAGTCTCATGAATTTCTTCAGTCGTAACAGAAATCCATTTATTTTGTTTCTTCTCCCTCTTTTCCAGATAGTAGTTCTTAATTTTGGCACCTCCATCACTGGATGGTGGTTTCCAGAACACGACGCAGGAGTCCTTTGCAACGGATGTAACAACAGGTTGCTGTGGAATTCCAGGTTTTTCTGCAATGGTTGACATTTTAGTTAGAACAGCCAGGCAATAACATATTGCTCCTTTTTTTATGTAACATGCATTTATTATGCTTGTTATGCTTGCATATTATGAACTTTTATTATTTTTATTATTATTAACATCTGTCAACATTGAATGCAACTTACCAAATGGACTCTTGATGATTAGAACGGAAGGAATCTCTAGTGTCTCACTGATACCATATTGATTCTGAGCAGAAACTCGGAAGTAATATCCTGCACTCTCGATGAGATTTGGAACACGGCAAGTGGTTCCTGAGACAGAAGATGACACAAGATGCCATTGCTCGCCCTCCTTTGCCTCCTGCTTTTCTACTATGTAGTTTGTGATCATTGATCCTCCATCATCTTTAGGCGGTTTCCAGCTTATAATGACAGAGTTCTTCAAAAGGGCTTCAACAACTATCGGTCCTTCAGGAATCAAAGGCTTGTCTGAAAAATGCCAAGTAAAGAACAATTTAAAATTGTATAGTTGCCATTGTGGCCTTTCATTATAACAATTCTCCAGAAAGTTGTTTAAATACAGTAATAACACAACTTACCTTGGATTTCAACCCGGAGTGATGTATCGATTGTACCAAATTTGTTGCTCAGCTGCACCTTGTACCTGCCAGCATTGGTCTTACGCTGCACATTTCTGACGACCAAATGAGTATAATTTTCGGTGTTTTCAATGATGACATTCTCAGAAGGATTTAAAGGTTTCTTGCCATAGAACCACATGATCTGCGGAATAGGACGACCGATGTATACAACATGGAGACGCAGGCTTGTTCCACATCCTGCATAGTATTTCTCCTTCAGAGGGAATCCAGGATGGAACTGAGGTGCTGCCTGCAAAAGGAGCTTGCCACTGGTTTCAATCTCGCCAGCCTCATTGACGGCTCGGCATGTGTACAAGCCTTCATCTTCCTGTTCATCTGTCACCACCGTTAGAGAGTGATTTCGGCCGTCCGAACTCATCTTGTATTTACGACTCTGGATCAGCTCCTTTCCATATCTGTACCACTTTATTTCTGGAAGAGGTCTTCCAATAATCTGGCAGGTCATTGTTCCAGATTCTCCCAGTTTAGTGGTTGTGTCTTTAATCTCTGTCATCAGACTTGGAGCTTCTCCAACTATTAGAAATGACACGTTAACGTTAAATTGTATAGCATGTTTATAATAGATATATAGTCTAGTTACATTTTTATTTTCTCATAACATACCACTCAGCTTGGTTTTAATTCCCATGGCCGTTCTACGAGGTCTGCTCAGTCCGGTTTCATTTTCAGCAAACACTCTGAATTCATATTCGGTTGCTTCATTAAGACCGCCCATAGTAAACTGTCTGTCCTTGGAACGCTCTTTGTTACATTTTTTCCAGGCACTTTCACCCGCTTGTCGGAATTCGATCCAGTATCCAAGGATCTCTTTGCCTCCGTCGACTTCAGGACGCAACCAGTGAATAGTAATGCTGTCCTTGGTCACTGAGATGATGTCAATTTCACCAGGTTGACTTGGTTTATCTAGAACAGTATCCAAATAATGTAATTAAGACAGTGTCACAAATTGAATACATGCCAATTTGCCTTAAGAACTCTTGTATAGATCCACTCACCAAATGGATCCTTGCACACAACTGCTTCAGATACAAGGCCAGGCTCACTCTGACCGATGTCATTCACAGCAATCACCCGGAACTGATACTCAGCATCGGGGATAAGACCGGAGAGTGTGTACATTGTGGTGGTTATGTGAGTCTTGTTGTGACGGACCCACTTCTCAGTAGACATCTCTCGCCTCTCAACATAGTAGCCAGTGACTCGGGAGCCACCATCGTCCTTTGGCCTGGACCAAGATAGACCTACGGTGGTCTTTGTGATGTCCATAATTTCTGGAGGGAAGCTTGGAGGCTCGGGTGGACCTTTTTTTGTTGCGAAAATAAGATTGAGTGGAATTAACAACAATGAGAGTAGGCACTTATACAAAAACACAAGCAATAAGTATAACAACAGATTATTAAATAAGATAAGTAAATATAATTAATGGAAAATACTTACAGAGAGGAGTCTTTGGTATAACTGATTCATCAGATTTTAGTGATCTACTAACTCCAAATTGGTTTTCTGCTGAAACTCGGAAGTGGTACTCAACATTTTCCTTTAATCCCTTTACCACCAAGGACGTTTCAACCACCCGAGAGTCCACAGTGTACCAGGCAGCCTTGGGCACCTCACGTCGCTCCACAATGTATCCAAGGATGTCAGAGCCACCATCTTCTGATGGTGGTCTCCAGCTTACTCTTACCGAGCGAGCTTGGATGTCATCGAATTCCAATGGCCCTTCAGGGGCATCTGGACGTCCTATGACTTTAACTTTGATGTATACTGCTTTCTTGCCACATTTGTTCTCTAAGACAAGATCGTATGTGCCGGTGTCATCTCTGTGGGCTTCTTTGATTATCAGCTCTGTGCATTCTTCACTGGTGGCAATCATAGCTCTGTGAGAAATATCACGGCCTTCCTTTGTCCACTTACACGTGGGATATGGTTTTCCCTTAATTGGCACCGATAATCTGATGACACCACCTTGTCTGACGATATAGCCCTCCTGGTACTTTGTATCCAGCTCATAATCAGGATATTCTGAAACAGTTATGGTCCATTTAAGCATTTAAAAAGATATTTTATTAACAATGCCAACAAATCGAATTTATATTTGTTCTTACCAAGCATTTCTGTGACCTTGACAATTCCTGGAATCTCAGCTGGTTCTCCAGGTCCACCAGCATTACATGCCATAACACGGAACTTGTACTCAGCACCCTGGGGCATATGTGTTAGTGTGTATTCACAAATCTTTGTTGGTGTTGTATTGCATTTAGTCCATTCAATCTGGTCAGCCTTCTGCATTTCAACCAGGTAACCGACAATCACGGCACCTCCCTCCTCCTCCGGGGGGCTCCATGCTAGGGATACCGATGTACGGGTGGTATCTGTAACTCTTGGGTTCAGTGGGATTCCAGGCGGTTCTGTTCAAGTACAAATAGTAAATATGAAAAATGAATGAGTGTCATTTATAATAGCTTCAAGATTTTACTGAGGTTACAATAAGTGCATATGGTCTCTATGAACATACCGATAGGATCCATTGCAATTTCTGGTTTTGAGCTCTCACTTGGTTTGCCACTGCCTCTGGAGTTAATAGCTGTAACTCTATACTCGTATTCAAGACCTTCAATGAGCCCAGTAGACCTGTATCTCGTCATTGTCACGGGATTCTTATTAATGCGCACCCATCTGTCCGATCTAGTTTCTTTACGCTCAATAATGTAGCCAGCCACTGAAGAGCCCCCATCAACCTCTGGTGGTTTCCATGTAAGTGTCATGCCCTCATGAGACACATCTAAGATTTCAGGTGTGCTTGGTGCTCCAGGAACAGCTGTAAAAATAACGTATGCATGAAGGTTATTATTTTCCCAGCCATATTTAAAATATCTTGCAATTAGCATTACTTAAAATGTAAAATTAAGAACATACTCTTGGCACTCTTGCACTCGACAACGTCAGACTGAAGAAATGCACCAATGCCAAAACGATTAGTTGCAGCGACCCGGAACACGTATTCTGTTCCTTCAGTCAGTCTGGTGAATTTAAATGTGGGTCTTGTGACAGATTCAGAGACAGGCATCCATCCAGGGCGATGAGCATCACGCTGTTCGACTACATAACCACTGATATTGGCACCGCCATCCTTCTCTGGTGGTTCCCAGCTGCACGTGACAGATACAGCGTCGACCTCCTCGATTTTCATGGGTCCAACTGGTATGCCAGGTTTATCTGGAGAAAAAACATGATGTTTTTTAGTTTTGTCTTTAAAAAGCTGACACCAGAAAATTTGCAAGCAAAATAGAAAGAAAAAATACCTAGAATAATGACTTTGATTATTTCCGTAGCTAATCCTGTGACATTCTTCACTTCAAGGGTATAGTCACCAGTATCATCAATACTAGTGTCACGAACTGTCAGTTTTGTGCATTTAGCTGTCGTTTCGATCTTGATACGGTCAAGCTTGTCTTTCATCTTGGTGCCATTGAAAAACCATGAGCATACTGGCGCTGGTCTTCCAACGATGGGGATGGTAAGAACAATCGGTTTGCCAGCATAAACATTAACAATCTTTTGAGGAATGCCAGCCAAGTCAATCTTGGGAAGGACTGTTAAAATAAACCCCAACATGTATATGTGAATTTATACAGGCATATACAGTACCATATAAAATATAAGCGGTGAAAACAGACATTGGAGCAATAAGGTAGTGTGTCCTAACCTTTGCTTGGTTTAACCATACAATTTTAAAATAACTACTAAAAAAACTGACATACCTCTTTGTTCTTGTATGGTTATTGGTGTCATTAGGTCTCTCGGTTCACTAAGACCTCTGCTGTTCTCAGCTCTGATTCGGAACAGATACTGCTCGTTTTCATTCAGAGAATCGATGGTGTGCTGCAATACTGACGCTCTCACGTTAGCCACAGTCATCCACCTGTCCGTTCCGGTCTTGCAGGCTTCAATGACATATCCGATAAGTCTGCTTCCACCATCATAAAAGGGTTTCTCCCATCCGAGGATGACAGTGGATTTTGTGATATCGATCACATGCAAATCTTGAGGCACAGAAGGCATCTCACACACCAGCACTGATTCGCTGGTTTCACAAGGTTCACCAACACCATATATGTTTTCAGGCAAAACTCTGAAGAAGTATCGCGTTCCTTCCTCCAGCCCAGTGATTCTGTACAGAGTCTTCTTGCATTCCGATGTCACAGTTTTGTAAGATTTCAATGATGCTTCACGCTTTTCGATTATGTAGTTATTGATATGAGCCCCTCCGTCAATGGTGGGAACATCCCATGTGATTACAACTGATTCTTTTGTGTAATCCTTGACCTTTACAACACCACAGGGTCCAGGAGAATCTGTAATATTGATTTATTTGATGAGGTGTTTATATAGTGGTAATGTAAAATAAATTTGTTCATGATATTAAAAACTACAGAGAAAATAATACATATAGCACTCACCATATATTTTGACAAGTATGGTAACCACCTTCTTGCCAGAAGGATTTTCAGCCTCAATGGTGTACTTTCCAGCATCATAACGATGCACCTTTTCCACCACCAAAACTGTAGTGCTCTCTGTTGTCTCAATGTAACCCCGAGACTGAAGGTCAATGCCTGGCTTTCTCCAGGTGACTACTGGCGCTGGTCTTCCGAGTATAGTTGCATCCAGCCTTAAAGTGCTACCAGCTCTCAGGCAAACTGTTTTCTTCAAGTCATCTGGTAGCTCAATGTCAGGAATTTCTGATAAAGAAAGATTTTTTGGTTCAACAGAAATATTCCCAATACAAATTAACATCTGGGCTTTAATTAACATGCCATTTGACATGCTTACTCTTTGAGTGAAAGTTAATATACTCTTTACAACCACCAAGGGAGGCTCAAGATGTTTCACCAACACTACAGACAACACTAGAGTGATTATCGTTCCCACTTAGTTAAATAAAGTAACGACTAATTAAACTGTACACTATTTGCAGGAAATTACAATATGTAATTACAAAGGGGTAGTTACAAATCAACTGGGTTAATGCAGATTTCAATATTTATTTAGCTATTATAAAAGAAGCATTGTATGATATTTGCCATGTTTTGTGGTTCTCTTTAAATATTCAACTGAATGATTTGATTAAAATTTATTTGTAGGTCCAGCAATAGTGTGATAAAAGTAGAGCACTCATAGCAATTAATTGGAATTGAGCATTCAACAAAGCTATATAATACAATCGTTAGAACATACCAAGTCTTTCTGTTGGTGAAGTCTCCACACTGCCTTCACTAAATTCTCCAGTGCCCATAGAATTCACTGCAGCCACCCTGAAGCTGTACTTCCTGTTGCTTGTCAAACCTGCTGCAGTATACTCATTAGTGCTCAGGATTTTCTGGGTGGCTCTGTACCACTGTTCTGTTCCCTCCTCTAGAATCTCTATCACATAACCAGTCACATCTGATCCACCATCATACATTGGTCTGGTCCATGTCATGGTGATACTGTGCTTGGTTGTATCTGTTATACGAGGAGTCGATGGGGGTGCTGGGGTGTCTTTTAAAAAAAAGAAAAAGTGTTAATATCTCATTTATTCTGTTTCTAATATGAAGATAAAAATTCTTTTCAAGTACTGTGTCATAGCTACTTACATGTTGGGTCGCGGCAAAGTGCATATTCAGAAGCTTCACTTGGTAAACTTGTACCAGCAGCATTGACAGCAGTAACACGGAACTGGTATTCGCTACCTTCCAGCAGGTTTGTTATTTTGAGTCTGGTGTCATAAATAGTGTACGTCTTGTTGACTCGGGTCCACCTAACGCTGCTCTTTTCACGTTTGTCCACGAGATAGTTCTTAATTTCACTTCCGCCATCACTCTCTGGTTTTAGCCATTCAATAATGACATGCTGCTTTCCAACCGCAGCGATGTCAGGTGCACCAGGAGATGTAGGAACAGCTGCAATTGAGAGACAAGTGAATAAAAAAAATCATTTAATTTTGTGTAAAAAGTCTATACTGTCATAACAAATATCAGCAGGCTTAAAAACTAGTAAAGTAAACCATTAAGATTGTAAAGTACTAACAAATGTATAAATAAGAAGCTTATAGGTATAAATACATACTATATGCATTTCTTGCAATAACCGGTTCAGATTCCAGTGGTACTCCAGCTCCATATTTGTTCACACCTCTGACACGGAATATATATTCATTGTTCTTAATCAGTTTTGTACTAACACAAGACAGGGTCTTGCATTCGGTTTCCATGACGACCCAATTGAGTCTACTGGTCTCACGTCTGTCAACTATATAGTGAGTGACAGAATCTCCTCCATCCTCGAAAGGTATTTTCCAGGAAACGGTGCATTTTTCCTCTGTAACCCTGCTGATTGTTATTTTACCATCTGGAGGTCCGGGTGTGTCTGCAAAGCGAGATAAGTTAAGAGATAAGAGATGGCATTAATCCAATCGTGGATTGTTTTTTCGGAAAAAAAATGGTATAAATATATTATTCTTACCAAGAACCTTTACAAGGACCGCTGCTGTCTTGGTTCCACTGGCATTCTTGACAGTCAAGATGTATTTCCCGGTATCATTTCTATCACATGACTTGATGATAGCCATGGCTCTTGTGCTGGTGTAGGTCACAGAATACTTATCACCAAGCTCTAACTCCTTATCTCCCTTAGACCAGAAGACTTTGGGTTCGGGTTTCCCACCAATTGCAGCATCAAGAACAAGGTCTGAACCAGCTCTAATTGTGACAGTTTCACCGATGAGTTTGCTGTCTAATTCAGCCTTGGGTGGAGCTGCAAGTCGCAGGTTATATACATTAGAACAGAGCTAATAATATATGGTACCAGTCAAAATTGCACACCCTCATTTTTCTCCATTGTCCATTTTCTCCACTTTTCATATAGATGGACTTCATAGTTTTACAATTACAGACTGTAGTCCATCTGTTTTTTTTTGTTTTTTTTTTGTTAGTCCCCTGTTGGTTCTCTGTTCTCTATTGGTCAGGATCATCACACAAGAGGTATAATTTGGGTGGTGGATTGTATATTGTCAGTTCTGCAGTGACATTAATGTGGTATGGGGGTTTTAATGCAGCAGTGCTGCTGTAGTTTCATTTTTCCACCTCAGTGACAATGCAGGGATAGGAATAATGCACAATAAACCTGGAACTATTGTTCTGACCATTTGAAAACTGATAAAATTGACAATAAGTGAAGAAAAAGGAGATGTGTCCAAACTGGTACTATATTACAATATATTTTACTTTAAGTTTATTCTATAAGCAAAATTATTTTACTATGAGGAAATCTTACTGTATTCATCCTTGCATGTGATTGGTCCTGTAGTTTCTGATGGCATGCTGTGAACTCCGGCACCATTTCTTGCAATGACACGGAACTCATACACCACTCCCTCTTCAAGTGATGTTACAGTAAAGAAATCATCTGTTATAGTAGTGTAGTTGCACTTCAACCAGCGGGCCTCATCATCATCGGAATATGTCTTGCGTTCCACTACATATCCCACAATTTTGCTGCCGCCATCATTAAATGGTATAGACCATTTAATAGAGACCGAGGATCGGGTTACATCATATACCTCGGGTTTGCCAGGTGGGTCTAAATACAAAAAAAGCTGGTAAATTCTGAGTTCCTAATGTTTTTTTAAAACAAATCTTAATGAACACATTACTTACCGACTGGATTCAAAGCCAGCACAGGTCGTGAAGCTTCACTGGCTTTGCTTAGCCCAGCAATGTTCATGGCATATACTCTAAACTGATATTCCAGTCCTTCAATAAGACTGCAGACTTTATAGTGACACTCTAGGCATGGGATCTTATTTTCCCGTGTCCATAAAATAGTGTTGCGTTCCTTCTTCTCAATCCAGTATCCAGTCACCTTGCTTCCACCATCATTATATGGTACATCCCATTTAATTAAAATGGCAGTAGCAGACACCGATACAACATCTGGGCGGGTAGGTGGGCTGGGTGGAGCTGAACAATAAAAAAGAGATGATAGGTTATTAATTAATATTAATAATTGAAAATCACAAGAAAAAGCCATAAGGCCAGTAATACTTACTGAAGGGATGCTCTGCAACAATTGCTTGTGACTCCACTGACTTGCTTACACCAAACTTATTTTCTGCACTAACACGGAATGTGTACTCCATGTACTTGGTTAAATGTGTTACTTTGATGGTTGGGCGTTTCACACTTGAGTTCACCACTTGCCATGAGGTTTGACCCGATTCACGTTTCTCAACTATATAGTTAGAAATGTCAGATCCACCATCGTCTGTAGGCTCAGACCACGTCAACACACAGGATTCTGATGTAACTCCGGAAATTTCAACTGGTCCAGTAGGTGGGTTAGGCCGTCCGAAAACAATCACAGTGATGCTGAAAGTCTTGGAACCAGCAGCATTCTCCAAAGTGAGGTAATATTTTCCACTGTCGCCTCTCTTGGCATCCTTAACCAGCAGGGTGGTTTTACTATGGGAAGTCTTGATGGAGATCCTATCAGTTTCCTTTAGTTTGATTTCTTCTAGTTTCCATGTAACCTTTGGAGCTGGCCTGCCACTAATAGGAACATCAATGGTAAAGGAACTGCCTGTCTTACAAGTAATGAGTTGTTTGGTGATGGCACTAAGGTCTGCAGTTGGCTCAATGCGAGGTTCTTTGATGATAACAGATGTTAGAGCATCTCTTGGATAACTGATTCCAGCATCATTTTGGGCTTTGACTCTGAATTCGTATTCTGTGTTCTCAACCAGACCCTCCAGAACCATCTTCAAGGACTTTGTTTGACCACCAACGATCCAGTGGTCAGAGCCCTTCTTTCTGGTCTCAACGATGTATCCTGTGATGCGACTTCCCCCATCGTGTTCGGGCTTCATCCATGCCAAGGTTGCAGAGGAAGCTGTAGTGTCAATAATGTCCAGCCTCTTAGGAGGTGCAGGCTCCTCAGTGGCAATAATTGGCTCGGTCATCTCATAAGGCTCACCCTTGCCATACTGATTTTCAGCTATGACTCTGAATAAATAAGCCACTCCAACTTCAAGTTTGGTCACTCTAAGAATTTGACGAGTGCACCTAGGACTGACTTCCTGCCAACTTAGACGACTGGCCTCCCTTTTCTCAACAATGTAGTGATGAACACGGGCACCTCCATCATTGGATGGAGCATCCCACATTAGTGTAAGAGCTCCTTTGGTCACATCCTTGAAGGAGATAGGACCTGGTGGCCCAGGTGTGTCCAACACCTTCACCGTTAGTGTAATGGATTTACGACCACTGTTGTTTTCAAGAGATAGTGTGTATTTGCCAGCATCATATCTGGTACAGTTTTCAATGGTCAAGGTGCTGAAAGTATCTGTTGTATTAATATCCACCATCACACCAAGTTCACCATCTGCCTTTGTCCATGTGGCAAGGGGAGCGGGTTTTCCACGGAAAGGAATATGAAGACTTACCATGCCTCCATTCTTTACAATGTGTGTCTGTTTAAAGTCAGCATCAATATCGATTTCAGGTGATGTCAGCCTGTCAATTGTTTGTACTACATTTGGAACATCAGATGCCTCTCCCTTTCCAGCACCATTGATGGCACACACGCGGAATTTGTACTCCTCGCCTGGTTCCAGATCTGTAATGGTGTAACTAGTGTGGATGCAGGTCTGGTTGTTTACTCTATGCCATTCTTCAAGGCTAGCTTTGCACATCTCAATAATGTACCCAATGATCTCCATACCACCATCAAAAACTGGCTTCGTCCATTCCAATGTTACGGTTGTTTTTGTAGAGTCAATGACTTTTACCAATGTCGGGGCACTCGGTGGACTTGTAGGTTCTCTGCACTTAAATAGTCTCGAAGTGCCACTTGGAGGTCCAACCCCAGCACCATTTTCAGCCATAACTCGGAATTCATATTCATTTCCTTCGGTCAAGTTAGTAACTCTGTGTCTTAGCTCGGTAATTGGTCTCTTTGCTGAAACCTTTACCCACTGTAAGCTTTTCTTCTCTCTCCTTTCCAGGATGTAGTGCTTAATCTCATTTCCACCATCAAATCTGGGTCTCGTCCAGCACAGGGTTATGCTGTTACCGGTCACGTGAGTGCAGTTAGGTGTTCCAGGTGCCTCAGGTACAGCTGCAAAATCATTAACAAATTAGGAATTTCAATGTTTTACTTTTTTTATATCAACAGGAAATACAGTGTGATAAGTACTTACTATATTGCATCTTAGCAACAATTTCATCTGATTCAAGTGGTTTGCCAACACCGAATTTGTTGATGGCAGAAACACGGAACTGATATTCATTGCCCTTAATCAAGTTGGTGGCAGTGTAAGAGCAGCCTTCGCACTTCGAAGTGACCAGTGCCCAGGAAATTCGCGAGGTTTCTCTCTTTTCAATTACATATTGAGTTATAGGCGCACAACCATCGTTTTCGGGTGGACTCCACCAAAGTGATGCCTTCTCAGCTGAAACGTTTGTGAAGCGTAGTGGGCCCTCGGGAGGTCCAGGAGTATCTGAACCAAAAATTACACACTGGCTGTCATGTCAAAATATTTATTAAATAGGCAAGATTTAATATGCAGCATCAGTCAAAAGTTTGAATACACCTCCTTTTTGCTTCAACTATTGCTTCTATTATCAGTTCCACGTACATAAATATGGACTTATTAATCTCCTTTTCTCTGTTCTCTAATGGTCAGGACCTCAACTGTTTCACCAGAGCAGGTGTTATTTGGGTGGCAAATTATTTTTAATTCCTGCAGTGACACTGTGGTGTTTAATTGAAACTACAGTGACAAAATCCTGCACCAAGACATGCTGACCCTGCAGAGCTGACAATAAACCATCACCTGTTCTGTGACCAATAGAGAACAGAGAACCAATAAGGGACTAACAAAAAAAACTACAGTCTGTGATTAGAAAAATTACTCCATCTATACAGTAAGTGAAGAAAATAGACAAAGGAGCAAGAAGGCAATGTATCCAAACCTGCAACCGGTACTGTATATTTATATATTGATATTTTGTCCAACAAACCTTGAACTCTAACCAGAACATCCTCCTTTGTTGTTCCGGAGCTGTTTTTGGCTTCAACAGTGTAGATTCCACGATCATTACGATCAGCCTCTCGTACGAACAATGAGCTTGACCCAATATTAGTTGTGATGTCAACAAGCATTTTGTCAAGTTCTTTTCCATTCTTGTACCATGTGACCTGTGGGACAGGTCTGCCGCTTATAGAGCAACTCAGTTTGATATGTTCCCCAGCTTTGATTGTTAGCGTCTTCTCACCACTGAACTGGATCTCAGGAAGAACTAAAATACAACATTATTATTATTTTTCACACGCAAGATCAGACATATATATATATAACCTTACTAATCTTACACATCTCTACATACCACTTTCATCCTTGGTCATGATGTAGCCAGATGACTGTGATGGTGGACTGACGGTGCCAATGGCATTTCTGGCAATTACCCTGAACTCAAAGCGATCACCACAAGCTAGACTTGTTACTGTAAACTGGCATTCGCTAATATCAATAAAGTTGCATCTTAGCCATTTTGCTCTTCCTTGACGTCTTTCAACGCTGTATGCTACAATCCTACTGCCTCCATCTCGTTTAGGTGGCTCCCACTGAAGTGTGACTGAATCTCTGGTGACGTCAATGCAGTTGGGTGTACCAGGAGGATCTAAAATAGTAGAATACCAGTTATTTCTGTTTTTGTTACAACCCAGCACATTAATGATATCCAAAGGTTTGGACAATTATACTCACCAACAGGGGAAATTGCTAATTTGTGCTTGCTTTGTTCACTGACTGGACTCATACCAGCATTGTTCTGAGCATACACTCTGAATGAATACTCTAGACCCTCTATAAGGCCAATCACTCTGTATTCTCTTCCAGAAATGACACTGGAATTCACTTTCATCCACAGAACGCTGTTTCTGTCTTTTTTCTCTAGATGGTAACCAGTAATAGGAGAACCACCATCAAAGCTAGGAGCATCCCATGAAACGGTCATGCCATCACTTGTGACGTTATATACCACAGGTTTAGCTGGTGGACCTGGTGGCTTGTACTGGTGCTGAGCAATGACATCTGTCGAGTTTAGAGAATCACTTACTCCATATTTGTTCTCTGCACGCACCCGGAATTGGTACTCTGTACCTTTAACCAGGTTGGGGATCTTAAACATGGTTCTAACCACACTCGAGCAAACAAGCTTCCAAGCTGCTTGAGAAGTCTCCCGTTTTTCCACACTGTAGCTGGTAATTTCTCCACCTCCATCTTCTTTTGGCTCATTCCAGGAAATAATGATACTTTGTGCTTTGATTTCATCAAATCGTACTGGACCTACTGGGGCTGAAGGTGGCCCAAGAGTGATGACATTAATATCGAAAAAGTTCTTGACAAGTCTATTGTCAAGGACCAAAGTATATTTGCCGGCGTTGTCTTTCCTTGAATTTCTTACAATCAGAGTGGCTTTGTTTTCAGTTTGCCTGAAACGAATCTGTTCTGTTTCTTTAAGTGGAACATCATCTTTCATCCATTGAACTGTTGGAATGGGTTTGCCCTTATACGGCAGTTCAATATTCACATTTTGTCCAATGCGAACACTTAATTCTCCATTAGGATAGTCAATAAGGTTTGCGACAGGTGGAATGAGGAACTCCTTCACAGTGATGGGTCCGATTTGAGAGAAGTCGCTGCGACCTTTCTCGTTCTTGGCAAATACTCTAAAGATAATATCCGACTCTTCTTTCAGTTGTCCTATCTCACACTTGCAGGTTCTGCATGTTCCACCAACACTCCATGTATCTGTGTCTGCTTCCTTTGTTTCAATGATGTACTCAGAGATGTGACTGCCACCATCATGATCAGGTTTTGTCCAGGAGAGTGTCACCGATGTATTGGTTGAATCTAACATGACAAGGTTCTTCACAGGTCCAGGCGTTTCGGTGGCTCTCACTGGTTCTGTGGTCTTACAAGTGTCTCCAATGCCATTTTCATTTTCAGCAGAAACACGGAAGAAATAGGCAATCTCATCAGAGAGGCCATCAACCTTGTATGACGTATTGGAACATTCTGCTGTTATTAAGGAGTAAGCCTTCATTTTAGCATCCTTCTTCTCAATGATGTAATTGGTTATTGGAGATCCACCATCGATGAGCGGTGGTTCCCAGCTCAGAGTGAGTTTACCACGTGTTACGTTTTTCACAATCAGTCTACTGCAAGCTGATGGAGAATCCAACACCTTGACAGATATGGTTATAGTCTTTGGTTCACCAACTCCATTTTCAATCTCCAGAAGGTATTTGCCTGAATCATCACGAGTGACCTTTGGAATAATAAGTGTGGTTGAATATTCAGTGTTATTAATGGTGTATTTGGAGTCTCCTCCAATATTCCTGTCTCCCCTTCTCCAAGTGACATTTGGTGCTGGTCTGCCCTTCAGCGGTATCATGATCTCCACATCTCTACCAGCCTTTGCTGTATACTGAGTTGACATAGATATGTCCAGATCAACATCTGCCTCCTCTGTTGGAATAATTGAGAAATGTATAATAACAATGATTTCATTATGTATAATTTTTCTGATGACATACACTACCAGTCAAAAGTTCGGACACACTTCCCTTTTTGCTCCACTTATTATCCATTTTAAAAGTTTCACTAACAGTAAAGATATACTTTGTAGTTTTACAATTTCAGACTGTAGTCCATCTGTTTGTGGACAACAGAACATACTGTGTTAGTCCCTTTTACTCTGTTCTCTAATGTACCCCAATAGTACTACTACAGAAAAAAATGTTTTTGAGGAACCAGCATTGTGACCTGAAGGTCCCACCAAGTGCTCTGGTTAAAATTGTTCAAGGTCAATGCACCTAACCCCAGTTGCTCCCTGGGTGCTGGGTACAGACCTGCCCACCGCTCCTGGCACGTGCTTACTTCACTTGTGTGTGTATAGGGGTGTGTTTTATAGCATGGATAGATTAAATGTGGAGGACAAATTACTCTATGAAACAATGGAGCAAGAATGCGTGGTGTCCAAACCACTTTTGACTGGTATATAGAGAAAATGAAAATGCAAACCTAAAATATCTTTGGCCTGGATGGGCTGAATTATTTCGATGGGTCGTCCAGTTCCAGCACAGTTTACAGCTGAGACACGGAAGAAGTAGTACACTCCAGGTTTCAAATGAGACACCACATATTCAGTGGTCCTCACCTCACCCTTTGAACTGATAGTGACCCATTCTTTCTCATCTGCGGTCATTTGCTCAACAACATAGCTTGTTATTTCACTGCCGCCATCATACACAGGCTTTACCCATCCAAGTGTAATGGAGGTCTTGGTCGAATCAACAACTTTAAGTTTTGTTGGCTCACTTGGTGGATCTAAAATGAATATGAATAAATGTCATAAAACGACAAGGTAATAAAACAAGAAAATGCCTTATATTAGTTTCCAAAAGTTTAAAGGCAGTGGAAAACAAGACTTACCAATGGGATCGTATGCCTTATAGAAGTTGGATGCATCGGAGTATTGACCTGCTCCAGCTTTATTAATGGCACACACACGATACTGATATTCATTTCCCTCTGTGAGATTGCTGGCTTTCTGTCTAGTATCACGAATTGGGTCTTTCAAAACCTTGAACCACTGGAGACTCCTCTTTTCTCTTTTCTCCAGATAATATCCATCAATGTCACTGCCACCATCCAGACTTGGTCTTTCCCATACTACAGTCATTGTTGATTTAGTAATCATGGTGACCTGAGGTTTGGAGGGCTTACTGGGAGGCACTGAATGAAATATAAATGGAGGTTTACGTCAGAAATCACATGAAGGAAAATCTGGAAAATCTGGCATTCATTATGCATTTTAAGTGCATTCATAATGCTTTTTTGAAGTTTTATAAATGCTTTTTTGAAGTCATATATAAATATGACTATTTTACCGATAGTCATAAATCTCTGTGTAAATAGATGTTAATAATCACATGTATAAAGAATGCATTATAATAAGGCCTCACTTAACTCAAGATAATGTCACTTTTGATTGTGTTATAAACATATTTTTATAACATTTTATGAATGTGGTTATGAACATTTATGTACATTAACAAAGGGTTATGACAATGTGGTTATAATGCATTATGAATACCAGAATCATCTTCTTAAAATCTTAATGTAGTTCATTTAAATCATGTTTACCAAAGGAGTTTCGAGCAACGACTGGCTCAGACTCTAAGGGATCGCCAACTCCATACTTGTTCACACCACGGACACGGAAGATGTACTCATTGCCTTTGATGAGTCTTGGAACCGAGACGATGCAGTCCTCTAGTTTCTCTGAGATTATGGACCACATGATTCTGCTACTTTCACGTTTTTCCACAATGTAATGGGTAACCATTGCACCACCTTCATCCGCTGGAGGATCCCACATAATTGTTATGGTATCTGCTGTGACCTTCTTAAACTGAATCTCTCCGGCAGGGGGTCCGGGTTTGTCTAACACAGACAAGTGTATATTTATTACTTGAACATGCACAAAACTAGCATTTTAAAACAAAACTAGAAATTTAATGAAGCATACCTTGAATAAGCAGTCTAATAGCAGCATATGCTGACCCCAAAGAGTTCTTAACCTTGATCTCATATGTTCCACTATTTATACGTGTGGCTTCCCTTATTACAATGGATGTAGAGTCACTAACAGTTGTAATTGTTGTCTGCGCTCCGGATTCTAGCTCTTTTCCATCCTTGTACCATTCAATAGTTGGTTGAGGCTTAGCAACAATGCCAACTTTAAGTTTCACTGTTTCTTCTGCTCTATGCTTTACAACATCCAGATATTCTGAGGGAACTTGAATTTCAGGTGCGCCATAAGTATCCACACATGTTACTGGTCCAACAGTGCTGGAGTAGTTACTAATTGAGCCAACTGCATTCTTGGCTAAGACCCTAAATTCATATGATTCATCTTGAACAAGACCAGAGACAGTGAACTTTGTGTCAGCAACATTTGTCAGGTTAGCTTTAGACCATTTGCCCCTTTGACCATCTTTCTTCTCGATAATGTATCCAGTGACTTTGCTTCCACCATCATAGGCAGGTTTCTCCCAAGCAAGGCTGATTGAATGTTTTGTTATGTCAGTGATGCGGACATCAGTTGGCGGTTCTGCAACAAAGATCATTAAACGTTATTTATATGTAAAAAGGAGCTCACGACTAAACACACGTATTTATACATTTATCTTTATAACAAAAACATACCACAAGCATCGATTGCCAAGACAGCATCTGAGACTGGACTGATTGGACCCATGCCGGCTGCATTTTCAGCTGCAACCTTGAACTCATAGATCAGACCTGGACTGATGTCTGTCGCTTTGAAATGGTTGGCACGGATAACAGTTTTGTTGACCTTCTTCCACAAAAGGCTGTTTTTATCTTTCATCTGAAGGTGATATCCAATTACGTGGCTTCCACCATCAGAGCTTGGTTCTTTCCAGTTAACAGAAATGCTTTCTCTAGTGACCGTCGTAACCCATGGTTTCGACGGTGCCTCAGGAATTGCTAAAAAAAAAAAAAAAAAAAAAAAAAAAAAGATTATTATTATAATTTCCTGCTTTTGGCATTAACTAAAATAAAGGTTTAACGCAAATGTTTTTACTTACTGTATGGAAGACTGACTGTAACGGGTTGAGAGTCAATAAAGTCACTGATTCCAAAGCGATTTTCTGCTCGGATTCTGAACTGATACTCAATTCCATTTGCTAATTTCATTATCTTAATCATGCATCGTGCGACGGCAGATGAGACTTCAATCCAGTTGGCAGTCGTGGTTTCACGCTTCTGGACGATATAGTTAGTAATTGGACTACCACCATCGTATGCTGGAGGAAGCCATTTTAGATTTACGCTGTCCTCTGTAATATCACACATCTCCACAGGACCAACGGGTGGGCATGGTCTGTCAAGGACTATAACATTCATGAAGGACTTGGTGGTTCCGCTTGAGTTGGAAGCTGTTATGTCATATCTGCCTGCATCGTGGGCAACACTCTCACGCAGAGTGATTATAAGGCAGTCAGCGGTTACTTCTGAATTGAACTTCATAGTTGATTTTAGAACATGGTCATCCTTTGAGAGAGACACCTTTGGTAGTGGTTTACCAGTAAGAGGTATCTCAACTTTAAGATTTGATCCTGCTTTTACAAAAACAGTGTTATGCGGGAAGTCTTTCATGTTGATTTCTGGTGCCTCTGTAAATAGAAAAAAGCAAAATTTTACATTAAATTTATTTATTTTGCAGTTTTTTTTATTTAAAGCAACATAAACAAGAGAAAAAATGAAATGAGAAAACAAGACAAGTCATTAGTTATTAAGAAGGAACCAGCCACACTGTAGTATTATCAATCCTGAGTATTAACCTGATCTGATTTTAATGCCTAGATTATCCCTACCATTTTTTAAATGTATTATTTAGTGCCTCTTAAAGAGATGTGTTAGTTGTTTTTTGAAGATGCTGAATGTCGGAGTTGGGAATATTATTCCATCATTTCGCAGTGGTGAAATATATGAAGTGAGAATTAGCACCACGATGATGTTAAATCACAAGGTGACATTTATCACTAAAGCTCAGTGACTGAGTCAGAGTGTATCTTTGGAAAGTACAATGTAGGTAAGAGGAAGTGTCCTGTAGGCCAGAGTCCACCCTTGTATACCATAAATATATACAAGGGTGGTATGCAGTGTTATTATGGTTGGAATGTCCCTCTCTCAGCATTCAGATCTCGATCTGGATGGTTTTCATGTTCTACCCTTGTTCTTGTCCTTGTGGGTTTTTTTTCAAATTTTCTCCCACAGTCCAAAAACATGGATTCAAGGTAAATTGGCTGCTCTAAATTGCCTCTATTAAGTGTGTGTCTGTGTGAGTGACCGTGTGTGCCCAGTGATGGATTGGCACCCTGTATTGGGTGTAATACCCAATACAGGGTGCCCAACTATGCCCAAAGTTCTTGGACATAGGATTAAGGGGTCAAGATAATGAAATAAGATGATATCTACTAATAAAGCAACCTATAACCTATATCATCATGGTGAAAAGGCTTCTCAATAAAACAGAATGTTAGATAAGAATTTACTGTTATATAAACTGGTTCGACTCCCAATTTGGGTGGAGTTTCCATGTTCTCCCCGTGTCTGTGTTGGTTTCCTCCATGTTCTCCGGTTTTCTCCCACAGTCCAAAAACATTAATCAAGGTCAATTGAATTCTCCAAATTACCCCATATAGAGTGTGTCTGTGTGAGTGAGTGTGTGCCCAGTGATTGATTGGAGCCCCTGGGTGTATCTGCCCAGCGCTCCAGACGTTCTCCCTTGGATGGGCATGGGGAACCCCCCTGCAACCCTAGTAGAGGATAAAGCGGAAGATAATGGATGGAAACAAAGTAAAAAAAATCTAAAGTATAATTTACCTATCTGGTCCTTCACAAGCACTGGCAATACCATATCTTTAGGATCACTTAGTCCAGCATGGTTTTCAGCTCGTACTCTGAAGTAGTACTCAGCGTTCTCCCTTAAGCCGTAAACGGCAAAATGAGTTGATTTGGTGACACCACACTTTATCCACTTCTGTTGTCCTTTCTCCAGAGCATCAACCTGGTAGCTGGTAATCCTACTACCACCATCATGCTCAGGTTTACTCCAAGACAATGAGACTGAATCCTTTGTAATATCAGTTACTGCAAGTTTTGGTGGTGGACTGGGTTTTTCTGAAATAACACAGAAGGACAGATTGAAATGCTAATTCCACACAAGGATATTTTAATTTATTAATTGTAGATAAATATTTAAAACATGATAACATACCTGTGATCTTTGTTCCTTCTTTAGTTTCGAGTGGAACACCAATTCCATATTCATTTTCACCAGTGATTCTAAAATAATAAACACCTCCCTCTTGAAGGTCAGCTAATTTGTAGGTGAGCCTAGAACAACTTTCTGTGACTCTTGTCCATCCCTTTTTGCTTGCCTCGCGTATATCAACAAGGTAATTCTTCACAGGAGCACCACCTTCATTTTCTGGTGTGTCCCATGTCACAGTTGCAGAGGTTTTGGTCACTTCTTTCACTGAAATGCAGGCAGGTGGTCCAGGTGAATCAAGCACTTTTACATTTAGTGTTAATGTAGCCGTTCCTGCAACATTCTGTAGAGTCACAGTGTATTTGCCTGAGTCATTTCTTGTAGCTTGCTCAACTGTGACAGATGTACAAGTATCAGAAGTATCAATTGTTGCTCTGACCCGAAGATCAACATCAGGCTTGTTCCACATGACATTTGGAACAGGTTTTCCCTTAAAAGGAACTCTAAGGGTAAATGAGCTGCCATCTTTGACTATTAGCGTTTTTCGCATTTCATTACCAATAAGGAATACCGGCTCATCCTCTCGGTCCTTTGCAATTTGTGGGTCAGTCTCAGGACTTTGCTCACTTGCACCAATTATGTTAATTGACTTAACCACAAATACATACTCTGCTCCTGATGTTAGCCCAACGACTGTAAACTCAGTATTCTTAGTGTGACAGACAGCCATAATCCAGTCTTCATCATTTGTTTCCCTGTATTCAACCGAGTATCCTGTGACTGGAGATCCACCATCAAACAATGGCTTGTTCCAAGAGAGGGTTATTGTAGACTTAGTAGAATCAATTATCTTAGGTTTAACAGGTGGTGATGGCAAGAATAGTGGATCTTCAGCCTTTGTTAATGGGCAAGCCACACTTGGCAGACTCAGACCACCAGCATTTTCTGCAAAGACACGGTATTCGTATTCACATCCTTCACGCAGATTTGATGCTTTTACCCTTAGATCATAAACAGGTTTTTTGTTGACACGAACCCAACGCAGACCAGCCTTTTCACGTTTTTCTATAACATAGCCACTGATACTGCTGCCACCATCAGAGACCGGCCTTTCCCAGCAGATTGTCATAGCTTCGCTTGTTACACTGGTGACTTCGACATTCGTTGGTGCAGCAGGTACTGTAAACGGATCCATGGCTTTAACCGCATCACTCTCCAGAGCCTCTCCTGTTCCATATTTATTTACTCCCCGAACTCTAAAGATGTATTCATTGCCCTTAAGCAGTTTTGTGACTTTACAAGTTGTGGCCTTCATGTCTGCGTAGACTAATGTCCAGGCAAGACGGCTTGTCTCACGCTTCTCAACAATGTAGTGCTGGATCTCAGCCCCACCATTCTCTTGAGGTGGTCCCCAAGTTATTGTGCATTTTTCTGCTGTCAATCCAGTAACTTCCAGTGGTCCAGATGATGGTCCTGGTCTGTCCAATACCTTACAGTTAACTGCTAAAGATCTGGTTCCAGCCACATTCTGTAATGTGAGTACATACTGTCCAGAGTCCCTTCTAATGCTGTCTTTAACTATTAGGGTTGTTGATGTAAGTGTGGTGGAAATTTCCACTCGGGCTTTAGCATCAATTTCTTTTCCATCCTTTGTCCATGAAACCACTGGAGCTGGACGCCCAGAAACTTCAGCATCAAGTCTTAATATTTCCCCGGCTTTGACCACAACAAGCTGTCTTAGGCTGTCCTCAATTGTGATTCGTGGGGGATCCACATCATCTTTCACCGTAACTGGGCCTGTACCCTCCGATGGTTCACTGAGTAAACCAGCTGCATTCTTTGCGATCACGTGGAAGTCATATCTTTGATCTTCAATCAGGCCTGTCACATCAAAGAATGTTTCTTGAATATTGGTAAAGTTACACTTCAACCAGCGTCCATCTGGAAGCTCCCTTCTCTCGACGATGTAGCCGGTCACTTTGGCTCCACCATCATTTTCTGGTTTTGTCCAGGAGAGAGAAACAGAGGTTCTTGTAATGTTAATAACAGTTGGCTGTCCTGGGGGATCACATGGATCTCTGGCAGCAACAGGCTCACAAGCCTTTGTGCAAGGGCCAATGCCCGCAATATTCTCAGCATATACCCTGTACTGATATAGAAGACCTTCTTCAAGTCCAGTTACCTTAAACTGGGTATCGGGAACAAGACCCCGGGTAACCTTTGCCCAGAGAATGCTACTTTGGCTCTTGCTTTCCAGGTGATAACCAATTATTGGACTGCCACCATCACTGGCTGGTCTTTTCCATGTAACCAACATGCCATATTTTGTAGCATGTGCAACCTGAAGATCAGCTGGAGGGCCAGGTGGTGTAAATGAGTACTGAGCAACGACAGGAACAGAGTCAACAGCGTGGCTCTTGCCATAACGATTTTCAGCAGCAATACGGAACTGATATTCTGCCCCCTGTGTCAAATGAGATATTTTAATTGATGTCCTTGCAACTGTAGCTGATACGATTTGCCATGTTGTAGTGGTTGTATCTCTTTTCTCAACTACATAATTATTGATCTGACAACCACCATCATAAGCTGGAGGATCCCATGATAGTGAAATAAAGTCGGCACTTACTTCATCTATCTTGATTGCACTTGGAGGACCTGGCTTGTCAAGAATAATAACCAGTATTTCAGCTGATTGAACACCAACTGAATTAGTCAGTGTGATTTCATACTTTCCGGCATCTTCCCTGACTGAATCCTTAATGTTAATTTTAGAAGATGTTTTAGATGTAAGAACATTCACTCTTGTTGTTTGTTTCAGTGAGTGACCATCTTTCTTCCATGACACTTCAGGCTGAGGTCGCCCTCTGAATGGAACATCAATTTTCAGATCGTCACCAGCTTTAACACTATAAGTGTTGAAGAGTAAGTCAATGATGGGTTCAATACTTATATCCTTGGCAATAACAGGTGCGCCCAGAGGTTTAGGATCACTTTTTCCTTTGTCGTTGACTGCAGTCACCCGGAACAAATATTCCTCTCCTGTTGTAAGTCCTTCAATTGTAGCTTCTGGGGTTTTTACTGTTGCACATATGGTCCATTTATCAGATCCTTTAGTTAACATTTCTACAATGTAGCTTGTGATTTTGCTGCCGCCGTCATGGTCTGGTTTTTCCCATGAAAGACTTACACTGTGGCGAGTAACATCAACTAGTGTAACTTTACCTGGTGGGAGAGGTGCTTGGGAGACTTTGATTGGCTCCGTGGTGGATACAGGCAAGCCAACACCAAGTTCGTTCACAGCAAGCACGCGGAAGTGATAAAGTCCTCCTTCTTGCAGATCGTCGACTTTAAATGAATTTCTGACACAACTGTTCGTCACCGTTGTGAATGCCATTCTTTTTGACTCCCTCTTCTCCACGATATAATGAGTAATTTTGGCACCCCCATCGATATTTGGAGGCTCCCACTGGAGCTGGACAGAATCTCTCTTAATATCCTTAACTACAAAGTTGAGAGGAGCACTAGGAGAATCCAGGACTCTGACATTAATGAAAGCGGATTTTGAGCCACTGTTGTTTTCAAGAGTTAAGACGTATTTTCCGGTGTCAAATCTGTTGACGTTATCGATGACGAGCATGGTGTAAGAGCTTGTGACCTCAATTTGGGCACGCTCCGTGAGAGAACCGTCTGCTTTTGACCATTTAACTTCAGGCTCAGGCCTTCCCTTGATGGTAACAAACAAGCGTAGTGTTGCGCTGGCTCGGACAGTTACAATTTTCCTTAGATCGGCATCTAACTCCACCTCTGGTGCTTCAAGTTTCTCAGCAGCAATAACAGAGCCTTGAACATCAATGTGATCTCCCGCACCCTCGATATTAATGGCACAAACACGGAAATTATATTCTGCATTTTCCTTAAGGTTCTTTACTGTATAATGAGTTTTCTGTACACCTGTGGCTGGGGTACACACTACCCATTCATCATCATTGGTTAACTTCATCTCAACAAGATATCCAGAGATTGGTGCTCCACCATCATAAATAGGCCTGCTCCATGCCAGTGACACAGTCGTACTTGAATGATCTGTTACTTTGGGATTATTTGGAGGTCCAGGAGGATAAGTTGCATCACATGCTTTGTAATATATCGATGGCTCACTTGGTTTTCCAACACCTGCTGCATTTTCAGCAGACACTCTAAATTCATAAGAGTGTCCCTCTGTTAAACCAGTAGCTCTAAAACGCAGATCAGTCAATCGCTTTTTGTTGCATTTCGACCATCTAACACCCTCTTTATCACGCTTCTCCAGTATGTAGCCCTCAATCACTGAGCCGCCATCATCCTCTGGTCTTTCCCATGTCAACACTATAGAGTCCCTAGTAATTGCACCTGCTTCCAGAGCAGAAGGTGGACCAGGTGTCTTAAAAGGATTTCTTGCAATGACTGGATCAGATTCGAGGGGTTCACCAATACCGTACTTGTTTACTGCCATTACTCTGAAGATGTACTCATTACCTGGTAAGAGCTTGGTGACTTTATAACTAATAGCTTGAATTTTGGGCTCCACCATAGTCCATGACAGTCGGCTAGTTTCCCTCTTTTCAATGATATAATGGGAAATTCCAGCTCCACCGTCGTGTGTAGGGTGACTCCAATGTAAGTAACATTTCTCCGACGTGACCCCAGTTATCTTCAAAGGCCCATCTGGTGGTCCAGGTCTATCCAGAACCTTGACATTTACAGGTACCAATTTGGTTCCACCCACATTGCTGAGACTTAAAACAAAATGTCCACCATCTACTCTTATGCAATCTTTTACAGTTAGAGTAGTATGGGTAATTGTTGACTTAATTTCCATTCTAGGTGTTGTGCTGTCAATTTCTTTTCCATCTTTTAGCCATATTATATCTGGAAGTGGTTTCCCCGCAATGTCAGCATCGATGGTAAAGGTTTCACCGGCATTCACAATTATGACGTCCTTAAATTTCGAGTCCATGGAGACTGAAGGAGCTTCGATTTCATCCTGGGCAGTAATCAATCCAGTACTTTGAGATGGTTCACTTAAAGTCCCAGCTGCATTTCTTGCGATTACTCTGAATTCATATTCTTGTCCCTCTGTTAATTCTGTGATTGTAAACTGCGTGTCAATTATATTTGTGAAACTGGCTTTCATCCAGCGACCGCTAGGCAGTTTTTTCCTCTCAACAATGTATCCCGTGACAACACTGCCTCCATCATATTGGGGCTTCGTCCACTGAAGTGTCACAAGGTTACGTGTGATGACAATAGCCTCAGGGGTTCCTGGAGGGTCACATGGATCACATGCTACAACACTTTCAGACACCTTGCTGGGTGGACTTAATCCTGCAATATTTTCAGCATACACTCTATATTCATATTCAATACCCTCCTCAAGGCCATTTGTTTTGAATCGAGTGTCGGCAATTAAAAGTTTGTTAAGTTTTGTCCACAGAATGCTGTTCTTTTCTTTGCGCTCAATATGATATCCCAAAACAGGGCTGCCTCCATTATTGGTGGGTGGTTTCCACTCAATTGCCATGTGATCTTTCGTCACTGAGGACACAAACGGTGTTCCAGGTGCTGCAGGCTCACTGAAAGGATAACTGACAACAACTGGTGCTGAATCTATAGATGAGCTCTTTCCGTATCTATTCTCAGCAAACACCCTGAATTGATACTCTGAACCAGTTTTTAGCTTAGAGATTTTGATAGTAGTACGTGCGATAGTTGCCGACACGATTTGCCAGGCTGTGGTAGTCGTGTCCCGTTTTTCCACAATGTAATTGTTTATCTGACAGCCGCCGGTGTACAAAGGTGGCTCCCAAGAAATTACTACATAGTTAGCACTTACTTCCTCAATTTTCACTGGGCCCACTGGTGGACCTGGCTTGTCTAAAATTATTACACCAACTTCTTCCGTGACTGTCCCTATGCTGTTTATAGCTGTCACTGTATACTTCCCAGCATCTTCTTTATTAGCATCTTTGATCAAAAGAACTGTTGACGTTGGAGTGCTCAGGACATTGAGTCTAGTTGTCTCTTTCAGAGCATGTCCATCTTTAGCCCATGAGACTTTCGGCTCTGGGCGGCCTTTGACTGGAATTTCAATTTTGAGCTCCCCTCCGTATTGAACACTGTAGGTGTTAAATGTAATCTTCAGGCTTGGTGGGATTGTAATGTCACCTGCTGTGACTGGAGCTGCCAGTGGTCTTGGATCACTTTTACCTTTATCATTGTAGGCTGACACTCTAAAGAGGTATTCTCTACCAGAAGTAAGTCCTGAGACTGTTCCATCACATGTTTTGGTAATGGTTGCCACTACCCAGTCTTCTGATCCCTTTGGTTGCATTTCAATGTAATATCCTAGAATCCTGCTTCCACCGTCATGATCTGGTTTCTCCCAAGACAATGTTGCTGTGTGTTTGGTCACATCTGTCAATGTTACCTTGCCCACAGATAGAGGAGGATCAGCAGTCTTGACAGCTTCTTCTGTTTCTACAGGTAGACCAACACCAAATTCGTTTTCAGCCATGACTCTAAAGTAATAAATTCCACCTTCAGTGAGATCACCAACACGTAAGCTAGTCTTTGTGCATTTTGTAGTAATGTTAGAGAAGGCAGGGCGAGTTGATTCCCGCTTGTCCACGATGTAATTCTTGATCTTTGCACCTCCATCAATAAGTGGAGGCTCCCAAACCAGAGTAGCATAATTTCTTGTGACATCTTTTACAAAAATGTTAAGTGGAGCACCTGGTGTATCCAGAACTTTCACTGAAACAAAGGCGGTTTTGGTGCCACTGCTGTTCTCCAAAGTCAAAGTATATTTTCCAGCATCGTTCCTGTCACATATATCAATTGATAGCTGGGTATAGTTCTGACCCTTTTCAATTTGAGCTTTGCTTGGGAGATCACCATCATCCTTAGTCCAGTTGATTTCAGGTATAGGACGACCTTTGAAAGGCACACTGATTCTCATACTTCCTCCAGCACGAACAACAATGCCCTTCCTTAATTCAGCATCAAGCTCAATTTCAGGTGGTTCCATTTTATCAACTGGCTTAACAACACCGGTGATAGCAACTGGTTCGCCAACACCCAGTTTGTTAACAGCACATATGCGAACATTGTACTCTTGATGTTCTGTAAGTTTAGTTATTGTGAATTTCATAGCATTCAAGCCTGTGGGTGAGGTACATGTTATCCAATCCTCCTCATCCGCTTTGCATATTTCTGCAACATAACCCTGAATTTCTAGGCCACCATCGTAAATCGGGCGACTCCATTCAATTGCCACTGAGTCTTTTGTGGTATCAACCAGGTGGGCATTAGTGGGTGGGCCAGGTTTAAATGTTGGGTCACAGGCCTTATAATACACAGTAGGTGGACTGGGTTGACCGATGCCAGCAGCATTCTCTGCAGATAATCTGAATTCGTATTCATGATCCTCTGTGAGTCCAGTAACTCTAAAACGGAGGTCTGTGATTCTGCGTTTGTTACATTTTGTCCATCTGACTCCAGCTCGGTCTCTCTTCTCTACAATGTAACCAGCAATTTCACTACCACCATCCGACTCTGGTCGAGTCCAGCACACAGTCATCGAATCCCTTGAAATATTTGTTATTTCTATTTCTTTCGGTGCTTTGGGAGGAACAAATGGATTTCTCATAATCACTGGTACAGATTCTAACGGTTCCCCAACGCCATATTTGTTGACTGCCATGACTCTAAATATGTATTCATTTCCTTTCAAAAGTTTTGTGACTTTGAACATGGTTGCTTTACACTCACTTGTTACAACAGTCCAAGTAAGACGACTTGTCTCTCGTTTTTCAATGACATAATGGGAAATGCTACTACCACCATCGTGTAATGGAGGAAGCCAGGACAAGGAGCACTTCTCACTTGTTACATTTGAAATAGTCAATGGTCCTTCCGGAGGCCCAGAACGATCAAGCACTTTGACGTTAAAGGATACAGATTTGCTTCCTCCAACATTGGTAAGGTGCAAGGTATACTGTCCTCCATCAATTCGAATGGCATCCTTCAGCACCAAGACTGCTGTGAAATCTGTGTTCTTTATCTCAGCTCTTGCTGAGTTTTCAACTTCCACATCACCTTTAAACCATTTCATTGTTGGAACTGGCTTTCCTAATACAGAGGCTTGCAATGTAAATGTGTCTCCGGCATTTACAGTCATTATTTGGCTGTATTTAGAGTCAATTTCATAGATAGGTGGCTCAACCTCATCCTTTGCTGTTATTGGGCCAGTGCATTCAGAAGGCTTGCTAACTGATCCAGCTCCATTTCTGGCAATGACCCTGAAATCGTATTTTGCATCTTCCGTTAGACCTGTAACCAGGAATTCAGTGTCAAGGATGTTTGTAAAGCTTGCTTTCATCCACCGACCATCAGGGAGGTCCCTTTTCTCAACAATATATCCAGTTACTAGACTGCCTCCATCATATTGGGGTGGGGTCCATCTGAGCAGGACAGAGTGCCTTGTCACAATAACTGGCACTGGAGTACCAGGAGGATCACATGGGTCACGTGCCACACAGCCCTCAGAAACCTTGCTGCATATACCAATTCCAACAATATTCTCAGCAAACACTTTAAACTCATATTCAATACCTTCTTCCAAAGGTGAAGTTTTGTATCTAGTATCCTGAATAAGAGTTTTGTTTATTTTTGTCCACAAAAGGCTGTTCTTTTCCTTTCTCTCTAGATGGTATCCAATTATAGCACTTCCACCATCTGAAACAGGTTTGTGCCACTCAACTACCATTGATTCTTTTGTAAAGGCAGATACAAATGGTGTTCCTGGTGGGCCTGGCTCTTTAAATGGATACTGAGCAACAACAGGCTCTGAATCAATAGCATAGCTTTTTCCATATCTGTTCTCAGCAAAGATCCTAAATTGGTATTCAGATCCAGTTTTTAGATTGCCTACTTTTAGTGTAGTCCTCGCCACTGTAGCTGAAACCACTACCCAGTTAGTTGTGGTAGTATCTCTCTTTTGTACAATGTAATTAGAAATTTGGCAACCTCCGGTGTAGGATGGAGGATCCCATGACAGAGTGGCGCTTTCTGCACTTATTTCATCAATCTTAATTGGACCTGTTGGTGGACCAGGTTTTTCAAGAATGATGACCTCAACTGTGGCCTCCCTTTGCCCAAGTACATTAGCCACTGTGATATTGTACATGCCACCATCATCCCTTGTGGACTCTTTGATGGTCAGAGTTGTGTGGTTTGCAGTGTCCGCCACATTAACCCTCGTGGTCTGTTTGAGAGCTGCCCCATCTTTACTCCATGTAATGGTGGGTTTGGGATGACCAGTGATCCTAGCCTCAATTTTCAAGTCATGGCCAACCTGTACTAGGTAAGTGCTAAGCTTTGTTCTTACAGATGGATCAATAACCAAGTCTTTAGCCAGGACAGGATTTGCTAGGAGCCTGGGATCACTTTTTCCTTTGTCATTAACAGCAATTACCCTGAAGTTGTACTCCTCTCCCTGGGCCAAATTGGTAACGACAGTGTCAAGTGCCTTCACTTGTGCACATAAAGACCACTTTTCACTTCCCTTTGCCTGCATTTCAACTTCATAGTGAGATATCCGGCTTCCACCATCATGCTCTGGTTTTTCCCACGATAAGGATATGCTCTTACGGGTTACATCCACTACAGAAATCTTTCCAGGAGGCTGTGGCTTCTCAGATATTTTCAGTGGTTCTGGGGTCTCGGCAGGTAATCCAATTCCATGCTCATTTTCAGCAAGAACTCTGAAGAAGTAATTGCTGCCCTCTTGAAGTTGTTCGATCTTGAATGACATTTTGTTGCATGTGGTTACAGCAGAGTAAACCTTTCTTGTACTTTCACGTTTTTCCACAATGTAGTTTTTGATCTTAGCTCCTCCATCCAGCAAAGGTGGCTCCCATGTTAGAGTTACTGAATTCTTAGTTACTTCCTTTACATGGAAGTTTGCTGGGGCATCAGGGGTGTCAAGTACTTTCACACTGATGAATGCTGACTTTGTTCCACTCGCGTTTTCCAAAGACAGTGTGTATTTTCCGCTGTCGAATCGGTTCACGTTTTCAATAACCAGTGAGGTATAGCTGCTTGTGATATCAATTTGTGCGGTCTCATTGATTTCACCATCAGCCTTTCCCCATTTTATCTCAGGTGCTGGCCGGCCTTTGATAGGAACAAATAGTCTTAGGGATCCTCCAGCTCGCACAGTAATCATTTTTCTCAGGTCGGCATCAAGCTCGATATCTGGTGCCTCTAGTTTGTCCTCAATAAGAATGGCATCTTTGACATCAGCATGTTCTCCAACTCCAACCTTATTTATGGCACAAATCCTAAATTTGTATTCATGTTTTTCCAGCAGTTTTTTAACTGTGAAGTTAGTTTCTGTAATTCCAGTGGGTGGTGTGCATATACTCCATTCATCGGACTGGCCCTCGCAGAGCTCCACGATATAGCCCTGAATCTCACAGCCACCATCATATATAGGTTTGCTCCACTGCAAAACCACAGATGACCTGGAGATATCAATAACTTTAGGATTGTTTGGTGGACCTGGTCTGAAGACTGGATCCAGTGCCTTGTAGTATACCGTGGGTGCGCTCGCTTTGCCAACTCCAGCTGTATTCTCAGCAGATACACGGAATTCATAACTGCGATTTTCAAGAAGACCTGTCACCCGGAAGCGCAGTTCACTAACTACGCGCTTATTGCATCTTGTCCACCTGACGCCTTCCTTGTCACGTTTTTCAATGACATATCCTGCAATTGCATTACCACCATCATTTTTGGGTCTTTCCCATGTAACAACCATGGAGTCCTTTGTGATATTAGATACTTCAACTCCAGTTGGTGCATCTGGTGTGACAAATGGATTTGCTGCAATAACAGGATCGGATTCCAGAGGTTCACCAATACCATACTTGTTAACAGGGATCACTCTGAAAATGTACTCGTTTCCAGGAAGGAGCTTGGTAATTTTAAGGTTTAGGGTTTGCACCTTGGATTCAACAACAGTCCATACTAATCGGCTGGTCTCTCTTCTTTCAATGATGTAATGAGAGACCTCGGCACCACCATCATGTAAAGGTGTTTTCCATGCTATGCAACATTTCTCACTTGTAACTCCATATATAGAAATTGGCCCATCTGGTGGCCCAGGTCGGTCTAACACTTTGACATTAACACTCAGTGATTTTTCACCACCAACATTTTTCAGGAGCAGTGTATATTGGCCTCCATCAACACGAATAGCTTCTTTAACACTTATATTGGCAGTAAAATCTGTATTCTTAATTTCAAGTCTTGCTGTGTTGGCAAGTTCTTCACCACCTTTGATCCAGTGAACAGATGGAACAGGCTTTCCTGATATTTTGGCATCGATCTTGAAGGAATCTCCGGCATTGACCACGACCGTTTGAGAATATTTAGCATCCAAGTCAATCTGAGGTGGCTCAACTTCATCCTTTGCCGTAATTGCGCCAGTGCTTTCCGATGGTGCACTGCAAACATTAGCAGCATTTCTTGCGATCACTCTGAATTCATAGCGTTGCTCTTCTACTAAGCCACTGACGACAAATTCGGTTTCGATGACATTTGCAAAGCTAGCCTTCATCCAGCGACCACTAGGTAACTCTTTCCTTTCAACAATATACCCAGTGACTCTGCTTCCACCATCAAATTCTGGGGCTGTCCAGCGCAGTGTTATTGCGCTCCTAGTAACGATTACTGCTTCTGGTTTTCCTGGAGGATCACAAGGGTCCCTGGCCACCTGCATTTCGGACACTTTGCTGGCTTTACTAAGGCCAACGATATTCTCGGCATAAACTCTAAATTCATATTCTATTCCTTCTTCAAGACCACCAACCTTGAGTCTTGTGTCTGGAATGATTGTTTTATTTTGTCTCACCCAAAGAAGGCTATTTCTCTCTTTGCTCTCAAGATGATAGCCAAGAATCTTGCTGCCACCATCATTGGCAGGTTTGCTCCATACAATGACCATGCTTTCTTTTGTTGCTGACTGAACAATGGGAGTTGCTGGTGCACTTGGTACCTCAAAAGGATACTGTGCAACAACTGTCTCTGTTAATAAAAATGAGCTCTTTCCATATCTGTTCTCGGCTGCAATCCTAAATTGATACTCACAACCAGTCTTTAGTCTCACAGCTTTAGTTGTAGTTCTTGCAACTGTAGCAGACACGATTTGCCAGTTTGTGGTAGATGTGTCTCTCTTTTCTACAATGTAGTTATTAATTGAGCAGCCTCCTTCATACTCGGGTGGTTGCCATGACAGTGTCACACTATCTGCGGTTACTTCATCTATTTTGACAGGACCAGTTGGTGGGCCGGGCTTATCAAGTACAACAACAGTAACATCAGTTGTAGCCTCTCCAGCTGAGTTGGAAATCTTGATGGTATAGATACCCACATCGTCACGTGTTGCCTCCTTTATAACCAGGTATAAATGACTGTCAGTTACTTCAGCATTCACACGAGTTGTTTCTTTGAGAGCAACACCATCTTTAAGCCAGGTAACTGCTGCTTTAGGCTGAGCTACATAAGGGATGTCCATTTTAAGATCATCACCAGCCATTACGCTGAAGGTATTGAACAAATGCTTAAATGCAGGCACGATTATAAGATCCTTTGCAACCACAGGAACACTGAGCGGACGAGGATCACTAGTTCCCTTTTCATTCGTTGCTGATATGCGGAAGGAATACTCTTCACCTTGAGTCAGGCCAGCGATAACTGCTTCGGTTACTTTAACAGTCATGACCTGAGTCCATTTGTCACTTCCCTTCCCTTGCATTTCCACAATATATCCTGTGATCCTGCTTCCTCCATCATGGTCTGGCTTCTCCCAAGATAGAGTTACACTGTGGCCAGTTACTTCTTTCAGAGTTACCTTTCCTGGAGGTAATGGCTTTTCGGAAATCTTGACAGGTTCGGCAGTTTCTATTGGCAGGCCAACACCAAATTCATTTTCAGCCAATATTCTGAAGAAATACAAACTGCCCTCTTGCAAATCACCAATCCTCCAACTTGTTTTCGGGCATGAAGCATTCACAATAGAATACGCTTTTCTTGTCGATTCACGTTTTTCAACAAGGTAATGCCTGACCCTAGATCCACCATCGATGATAGGGGGATCCCAAATGAGTGAAACAGAATCTTTGGTAATTTCTTTGATGGTGAGGTTTTGTGGTGCCCCTGGCGTGTCAAGCACCCTGACATTCACAAATGCTGTTTTACTGCCTGAACTGTTTTCCACTGTTAGCATATATTTTCCGCCATCAAACCTGTCAACATTTTCAACCACAAGTAATGTAAATGATGATGTAACCTCAATGGATGCTTTATCGAGAGGTTTACCATGCTCCCTAGACCATTTCACCTCTGGTGCAGGTCGTCCTTTAATTGGTACAAACAATCTCAGGGTGCTGCAAGCCCTAATATTGACCACTTTGCGAAGGTCTGAATCCAGCTCAATTTCAGGAGGAAGATATCTGTCCTCAGCTTTTGGCGAACCAGGTATACTTGCAGGTTCTCCAACACCCTCGCAGTTAAGAGCTGAAATGTTAATCTTATATTCCTGGTTTTCAACCAAGTTTGTGATGGTAAATGATGTTCCTGTAAGACCTTCTTTCGGGGTGACAATTGTCCATTCATCTTCTTCCGGTAGACAGGTTTCAACAATATATCCCGTAATGTCAGAGCCACCATCATAAACTGGCTTATTCCAGGCAACAGTTATAGATGACTTAGTGGTATCCAAAAGTCGTGGATTTCCTGGTGGTCCAGGTTGGAAAATTGTGTCACATGCCTTGTAAAATGGACTTGAAGGACTAGGAGCACTTAAACCAGCAGCATTTTCAGCAAGGATCCTATATTCATATTCATGCCCTGGTGTAAGTCCAGACACTTTAAATCTGAGATCTGTAACAGTCCTCTTATTGCACTTGACCCATCTGAGGCCAGTTTTATCCCGTCTTTCAATAACGTAAGTGTTTATGGCACTTCCTCCATTGTGTTCAGGATGTCCCCAGCAAACCACCATGGAGTCCTTTGTAATAGTTGTCACTTCGGGAGCTTGTGGTGGATCAGAGGGTACATATGGGTTAGTGGCAACTGCTGGGTCAGACTCTATGGGCTCACCAACTCCATATTTATTTACAGCCATAACTCTAAATACATATTCGTTTCCTTTCAGCAATTTGGTAACCTTGTAACGGTTGACTTGCAAATCTGTGGCTACATTTGTCCAGGCAAGTCTGCTTGTTTCACGCCTTTGAATGACATAATATTCAATCTTTGCTCCTCCATCTTCAAGTGGTGGTAGCCAAGAGAGAATACACTTCTCTGTTGTCATGTCAGTTACACGAAGTGGTGCTTCTGGAGGTCCAGGCCTGTCAAGAACCTTGACATTAAAGACAAACTTGGCAAATCCTCCAGGGTTGCTGGCAGTCAAAGTAAATGCACCTCCATCTCTTCGCAGTGAGTCCTTGTTGATCAAAGATGTCGAGAAGTCGGCTGTTTTTATTTCCAGTTTAGAAGTATCTTCAAGTTCCTTTCCATCTTTTGTCCATACCAAAGTTGGAATTGGTCTACCAGTAACATTGGCATCAAGTTTAAATACTTCTCCTGCCTTGACTACCACAGTACTGCTAAAGCTGGCATCGACATCAAGCTTTGGTTCTTCGATATCATCTCTACAGATTATGACTTCTGAGGGCTTGGAGGGCTTGCTGACTGAACCAGCTGAATTTCTTGCAAAGACACGGAATTGATATGAAGAATTTTCCGTCAGACCACTCACAGTGAAGTTTGTCTCAAGAATATTACTAAAGTTGGCTTTCAGCCATCGGCCATTTGGTAACTCTTTCTTCTCCACTGTGTAACCAGTAATTGGGAAGCCACCATCACCCTCTGGCTTCATCCACTGCAGAGTTACTTCATGTCTAGTTATATTTAATGCAACTGGTTGACTGGGAGGGTCCACTGGATCAAGTGCATATATCATTTCAGATGGCTTGCTTGGCTTGCTAAGACCAGCCATGTTTTCGGCAATGACACGGAATTCATATGCAATGGCATCCATTAAACCTGCCGATTTAAAGATGTTTCCAACAACAAGGGTTTTATTGACGCGCTGCCAGAGGATGCTATTTTTCTCTTTCCTTTCAATATGATATCCCAAAATTGGGCTACCCCCATCAGATGAAGGTTCATTCCAGCTTATCGTAATGGAATCTTTTGTAAAGGCAACACCCTGTGGAATACCTGGTTGGCCTGGTACATCAAATGGATATGCAGCAATAACAGGCGCGGATGTTAGGTATGGGCCAGCACCGTATCTGTTCTGAGCCTTTACACGGAACTGATACTCAATCCCTGTCGTGAGTCGGGCTGCTTTAAATGTCGTGCGAATAACAGTAGCTGCCAGTTCAACCCAAGATGTTCCTGTGGTCTCCCTCATCTCAACAATATAATTGTTGATAGGCACTCCTCCATCATTCTCTGGTACTTCCCATGAGATGAGTACGTAATCACACGACACTTCATCTATTTTTATTGGTCCAGTTGGAGGTCCAGGAATATCATGTACTTGGACAGTTATGATCTCCGTCACTGTTCCGAGGATATTCTTTCCTGTCATTGAGTACTCTCCGCCATCTTTTCTCTTTATTTCTCGAATGTTAAGAATTGTAGAGGTGGCTGTGTTTTCTATGTTAATTCTCTGGGTCTGTTTAATTTCCTGATTCTCTTTCTTCCAGACAACAGATGGTCTGGGACGACCCAAAACAGGGATCTCAACCTTAACGTTATCTCCTGATTTGGCAACTACTACCTTCTGATAGACACCTCTTAGGTCAAATCCAGGCGCTGTGGTCTGTTCTTTGATTGCAACAGGTCGGCTTTCTCGAGGTTCACTTCTACCAGAACTGTTCACGGCAAAGATGCGGAAAACATACTCTGCATTTTCAACCAATTCGGTTACAGTGTAGTCCAATGCTTTTATTGTTGTCACATGGAACCACTGGTCTGAATCAGTTTTCTGAGCCTCAATGACATATCCAGTGATTCTGCTTCCACCATCGTGTGTTGGTTTGGTCCACGCCAGAGTGGCTGTGTCCTTACTGACATCTGTAACAATTAAGTTGTCGGGTGTGGATGGAGCTTGAGATGCTCGGATAGGTTCAGGTGTCTCTGCTGCCTCACCAATTCCTCGTTCGTTTTCAGCCGAGACTCTGAAGTAATACTCGACTCCCTCTTCCAAATCTGGAACCTTGTAGGAACATTTTTGCCAGTTCGTTGTTAGTGCTGTGAAAGCTTTCTTTGTTGCATCACGTTTCTCAATGATGTAATTTGAGATCTTGGATCCACCATCAATGATAGGAATTTCCCACTGAAGTGTTATGCTGTTTTTGGTAATCTCTCTAGGTTTTAAGTTGACTGGAGGCCCTGGTGTGTCTATAACTCGGACGTTGACAAATCCCGTCTTTTTCCCGGCAACATTTTCTAATGTCAAGACGTATTTTCCAGCATCATATCTTGTGCACTCAGGGACAACCACCAGCGTGTAGGACTCTGTAGTATCAATATGGGCACGACCCTTCAGAGGAACATCCTCCTTCATCCATGTGATTTCAGGAGCTGGTCGTCCCTTAATTGGCACAAATATGCGAATGGAACCACCAGAACGGACAACGAGGGTTTTTCTTAGTTCTGCATCAAGTTCAAAATCGGGAATTTCTTCACGGTCTACGAGTTCCACAACTTTTTCGATTTCAGCAGGTTCCCCTTGTCCTTCTGAATTAATTGCACTGACTCTGAAATTATATTTGCCTCCGGCTTGTAAGTTTGCAATAACAAACTCTGTGATTCTTAAAGGCCTTGCTGTGTCTTGAACCCAGTCATCTTCGCCTTCTTTTTTGTGTTCAACGATGTATCCCGTCACATCAAGGCCACCATCATAAAATGGTCTTCCCCAGTTAAACGTTGCTGTTGTTTTGGTGGTATCACTAATTCTTGGATTGGAAGGAGGTCCAGGTGGATCTAAAGATTGTATTTACACACACACAAACACACATTAAATCAGTATATATTAAATATTCAATTATTATTCAAATTATTTAAAAATTAATATAAGTATTTCACAGACCATAAAATGTGTCTCATGAACATTTGCTCCTTGCTAAAGCATATCCAAATAACAAAATTTTTTGTTGTAAATAAGAATGTTTATTCACTTACATGCAATATCCTTTGTCAGTACTGGGTCTGATGGTTCACTGGGCTGTCCAAATCCTGCTTTGTTTTCCGCAGTCACACGGAACTCGTACTCAACCCCTTCACTGAGACCTGCCACTTTGTACCGAAGATCTGAAATGGTCTTTTTTGAGGCTCGAACCCATCGCATGCCTCTTCTTTCTTTCCTTTCTACACTGTACCCTCTGATATCACTTCCGCCATCCACAGCTGGTCTCTTCCAGGATATTGTTACAGCAGTCCTGCTGACGTTATCAATTTCTGGTTTCGACGGTGGTCCCGGAGGTCCTAATATAAAAAAAAATATATATATATATATATTTGTATTAATGCATCACATATTAAGCAGCGAAGTGATGAGTACAGAATTATCTTAAAACATGACCTTACCAAAGCTGTCAACCATTTTGACTGGACCAGACTGGGTGGGATCACCGATACCATACTGATTTACAGCCAGAACTCGGAAAATATATTCGTTTCCTTTAATCAGCTTGCTGGCCACGAAACGGCAATCCATTACATTTTCAGCAAGCTTTGTCCAAAGCAAACGACTGGTTTCTCTCTTTTCCAGGATGTATGATTTGATTGTACTTCCTCCATCCTCTGCAGGTGGTAACCAGGTTAGTGTACACTTCTCTGCAGAGATGCTGCTTGCTTCAATTGGACCTGGAGGACCAGGCACATCAAGGACTTTGACTTTGACCTTTTCTTCCTTAATACCGAAAGGATTGCTGGCAGTAATGGTGTACTCTCCAGTGTTCTTTCTACTGGCATATTTAATAGACAGGGTTGAAGTTGTGGGAGTGGTTGTAATCTGAACGACATCAGATGGCTTGAATTCTCTTCCTTCCTTAGACCACACAGACGTAGGTGGCGGCTTTCCAAGAATGCTTGAAGCAGAGACAACAATAGTGTCTCCAGCCTTGACTGTGACTCCATCTTTCATTTCTGGGTCAATTGTAATGCTTGGGGGCTCTGTTTGCAGATAAGAGATTGTTATTGTAACTCAATGCTTTAAAATAATCTATTATACCAAAAATAAGGAGTTAAATATACCATATTCATCTTTGCAGACAAGAGTGTCTGTCTGTTCTGATGGAGCACTGATGGCACCGGCTGCATTCTTAGCTCTTATTCTGAAATCATACATGCAGCCTTCTTGCAAATCTGTCACTGTAAAGGCACAGCTTTGGATGTTGACATGATTTGCCTTCATCCAGGTCTTTCCTGGATGCTCTATTTTTTCAACTATATATCCGGTAAGTCTGTGGCCTCCGTCATATTTGGGGGCTGTCCACATGAGGGTGACGCCGGTCCTTGTAATGCTGATTACATCAGGTTTGCCAGGAGGATCTAAATATACAATAATGGTAGTAAGTGTACTATATGTACATTAGATGAAAGATAAATTGGTAAAGAAAAAAATGAAGTTGTTACCAATGGGGTCAAGTGCCACTAATGTCTCAGTGGGTTTGCTTGGTTTTCCCAGGCCAGCCATGTTAATAGCCATAACTCTGAATTCATACTCTAAACCTTCAACTAAACCAGTCACTCTGCACTCCTTCACTCTCAGAGGTGTCTTGCTGGCTCTCTTCCACAGTAAACTGTTTCTATCTTTATATTCCACATGGTACCCTAAAGAAAAAATAAATTGCAAATGTTCTTACAGTTTGAAATTCCATAAAAAATATTGTGTGTTATATTCCAGACTGTAATTAAAGAATTATTTACCTGTTATAGGAGAGCCTCCAGTATCCTTTGGATCAGACCAAGAAACAATTGCAGACTCATGGCGGATACTTAGGACCTCTGGTGGTGCTGGAGCCTCAGGAGCATCTTTAGAAAAATGAAAATGATGTTAAAAAATTACAATATGGTTACAGTCTTTATATCCAATTGGCTGAGCAGTTTGTCCAGCCAGGACATTATTGACAATGATGCACACCTTCGAGAGCTTCACATTCTTATCAATGTGTCAGGTTCATTCATTCATTCATTATCTTACGCTTATCCTCTATTAGGGTCGCGGTGGGGTTCCCCATGCCCATCCAGGGGAGAACGTTTCGGGCGCTGGGCAGATTGACCCAGGACAGGGCGCCAATCCATCGCTGGGCACACACTCACTCACACTCTATAGGGGGCAATTCAGAGAATTCAATTGACTTGATCCATGTTTTTGGACTGTGGGAGGAAACCGGAGAACCCGGAGGAAACCCACGCAGACACGGGGAGAACATGGAAACTCCACCCAGATGGGGATTCGAACCGGGAATCCCTAGCGCTGAGAGGCGAACGTGCTAACCACTAAACCACCATGTGTCAGGTTACTTTTAAAAATAATAAAAGAAAGGAAAATTATATCTGTAACTGGCCAACGAAGTGAATCATCTTTGCATCGTATTGCATTTAAATTTGACTGGAAGAAGATGCTGGAGCAACAAGTACCAAACAACAAAAACGAAAATGCTTCAAACAAAACCAAAAAAAGTGTCATTATGGTAGAACATTATTGTTTTTTTACCATTAATGTACAATTAATGGAAATAAAAAAAATCGGTATCCTGTTCCCTTTAAAAACCAGACAAGATTATGTTGCATAAGACCAATTTATTAATAATTTAGTTGAAATAAACAAATTAAGGAATTTTTATTATTATCACCACCACCACTATATTAGCTTCATCTGTTTGTCTGTGTGTTCGGTAAATGCTATTACACCCACTTCCCATTATCCGATGAAACTGAAACTTTAAAAAAAATTACCTAATAAATTAAATAATTAGTGGTAATTAATAGATTTGTTTTCTATGGAAAAATTTCCCATTTTCTACTAAATTTTCTACTTCCCAAACAGAATTCATTTAGGATAATGTAATGTAACATGATATAGAGGTGGTTTTTAAAAATGATTTTAAAGAATATTTTGCTCGTTTTCTGCAGTGTTTTTATAACCGTATTTTAAAAGCAATATTGCACTTAAGGCTGGGTATTAATGTGATTAAATCACAGGGTCTAACACCACCTCTCATGCTCCATGTCTTCAATAAACAGTAATAAATTAATGTCAATTTTTAATTAACTGACTCTGCAAATGTAATCAGTATTTGACTTCTATTGAAAGAAACTTTTAGACACAATTAAGGCACAATGTAGCTTACTGTTATTGTATTCAATGGCTTATATATAATGTCACTAATAACTGATAATAAAGGACAATCAAGTTGCACTTTTTTAAATACTATTTAACCACAGACAGTGGCTTTTATTTTTGTAGGCTGTGTTTGTTAAGTTTTGACCAGCAGGTATATAGCCCATCTTACACCAACAACCATGCCACAGGCACATTCACCAAGATCACATTTTGCCCTTGAAAGGTTAGAATGAAGATTATTTATCTGCTTGCTTAATAGAATGATATATTACAGATTTTTTATAATTTATATAATTTAAATTATTTACTTGCACTTTTAATTTATTTTTTATAATGTATATAATTTATAATGTACTTTTTATAATTATAATGCACTTTGGAGCTTTAAACTTGTGCTGTTTGATCCTGTAAATCTTCCTTTGCTACACAAACCTGATAAGGCCTAACTGACCTTGGCTTCTGGCTGAGGAACCTATGTTTACTTTCGTTACTCTTCTGTGAAAAATTGTCAAACTTAACTTTCTCATGGTCAGATATATTGACACACGTATTGTATTGGCTAACTAAAGGGTTCTTTTGCATGGGAAGAATGCCCTAGTTTTCTCTATTCATGTACCCATATATACAAGCTTTGACTTACAATTGAGGCATTGATGATTAACACTTGTGTGTTTGAAAACTGGTAATTTCAAACAAGGTTAAACTAGGACTTACTGAAAGGATGCTTAGCCACCACTGGATCAGATCTGAGGAATTCTCCAACACCATACTTATTTTCGGCGCATACTCGGAATAAGTACTCCGTTCCATCATGAAGTCTTGTGACTCTCATGGTGTTCTTCTGAATGGCTGAAGCAACCGTGGCCCATTTGTTATTTGTGGCTTGCCTCTTTTCCAAGATGTAATTGGAAATTTCTGCACCACCGTCATCCTTCGGTGGTTCCCATTCCAGAGTGATTCCATCAGCAGTGATTTCATCAAATTTGATAGGTGCCGTACAGATTCCTGGCTTTCCAACTACTTTAATGTCTATCATGCATTCCTTGGTTCCTGCTGCATTTTTCAAAATAAGGCAGTACTTTTCAGCGTCGCCTCTTTGGCAGTCATGTATCAGCAAGGTTGTGTTTGTCACTGTGGACTCAACAGAGATTCTTCCGCTATCTCCCAGAGTAACTCCACCCTTTTTCCATGTGACTGCTGGAGCAGGAATTCCAGAAATTGGGATGGTTAAACGAACAGTGCTGCCCTCCTTGGCCACATAACAAGAGTCTGGCAAGCCTGCTAGGTCACAGCTTGGTACAACTACAAACAAATAAGTTATTAAATTATTAAGCCAAATAAGGAACACATATTGAAAAGTATTAACAGCAATATATATATATATATATATATATATATATATATATATATATATATATATATATATATATATATATATATATATTATATACAGTAACAGACAAAAGATAAAAACAAACATCCTTTATTCCCAGCTAAATATACAATTTATGTACAACATAAATTATGTACACATGTTAGCACCCTGTTCTCTACTGGTCAGGACCCCAATAGTACCACCACAGAGCAGGTATCATTTGCTTGGTTCCTATCCCAGCAGTGTCAACTGAGGTGTTTAAATAAAACTACAGCGGCAATGCTGCACTAAACCCCCCCCACCGCATCAGTCTCTCTGCAGAACTGACAATAAACAATACACAATCCAAATTATACCTATTATGTGATGGTCTTGACCAATAGAGAACAGAGAACCAACAGGGGACTAACAAAAAAAAAACAATACAGATGGACTGCAGTCTGTAATTATAAAACCACAAAGTCCATCTACATGGTAAGTGGAGAAAATGGACAATGAAGCAAGAAGGAGGTGTGTCTAAACTAAATATATAATAATACATACCAATTTGATCCTTGGCCAAGACAGTGAGTTCAGTTGCGGGTCCTTCAGAGGACTCATTAAAAGCTTTAACTCTGAAAGTGTATTCCTTTCCTTCCTGTAGGTCCCGAATGGTGTATTGCAAAGTCTTTGACTTCATAAGCTGCTTCCATTTATCTTCACTTTCACTAATGTCAAGAGCATAAGCAACAATATGGCTTCCACCATCATTGATTGGCTTTTTCCAAGCAAGTGTGCAAGAATCCTTGGTAATGAGTGAAGGTTTCAAATCTGTGACAGGTCCAGGTTGCTCTGCAATAGATATAAATGAAATCTTGTTTATTTTTCATAGGTCATGCCTTTTAGTATGACCTACACTTTACAGTGAATTAAAAAGACAAAGGTGCAATGAAAAACTCACCTGATGCTTTCACTGGTCCGGCGGTCTCACAGCCTTCACCAATACCATACACATTTTCAGCTGAAACTCTAAAACAATAGGCTTTTCCAGCTTCTAGATTGGTAATCCTGAAAGATGTTTTGGGACACTCGGCAGCGACACATGTCCATGCCTTTCTTTCTGCCAGACGTTTTTCCACAACATAGCTCTTAACTGGACTTCCGCCATCAATTATTGGCGCATCCCATGTGATGGATGCATGACTCTTTGAAGTTTCTTTCACAATCAGATTGTGTGGTGGTCCAGGTGTATCTATTTTAAATGAAAATAGAATGAAATCAAATTAAGTAAGATTAATAAAGGCTATTCATATTCATTACAAAGAAGCCCAAAAAGTATATATACACTTCCATGGTGCTTATCAATATTAGTCACGATAGCTAGGGACTGGCTGTTCCAAATAGAAGACGATTTTTGAAAAGGTGTACTGTGTAATAGGGATGTCCTGCAGTCTTGCAAATTACAGATTGACCCTTCTCAGAAAAAGGGTCATGGCATGCATTTCAATTAATTTAGTATTAAGTTATATTGGAATTTGTGAAATGTGTGTGAAGATCAACAATCCTATCTTGCGATATTACTGCGATCTTGCCAGTAAATTGTCAAAACAGGCATGTGCCCAAACCTAAATGCTAAATAGCCAAAAACACTATTAAATATCACCGCATTTGTAAAGCGAATGCATATTCATGGATTTTTTATTCGCAGTACATTTGAGTCCAAGTAGTTTCACCACTAAAATAGCAATCCGTAAAACTCAGACTGCAACTGGCCCTTAAAGGAAATGGCAAGTGACACACTCATTGCTTTTTACACCTAAAACACATTATAAATAATTAAGAGCATAAGTACGTCTTTTGCGATTTTTGGGCTTGCACGGCATAAGATCACCGTTGGTACGATAGCAAAGGCACACTGATATGCTCTTTGGGAAAACCAAATACTATTAAAAAATATTGAAATGTACTGTTAATGCCGTAGTTCGCCAAAATCAAAAGCATCTAAATATTAGGCTTGCAGATTAAGGAAATAGCCTTGCGATTCCCGGTCCCACCAAGTACAGGGCTGCCCACTGCTCCAAACACATGTGCTCACTTCACCACTGTGTGTATATGTATGTTCTGCAAGGATGAGTTAAATGTGGAGGACAAATTCTTTTGTGTGTAAGTACAGTAGGCATAATAAATCACTTTAATGTGAATCCCTCTTTAATGTGAATACCTTGAGCTCCCATTGTAATAGAAGAATATAGCTAACCTTTGAAATCTATTGAAATCCAGTAAGAAAGATAATATTTATTGCACTGAAGTGCATACAGATTGTTTGACTACCCAGTAGAAACATAAAAACTCACCCAACACTTTAACAACAATAGTGTAGGATTTGGAACCACTGCTGTTTTCAAGGGTTAGCACATATTTGCCAGCATCATATCTGTTGATGTTTTCACAGTACACAAACGTGTCCCATTCAGTTGTGTTGATAATTAGCCCTTGTCGCTCCTTCAAGTTGGCATTGACCTTACTCCAAGTGATTTTCGGTGCAGGTCGGCCTCTTACTGGCACATAAAGTCTCATAGTTACGCCAGCACGCAATACCAGGGCTTTTCTAAGATCTGCATCAAGTTCAGCCTCAGGGGCAACTGGGAAAATTTAAAAGCAGATTACCAGGTTAAAGGGTTCACAATTTCAAAATATAATATAATATGCTATGAAATAAGCAAATCTATCTGCGTACTCAAAATATCCTTGGCCATATGCTTTCCAGGAACTTCACTTGGCTCACTGAAGCCAATCTTGTTTACAGCGGATATTTGGAACTGATACTCTGTGTTGTCTAGGAGACCTGTAACAAGGAATTTTGTATTCTGTAGATTCTTTGGGATGTTACACTTTATCCAGTCCTCAGCATCTGCTCTCTTGACCTCGACCAGATATCCCAAAATTTCACAACCACCATCATAAGCAGGCTTGGTCCAGGACAAACTGATTGTGCTGTGGGTAGAGTCAATGACCTTGGGGAAAGCCGGTGGTCCAGGAGGATCTGTAGTTAAAAGAAAGAATAAACAATCACACATAGAAAGTCATCTATAAACAATTTACTCTTTGTATTTAAAAAAAAAAAAAGAATCAGATGCTGAAATTATTACTCACACAATGGGTCCAATGCAAGAGCCGCTTGAGAGGCATCACTAGGTTTTCCAAGACCAGCCTTATTGAGCGCAATCACTCTAAACTCATACTCTGATCCTTCAGTGAGTCCTCCAGCTTTGATGGTTCTGTCAATTACAGGTCTTCTGTTGATTTTGGACCAAGCAAGTTCCTGAACCTCCCGTTTCTCAACCATGTATCCGAGGATTGCTGATTTGCCATCATCGGCTGGAGCCTTCCAGCTCACGGTCATGTGGTCTTTGGTGATGTTAGTAACAACTGGAGGGTCACATGGCCCTGGAACATCTAAATGGGAAAAGACAACAGGGCATTGTTTAGAACCTTAAAGTTTCCTTACACTTTTAAAAGTCTATGTATATTTGTATAATTTCTTACCATATGGGTTCTTAGCTATAACAGAGTTTGTGACAATAGGATCACCAACACCATATTTGTTTTCGGCACTGATGCGGAATTCATATTCATGACCCTCAATCAGTTTCTCTACTGAGCAATCTGTAAGTTGGCCACTGACATTGGAAGTAACCTGTGCCCAGTTGGCTCTGCTTGTTTCACGTTTGTCAATAATGTAGTTGGTTATTTCAGCACCACCATCTGAATGCGGAGGCTCCCACCTCAGTTTAACCCGATCTGCAAAGATCTGGCTGATCTTTACGGATGCTGGGGGTCCGGGTTTATCTGCAAAACAAGAGCAGTTATATTTTAACTCGATGATGACAAAAACAATTACTAAACTCATTCGTAAAAAGCATTCCTGATGGCCTAATTCTAATGTCATTTAGAGCACCCCAGTAATTGATGATCCATTACGTGTGTGGATGTGGAAGCTAAGTGGTAAGGTTGTTGGCTAGCACACTGAAGGTTGTGGGTTCACATTCCAGGTCAACTAAAGTGGGTTTTGAGCATGGCAGTTAACCCTCATTACTGTGATGTATTCTGACCCCAACCAAGTTGGGTTAGTTTAAGTCTCTTTGGATAAAAGTGTCAGCTAAATAAACAAAATAAACTAATGCAATGTAACATGTCTTTAAAGCATTAATATTAAATTTTTGTATTCAGATTTTGTTCCTATTGTTTCATCCTCATGAGACAGAAATGACAATGTACTCACCCAAAACTTTTAGCTTAATATTGCCAGACTTGGTACCACTTGGATTCTCAGCAACAATTGTGTACTCTCCAGACTCCTTCCTTGTTACAGAGAATAACTCTAGCAGGAAGAGGTGTCTCTTTTGAGACATTTTTATGCCTTCAACAAGTGATAATGGCACTCCATCTTTCTTCCAAGTGACCTTTGGAAGTGGCTTTCCATAAACCTCAGCATAAAGGCAAACATTTGTTCCAGCTTTGGCTATAATGAGGTTCTTCATTTCAAGACTGATATCGACTCTTGGCGGGACTAAAATAAGCCAAATGAAAATAAACAAAGTATTAACACCTTTCAAATCAAGACAAGTATTACATGTAAATGAACATGGAGACAGAGCCACACTTACCATGCTCAGCAATAACCGTGATGGCATCTGACTCTTCTGATGGCAAACTCATATTAATGGCTGTCTTTGCAATAATTCGGAATTTATATTGGGATCCTTCTTCAAGTCCAGTTACAGTGAACTCCTCTTTGGGCACGTTTTGGCAATTTGAATTCACGCGCACCCACTTATCAACAGGAAGCTTGGAAAACTCAACATAATAACCAATGAGTTTGCTACCACCATCGTGCTTTGGACGGTTCCAGACAAGAGATACAGAATTCTTTGTGACATCAAGAACCTCTGGTTTTCCAGGTGGATCTGATGGAAAAACAATAGTATTTTTATAAGTCGGTTTTTATCACAACTTTTTCACATCACATATCTCCTCTAGCACACATACCAACTGCGGTCCTTGCTGTAATGATCTCTGTTGCTTTGCTTGGTTTGCTCTGGCCAGCCTTATTGACAGCAGATACTCTAAAAGTGTATTCTAGACCCTCGATAAGACCAGTGCAGGTGTATTCCAAGGCACGAACAAGCGTCTCATTTGTCTTGACCCACAGAAGGCTGTTCCTCTCCTTACGTTCAATCAAATAGCCAATAATAGGGCTTCCACCATCAGTTGTAGGTTTCTCCCAAGATAATACAACAAAGTCCTTATTGATCTTGTTGACGCAACAATTCCTTGGTTCACTGGGTGGATCTGGAAGAATCCATTGAAAAATAATTATATTTTTTAAAGCAGGAACATAAAAAAAATGTTTAAAAACTGGAGCAAACATACCAAATGGATATCTAGCGATCATTTTTTCAGAGTAGATTGGCTCTGAAACTCCAAACCGATTCTCAGCACGCACTCGGAAGCCATACTCTTTGCCAGGGGTGAGCTTTCCAACTCTGCAACTGGTCTTGGTGCAAGAGGCAACTGCAGGGACCCAGTCACCCTGACTCACATCACATTTTTCAACAACATAATTAGTAATGTTGCTTCCACCATCCTCTGCGGGCGAGTTCCATGCTAGAGTGCAGGCATCGATGTCCAAGTCAAGAACTTCCAGGGGACCCTCTGGTGGTCCAGGGATATCTGAATAAAATATGAAGCATATTATAGCTTCATAACTCTCTTTTTATGTATATAGCTTGGAATTATAGTGGATACTTACCATAAATGATGATTCTGAGGATTTGGTTCACCTTCGAAATACTGTTTTCAGCAGTCAGACTGTAATACCCACTGTCTCGCCTTGTAACGTCCTTAATCATGAGGATGGTTGAAGACAGCGTTTTTTGAACTGAAAGTCGATCGGATGTAACCACATCATCACTTCCTCTCCTCCATGTAGTCACTGGAACAGGTTTGCCAGATATGAGTGCTTCAACCTTCAACTTCGTTCCAGCCTTTGCGGTCACCACATCGGGCATGATGAGCTTCGGTGCCACTGAAAACAGAAGACGCAGAAATATTTTTAAAAATTATGAGAACCTGGGGGGTGCTAAAATTTTAATGGGGTGAAATTAGACACACTGGCACAACTATAAAATAGGAGTTAAAATTTACGTACTTAGCTGTTCTTTTACTTCAAAGATTCCTTCAGCCTCTCTAGGCAGACTGCAACCAACTGAATTTCTCGCAGCAACCCGGAATCTATATTTTGTGTTTTCTTTCAAACCGACGACAACAATGGTCAGGTCTTTCACAACCGAGTAGGATGTCCATTTATCCTCAGGTTGACTTGCCTCCTGGTAATCAACTATATAGCCATTAATTTTAGCTCCACCATCTCTCAGCGGCTTCAGCCATCCAAGTGTTGCAGTGTTTTTAGTAATCTCCAAGACGTCCATCTTTTTGGGTGGATCAGGTTCACCTAAAGTCAAATAAATTGAACCTTAGAGATGTTGGGATATTCCTGTTAGTTTACATTATTTAATATATTTTACTTACTCATAGCATCTGTGGCCAAGTACGATTTTGGGGAGTCCTTTGGCACACCAATGCCATACTTGTTAACTGCCATGACCCTAAAGTAGTATTCTGTTCCTGGAGTCATATTTGTAACTTTGAAGCTCGTCTTCTTTAAGTCATTTGTACAATTTGTCCATGTCTTTCTGTCCACTTCACGTTTCTCAACAATGTAGTTCAAGATTGGACTGCCACCATCGTTCTCTGGAGGTGACCAGGAAAGCTGGCAGGTTGTCTTTGTAACATCTGTTGCTTCCAGTTCACCAACAGGTCCAGGAGTATCTGTATAATGTAAAATATATAGCCTTAATCCACTACCTTAACTAATTTGCCCTTGTAAAAAAGTGGTAATTTCCTAAATCATCAACATACCCAGGACTTTGACGCGTACAAATACAGCTTTTTCTCCTGAAGGGTTGGAGAGTGTCAAAGAATACTTTCCAGAATCTTCTCTTGTGCTCTCAGGGATTACAAGGAAGGTCATTGTATCAATCTGATCCACATGACCTCTCCTGACAACGTTGTCAATTCCAATGCGTTTCCAGGTCACCTTAGGTGCAGGTCTTCCTCTGATTGTAGCAAACAGCCTAATAGGACAGCCTGCTCTTACGCTGAGTCCCTTTCTCAAACTGGCATCCAGGTCAATTTCAGGTATTTCTGAAGATTAATGAAAAAAAAAGTAGAACATTACTTTTGGTTAACATTGTTTTTTTTTGTGTGTGTGTGTCTTGGATGTATCTTACCATTAATTTCTTTTGGTGCAACAGAATCTTTGAGTTTTGCAGGTCGACCCCAGCCAACTTGATTTTGAGCAGAGACACGGAACTCATATTCCTTCCTTTCATCCAAGTTAAGCATTGTAAATTCAGTAAGGACAAGCTGTCCAGTGGTGTTGCATTTTGACCAGCCCTCTTCTGGGTCTCGTTCCTGTTCACCTTCCATTTCAATTTTCTCTCTCATTTCAACCAAATAGCCAATGATTGGTGCACCACCATCATAGACTGGTTTGGACCAGCCAAGTGTAACTGATGTCTTTGTACTGTCGACCACTTTCAGGCTGCCAGGAGGACCAGGTGGTTCTGAAATATTAAGAAATGCAAATGAGCATAAGACCTGAGCACTTAACACTCATAACATTACCAGACATACAGAAAGAGCTCCATACCTATAGGGTCCTTCGCAGCAATTGGTCTCGAGGGTTTACTTGGTTCTCCAAGGCCAACCTCATTTTCAGCTTTAACCCGGTACTGATATTCATGGTTGGGAATCAAATTGGTCACTTTCATACGCCTTTCAGAGATAGGGCTTTTGGTGACTGGCACCCATTTCACAGCACGCTTTTCCTTTCTTTCAAGAATGTAGCCAGTAATAGATTTTCCACCATCACTCTCAGGAGGAGCCCATATCACAGTCATCTCATCCTTGCCAATTTTGGTGACCTCAGGTGGATCTGGTGCACCAGGCCTGCCATATAGTGTTTTGGCAATAACAGGCTTACTTTCCATTGGAGGTCCTGATCCCATCTTGTTTTCTGCTCTAATCCTAAAGATATACTCATTGCCCTCCACGAGGCGAGTCACGTTACAGTAGCTGGTGACCACGTTGGCAGAATATGTTGACCAAACCATTCTTCTGGTCTCACATTTTTCTAGAATATAGCTATCAACCTCACAGCCACCATCATCCTCTGGAGGATCCCAAACAACTCTGCATTTATCAGTGGACACACCAGTAATCTTGACATCTCTGACTGGTCCTGGTATATCTAAAACACTTAGAGTTGCATATGCAGTGAAAGTACCAGCTGAGTTTGTTGCAGTGATTACATACTTTCCAGTGTCGGAACGTTTGGCTTTCGTCATAATGAACTTCGAGTAATCTGATCCAGTGTCAACTGTAACTCTTGGGTTATCTTCTGTAGCCTTGTCCTTCACCCATTTGACCTCAGGATGCGGCTTTCCTCTGAGGGCAGCCTCGAGTCTGACGGTGTCACCAGCTTTAACCACTATAGTACCAGCAAATTTGAGGTCGAGAACTGGTTTCTGAATTTCTTCCTTGACCAGAATCTCTGATGTCTTCACCCAGTTACTTTCTCCCCCATCGTTTGTTGATTTAACTCTGAACTGATAGACATGGTTCTCGACACATTTGTCAACCATGAAGTAGGTGTCTTTGAGTATATTACTATGCAAGCTGTCCCACTCCTCTGCGTCCTTGGCTTTCCTTTCCAGAACGTAAGATAGATTAGGGCTGCCACCATCATAATCCGGTCTGCGCCATCTGAGGAATACAAAGTTCTTGCCAATATCAGCTACATGGAAATTCTCTGGCTCACCAGGTTTCTGGAGTGGATCAATTGCAAGGATAGGTGTCTTGGTTTCAGTTCCTGGTCCGGGACCACATTTGTTCTCTGCAGATACACGGAACAAGTATTCGTGGTTCTCTAAAAGTTTGGCCTTTACCTTGCGGTTGGTGCAGTCAGAGGAAATCATTGACCATGCACGAATGCTTGGCTCACGGCACTCAACGATGTAATTTGTGATCTCAGTGCCTCCATTGTCCTCAGGGGCATCCCAGTTGACCATGCAAGAGTTCTTGGTGACATATGTCAGGGTGAGATTCCTACAATGTCCAGGTCTATCTAGTACAGTCACAGCAATGGTAGCTGAAGCTTCTCCACCCTCGTTTACAGCTTTGAGTACATACTTTCCATGATCTGCCCTTGTTGCTTCTTTGATACGCATGTGCACAACAGGGAAGTTATTTGTAATGGTGGTACGTTTATCTCTTTCCAAGACATTTTCTCCTCTAGTCCAAGTTATTTCTGGGTCAGGCCTTGCCTTTACATATCCAGTAATATTAATGTTATGGCCTACACGGACAGTCACATGCGTTCGGCATGTAAGATCCATTTCAATCTCTGGTGGGATAAGGATATCTTGGGCAGTAATTGATTCTGGGATTTCTCTTGTTTCACCTTCTCCAATCATGTTGACTGCTTTGACTCGGAACCTATACTCTGTGCCTTCAGTGAGACCCTTGACTCTGTAAGCACATTGCTTAATAAGATCATCTTTGTTTACTTTTTCCCATTCACCACCTGCTTTTTGCCATTCAACAATGTAGCCCAAAACTGGACTACCTCCATCTTTATTGGGTTTTATCCAGACTAAATCAGCATATGTGCAACTATAGTCCTTAACTCTCGGGTTGACTGGTGGTCCGGGGACTGTAATTTGTCGACAAGGTTTGACTGGGTCAGAAATTGGGGAGGGTCCACTGAAACCGGCTATATTTTCTGCGAATACCCTAAACTCATAATCATTACCCTCAAAAAGCCCAAGCACTCTAAATCTAAGGTCCTTGCAAGGTGTCTTGTTCACCCGGATCCATTTACCTCCCTTATGCCTGCGCTCAATAATGTACCCGCTAATAGAACTACCGCCATCATACAACGGCATTGTCCAGCCAAGCGTAAGTGAATCCTCTGAAACATCTGATGCAACAGGTTTTCCAGGATGACCAGGTGCCTCAAACTGGTGCTTTGCCACAGTTGGGGCACTTTCTAAAGGTGCACCAATTCCCATCTTGTTTTCTGCACGGATTCTGACCACATATTCAACCCCACTCTGCAACCTAGAAATCTTAAGCCTGGTGGAAGTACTTCCAGAGCTTACACCACCCCAGGTTTCTTTGTTAGACTCCCTCTTTTCAATAATGTAATTCATGACTGGGCTTCCACCATCATCTTTAGGAGGACGCCATTCAATAACCATGGAATCTGGCGTTACCTCAAGAATGTTAACTGGACCAATGGGTGCAGCTGGAACATCAAGTACAGTGACATTCAGGGAAACAGTCTTGCTACCAGCTGGGTTAGATACTGTAAGAATATAGATTCCAGTATGGTTTCTTGTGCACTCTGCAATGTTCAGAACAGTTGAGAAGTTGTCCGTGTCAATCTTGGTATTTCCTTCGCTTTTGATTTCTTCACCATCAATGACCCACTTTGCAGTTGGCACTGGAATACCTCTCATAATTGCTGGTAGTCTAATAGTGCTTCCTGCCTTTACAATGATTCCCTCAATCAGTTTTACATCTACTTCCACAATTGGTGGTACTGCAAAAGAAGAAGGAGCATTGTTTAAATATCAGAAAGGAACATCTTATTTTTAATGGTTTTCATGGGTCAGGTTAAATTTACCAAGTTTTTCTCGACAGAGGACTGGCACAGTGGTGTCTGGTCGGCCAAGGCCAATCGCGTTCTCTGCCTTCACACGGAACCTGTAGGTTTTGCCCTCTTCTAACCCAGTCACATGGCATTCTGGAATGCTCACGGTCTTGAAGACAATCCAGTCTCTCTCCCCCTCCTCTTGATATTCAACCAGGAAACCAGTAATTTCACTTCCTCCAGTACGATCAGGCCAGTTCCATTGGAGCCACACCTCTGTTTTGTCCACATCTACATGATGAAGGTCTTTTGGTGGACCAGGTGGGACTGAAATACACAAAATGATTCTATTATTTCATCACAGCTCATTAAAGCATCTAAACAACTGACTATCATGACCATGACTACTTACATAGTGGGTTCATTGCCTTCACAGCTTTACTAGTCTCAACATATTCACTTCTTCCAAATTGATTTTCGGCTGCCACGCGGAACATGTATGATGTGCCTTCCATCAAATGCTTTGCCATCAAGCTTCGTTTTTTAGATGATGAGCAAACTGGAACCCACTGTGCGGAGGCAGTATCCTTTTTCTCCACAACAAAGTTAGTGATACGGACGCCACCATTGTCTTCTGGATCTTTCCAGGAAAGCTGAGCTGAGTCGCTTCTTACATCAGATACCCTTAGATTCTGAACTGGGCCAGGTTTGTCTAGAATAAAAGATAAATACATCATGGATTTAGCAGAGTCTTAAATTATGTGTTGACAAAAAAAAATCATATCCATCTAAAATAATTAATGACAAATATTAACACATTTAAAAAATATCTTTAGACTCATTCATGACATTATAAGTAGTGAGGTGCATATAATCATCCAGCTGGTGTGGTAGCTATAAATTTAAGGTGATGGGCTATCAATCTCATTGTTGAGTATTCAAATTCCAGTGTGGGCTCTTGAGCCCCTAAAATTTATTACTTCAGAGGCTTTTTATTTTTCAATTTCATACCAAAGAAAATACCTACCCAGTACAAGCACAGTGCATGTTGCAGTTTTTGATCCAGCTGGATTTTCAACATTGAGAGTATAGTCACCACAGTCATTGCGGTTGCAATACCGCATCTCAAGCTTGGATCTCACTCCAGAGGTCTCAATTTCGGCTCGAGGAGGTATGTCTGCTTCATTTTTCTTCCAGGTGACTTTAGGAAAAGGCATACCCTTGATTCCAGCAACAATTTTAATGTGAGTTCCAGCCATGGCTTTTATCTCACGGGGCATGCCCATATCAATCAGCAGTTCTGGTGGTTCTGCAGGTTTTGAAAAAAAACCAAAACACTGTATTAGAAAGCAAGCATCTATTGATTTTTGGTAATAGAATTGAAATTAATGTTAATTTACCAAGCCTGTCTTGTGCACGAATAGGTTCTGGAACATTGGCAGGATCAGATTCACCAGCTGCGTTTACAGCTTTCACTCTAAACCTGTACAAAGCTCCATCTTCAAGATTAATGACTTTAAATTTAGTTTCCTGGCAGGACTCAGGGGTCTGGTTGACCTGTAGCCATTCTTCGGCTCCAGCTTTCTGGTATTCCAGGAGATATCCGAAGATTTTGCCTCTTCCACAGTCCTTTGGTGGTCCCCAAGAAAGAGTAACGGAGTCTTTTGTTTTGTCAATTGCCATTGGATTTACTGGTGGGCTGGGAATCACTTTGGGGGAAAAATACATTTTTTAAAATGTAAAACAGCTTAAAGTAAGAAATGTACTCTGTCATAACATATGAGGCCCTATCTTACACCCTGTACAAGGTGGGATCGAATTGAGGTGTATTCAGGTAAATTTTTGTTGTATTGCTATTTTGACAATGGAAAACACAGGTGCACCACTGACTATCTATCACTGCATTTGTACCGAAAATGCATATAAATACGTAATCTACACTATACTGTGTTTCCCATTTACATTTAAATGGTATACCTCATGGACCAGGGGACCAAAACTCACCCAAGAATAATTAAGAGGACTAGTAGTGCCATATTTTTTTCCTTTGATACGATAGGAAAGACACACTACACTGCATAAATAAAACTTGCACGTTTCACAGTTGGCGGTTTGTTAAAGATTGCTAAAATAGGGCCTATAGTATAATACTTTGCTGGAACAGTTTAATAATAGTGCACGTTTGACCTTTTACTAATAGATCTTACCAATGGGATCCTTTGCAAACACAGGTTTTGAAGGTGGACTGGGGTCTCCAACACCAATCACATTTTCTGCCATGACACGGAACTCATATTCACAACCCTTCAGAAGATCAGGAACCCAATGCTCTGTTTTAGGATAAATTCGCTCAGTTCCAACACGGGCCCAGCGGTTTGACATTGTTTCCCTTTTTTCAATGATGTAGTTTGTGATAGGTTTTCCACCATCAGCTGGTGGTTCCCAGGAAACTAGTGCTGTGTCTTTGTAGACCTCTTTCACCACTGGTTGCTTGGGGGCATCTGGTGGCTCTGTTTTGGGTAAGACAAAAGAATATTAGTTTTATTATAGTTATGGAGAACCAAGCTGGTCATTTGAAATAGCTAACAAGGTGCTACTACTTACTGAAGACATCTCTGGCTTTTGTGTCTGCAGACAGCAATGGGTCGCTGATGCCATGAATGTTCTGAGCACAGATTCGAATAATGTACTCTCTGCCCTCAATTAGTTTTGGAACTTTACATGTTGTTCTAGTGCATGACTCTGTAACAGGCATCCAAAGATCCCTGTTGGTGTCCCTCTTCTCAACAATATAATTGGAGATAGCACAGCCACCATCATCCAGTGGTGGGTTCCAAGAGATGACCATGTAATTCCTATAAATCTCATCAAAGACCACTGGGCCTTCCGGAGGTTGTGGTCGATCTGAAAAAAATTGTTTTTTAATGAGTATTTATACAAACATGAATAAAATGTGATGTTACTGTGTATGAAAGAAATAAGAATTAATGGAAAACGCACCAACAACAATAACGGTACAGATGCCCTTCTGTGTGCCAGTGGAGTTCTCTGCCACCACGGTATATTTACCACTGTGATCCCGCTTGGCCTTTTCAATAGACAAGGATAGGGTCTTACTGGTGCTGGTGAGGGCAATTTCCTCATTTGCTTGAATCTCCTCATCATTTTTAAACCATTTGATTGTAGGTGTTGGCTTGCCAGCAAGACGACCTTGAAGAATGCAGGGTTGCCCAACTCTTACCAATACAGTGTCACGAAACTCTAGGTCCAGGACTGGGGGCTCTGAGACAGAAAATATATTTTCATAAATTAAATTCGCTTCGAGTATTTACGAGCTTAACAATCCCATCATGTATTTGTATCTTACCCAAGTCCTCCTTGCATGTAATTGGTTTGGTGCTAAATGAAGCCTTGCCTCGACCAATCTGATTCACAGCACTGACACGGAACTCGTAGGTCGAGTTGGCTTTGAGATCAGTGCAGGTAAATTTACGATCCATCAGTTTGTCTTCCGTGGCGACGGGGACGAAGTTATCCTTTCCGAGTTGACGGACTTCAAGAACATAGCTTGTTATATCAGCGCCTCCATCATACTTCGGTGGTCTCCATTTCACACTGACTGAATCCTTTGTCACAGCAGTTACCTCCAGGTCTTCTGGACGCTCAGGAACAGCTGAGAATGAATTGCAATTAGCAAGACCATGGAATTATAAAAGGGAACCAAAGACTAAGGTTTTATTGAAATCAAACCAAAAACGAAAAGCAGAACTTACAGATTGGATCTTTAATAAGTACTTGTGATGTCGTCTCAATAAAAGGTCCTCTTCCAATAATATTTTCAGCAGCAATTCTGAAGAAGTAAGCCTTGCCATCAATTAGACCCTGCACCACAGCGTTGTGCCTTGTCACAGTATAGGTTACTGAGGTCCATCCTCTGCGGTCAGCCTCTCTCTTCTCAATGATGTAGTTGGTGATAGCTGAACCACCATCATCTTCAGGTGAATACCAAGTCAGTTTGCAAGAGTCAGTTGTAAGATTTATCCCAGTGAAGGGCTGACCAACAGGTCCAGGAACATCTAGAATCCATAAAAAATTCCTTAGTAAACAAAAGTGCATTCTTAAACTGATTAAAAAAAATACATAATAGGAGGAATAGAGTACATACCCAGGACCTCCACGATTACCGCCTTCTTTCTTTCACCCCCTTCATTCTTGGCACTAAGGGTGTAAATGCCTTGATGATGTCGTCTGCAGTTCTTAATAACCAGAGAGGAGCTTATAGAAGTTTCCTCAATGACAGCCTCTTTGGGCATATCCCCAACATCTTTGCTCCATGTAATCTGTGGTGCTGGTTTTCCAGAAACATAGGCAATGATGCGAATCACACCACCGGCATGAACAACAATTTTCTCCTTTACGCTAGCATCCAGGTCCACTTCAGGAGGAACTGTTGAGGGTACAAAGTACAATTTCACATGATGGTGTACAAAGATTTAATGGTACAATTGTTCAGATATAGCCGTCACAACTCAGAAATGAATGAATCTATAATAGTGTGTTAATGGTTAATTATCCTGCAGAGTGATAAGTCAATTTTTAAGATCACTAGTCCCTACTCTGCTAGGCAATACTCACTTTTTGGTGGGTTTTGTCAGTTTTTTGGGAAAAAAAACTATTTAAATAACATAAAATAAAAACAAAACAACTTCCACACCGCCTAAATATAAAGTTTCCTGCATATAATACAGTACGTCTTACCACTCTTCTCCACCATTCACAAATGTCGCTGCTAGGTCGACATAGAAGTGGTGAGAATTAATCTTAAGCAGCTATTTGGTGGTACCTTAATAGTAACAGCTCTGCTCTCGTTCGAGCCTTATTTCACCCATTTATTATTTTTTAATTCTTCTTCTGTGCTTTCTACCGGGTTTGTGTTTTTGTCAGTCTTTTTAAAATGAGGACTAGAGTTATCGAGTTTACTCTGGTTCTTATTCTGTGTTTTAACCATGTCTGCGAACCCTACATGGAACCATGTTAGGGAGCATTACAGCAGGTCCTTCATTCATGCTGCAGTTAGACTGTACAAGCAGCACTGCTCTCCGTAATCAAACCAAACTAAAAATATGATAAATAAATTTATCATTGATGGTGCAATATATATTTCAATCATTTTTTCTGCTTTGCAATCTGATATCAAACTGTTTCATTATATGTGTAATTTTTGTTTCATTTGTTCCTCTGTGTTATATGTCATGTACATAACTGTAAATTAGAATTTATCTTGTATATATAGATCTCAGTTTCTATTATACTTTATTATTTTTTCTAAACTTAATTCTTTTTAATAGCAAAATATTTTTTACTGTTCCCACCTTTTTTTTTATTTCCCTATTGTGGGACAAGTAAATTTGTTTTTTTTTATAGCTGTTCTGTGATGGTCCTGAACAATAGAACCAACAGGGGAAAACAGATGTACTACAGTACGTAATTCTGAACGACCATCTATCTATATGGTAAATCGATAAAACAAGACAACGGAGCAAGATTATGATCATCAATAAATGGAAAATTTTTATTGTATTAATCAGTTCTTACTTGTTCTGTCCTTGATTTCAATTACTTCAGAAACTTCACCAGGTTCCCCAACTCCTGCAACGTTTACTGCTCTCACTCTAAAACGATACAGTCCAAGCTCCTTGAGTCCAGGTACTACGAACCTTGTTCCTCTAATCTCCTTATCTTTAGCCTAGAAACCAAAATAATTCAGTTTAGCCAACAATGACAATAGAATTTTTTTTATTACATTAAGTCAATTTAGTACCTTTTCCCATTCCTCCTTTCCTTCTTCTTTGTATTCAACAAAGTATCCTGTAATTTTCGATCCACCATCAATCAGTGGAGGAATCCATTCCAGATCCACAGTGGACTTGGTACAGTCAATTACTTTCGGAATTGGAGGTCCCGGTGGAGCTGTAGGAACAGCAAAAATTTAGAAAAGACAAATTTAAAATACCAGCATATCATTTGTTATCCATGCTTTTAATACCAAATTAGCACCATTAATATGAATACTGAGACAAACCAAGTATTAATTAGACTGAACCCGACATTAGACTAGACTAAATGGTTTCATATTAGGTTTAGTCTCAGCACTGTGTATCCAGTTTTGAATCTCAACTGGTTTCCTTCCACAGTCCAAAAACATGGATTCAAGGTGAATTGGCTACTCTAAGTTGTTACCATCTAAAATAATTGCCCCATATAGTTTATGTGTGGTTGTTATGTGTGGTTGTAAAACGGTGGTAGTAGTAGAGGACTAAGCAGAGGATTATGAGATGGGATTGGATGATTTGCATGTGTTGTTGTGAATCTGAGGTTGTATTTCCCTTATTTTAAGACTTTCCAAAGATAAGGTATTTATTTACTGATGCATCCAATCAAAGATTTCAAAGGTGATCTATCCATCCACATGACTATAAATGCTAGGTTGATTTTCAGTTACTATTTTAATGCCAACATACCAATTGGGTCTCTTGAGACAACAGGATCTGATGGCAGGCTAGGAAGGCCACATCCAGCAGCATTGATGGCAGTGACACGGAACTGATAAGTCGCTCCTTCCAAAAGACCAGTCACAACATGGGAAACACCGAGAGGCTTGATTCTGATGGGGTCGCGGTTTACTTTGGTCCAGCGTTTGGCAGTTGTTTCCTTCTTCTCCAGCCAATAGCCAGTAACTGGAGAACCACCATCATATTCTGGCTCCTCCCATTCCACGGTCATCGATTCAAGAGAGATTTCTGGAACAGTTGGCTTGTTGCATTGGCCAGGAACAGCTGTGTAAATGCAAAATTGAACAAATACATTTTAAAAAATCATGCTTAGTACACTATTTTCCTACATTTTGTTAATACCAAGGTACACAAATTACTTACTAAAAAGGTTTCTTGCTTTTTCGGGCTCGCTGTATAGTGGTGGTCCAACCCCGTACTTGTTTTGAGCCATTATACGGAACTCGTATTCATGCCCTTCTGTGAGTCTCTGAACTGTGTATGCACATTCTTTGGGATCACTGGTCACATGTACCCAAGACTTTCTGTTGTCCTCACGCTTCTCAACGACATAGTTAGTTATCTTGGAACCGCCATCATCTGTGGGTGGTTTCCAGGACAGGCCAATTCTTTCGGCGAAGACCTCTCCGATTTTGACAGGTCCAATTGGTGGTCCAGGTCGTCCTACGAAGTCATATTCTAGTCATATTTTGAAAGCTCTTTATTGTACATACTGGTAAATATGGTTTTACAGACAGGCTTACCCAAAATAGTAACCCTTATATCCTTAGAGGCCTTGCCCAGGCTATTAGTTGCTGTCAGTGTGTAAATTGCACTGTCCACTCTTCTAGACTGTTGTATAATCAGGGAGCATTTTTCATCAGAGACAAGCTTGTTGATATGCTGATCATACTGCATGTCAACCTTTTCATCAGGCTTCTCAAATGAGGCTTTCTGCCAAACTAAGGATGGGAATGGACATCCCTGAATCCTAGCAATAATGTTGACATCAAATGTTTCTGCCCCCTCCAAAGATTCTCTGAGCTCGATACTCGGCGCACCTGAAATGATATTTGGTCATCATTATGGAACTGAACAGGATTTTAAAAAGCACTTTTTATGGAGCACAGAGTCTGAATTCTGAATACTTACATGTTTGATCCTTAATGATAATTGGTCCAACTGTAACAGAGGGTCGACTTGGGCCAGCTTCATTCACTGCTTTGACACGGAACTCATACTCCCCACCCTCTTTAAGGTCCTCAACAATGAAAGTGGTCTCCTCAACATCCCTCTTATTGCACTGTTTCCAGGTCTCCTTTTGGGGACCACTCGTGTCCCAGCTCAGTCTTTCAATAATGTAATGTGTTACTGGGGCGCCACCATTATTTTTAGGGGGTACCCATGTCAGAGTCACAGTGTCCTTGGTGACAAGATTGATCTTGACCTTTGTTGGAGGATCAGGGGGATCTAAATACATGGTGAGTACGAGGTAAGCATGGTTTAAGTATATATATATTTATATATATATAAAATCTGAGTAAGTAGTAATGAACCAACAGCTAAACTTACAGATTGGATCCCTTGCCTTTACAGGCTCTGTAGTCTCAGTAAAGGGCCCCATTCCCAGTCGATTCTCAGCACGAACTCTAAACAAGTATTCCTGGCCCTCCAGAAGGTCAGGAACCACATAGGCCATACTGGCACAGGCTGCATTCACGGTTGTCCACGCCTTTCCAGATACAGCCTTCTTTTCAATGAAGTAGCTTTTGATTCTCTCTCCACCATCAGTGTCTGGCAGTTTCCAGATAAGTCTCATGGTAGCTCTGGTAACATCTGTGACCTTAAGCTCTTTAGGTGGTCCAGGAACATCTGCAATTGTTTAACATGCATTTTAGTTAAGACCCTGCTTTATATATAAATTTGAGGAGAAGTGCTGAAATGAGTGCTTCTGTAACATCTAACTCACCAAGGACAATGACTCGGATGTTAATATGCTTCTGTCCTGATTTGTTCTTTGCTGTGACGGTGTATCTGCCAGAGTGAGATCGCAGGCTCACAGGAATTGTTACAGCAGAACTTGTGTCTGTAGATTCCACCTGATCACAACAGTAATTTCAGTTAGTAGTGCAATTACAGAACCAATTCAAAGTTTGAACGCCTTCTTGAACTGTTGTCTATTTCCTCCACTTACCATACAGATGGAATTTGTAGTTTTATAATTACAGACTTTAGTACGTTTTTTTTTTTTTTTTTTTTTTTTTTTTTTATAGACCCCTGTTGGTTTTCTGTTCTCTATTGGTAAGGACCATCACAGGACAGGTATCATTTGGGTGGTTTATTGTTAGCTTTGCAGTGACACTGATGTGGTGAGGGGGTTTTAGTGCAGCAGTGCTGCTGTAGTTTCATTTAAACACCTCAGTGACACTGCTGGGATAGGAATAATGTACCAACTAAATAATAGCTGCTATGTGGTGGTACTATTGGGGTCCTGACCATTAGAACTGAGTGAAGGGGACGTACACACACATAGCAGCTTTTTGTATCCATTTTTATGGTAGGTATAACTTATAACATGAACATTAAGTGAATCAAAAAGCAAAAAGTAGGTGTGTCCAAACTCATACTGTATATATGAATACAAGATACAAGTTTGTATTCACAGATTGACTAATGATACCTGAGAATCAACAGGCAGAGTATGGAGACGATCCTTCTTCTCTGTCTTTGCTTTGCCGTCAAACTCCCATGTGATCTTAGGAACAGGACGTCCAGTAACGGTGACTGGGATTTTGATTGGAGAGCCGGCACGGATGCAGAGTAAATCATGAGCACTGATGTCCATAAATATCTTTGGCTCAGCTGGAAATTGGTTAAAGCCACATTGTTAGAATATCCATTTAAAAGATGAACTGAGACCTCAAACTTTGATCAAGCAGTGTTTTATAATCTTACTGTGTATGTCCTCCATTAGAACCTCTGTAGTTCGAGGACTTGGCTCCGACTCTCCTATATCATTGACTGCGATGATCCTAAATCTGTACTTCTTCAGTTCCTGGAGGTTTGGAATTGTAAACATAGTAGTGGGATGTAGATTTTCAGCATCATTCACCCTATTCCAATCAGATGTGCCCTCATCCTGGATCTCAATGATGTAACCCTTAATGGGGCTGCCACCATCTTTGGCTGGTGGAACCCATGAAAGTGTGACACTACGTTTGGTTTTGTCTGCAATTTCAGGAGCGGCAGGCATGCTGGGCGGAGCTGGAAAACAACAAAAACACATATTATGGAAAACATACAACGTGCATATGTATACAAATCACAATCACATATATGTTACATGTAATCACATGACTGGAGTAATTCAGCATACTTATAGGATCAGCAGCAAAGGCAGATTCGGAAACAGCGCTAGGTGGGCCGATTCCAGCAGAATTGCAAGCCATCACTCGGAACTCATACTCCAGTCCTTCAATAAGACGGTTGACCTGGAATTCCCAGCCTTTGGTGCCACGCTTGGACACCAGGGTCTTGTTGACTTTAGACCAGTAAGTAGTTCCCTTTTCACGCTTCTCTAGCCAATAGCCGGTTATCATAGATCCGCCGCTATCCCTTGGTGGTTCCCAGGTCACCAGCATATGGACTTTCGAATGCTCAGCTATGGCAACGTTTTGTGGTGGGCCAGGTAAAGCAAATGGATCACAGAGTTGTACATCCTCAGTTTCACAAGCTTCACTTATTCCATATTTATTTTGGGCTCTGACTCTAAACCGATATTTGCCACCTGATTCAAGGTCCCATACCTAGAAGATAGAAAGCAACAAAATATGGCAAGTAATATATTACATCACATTATATTATATGAGGTAAACTTGTTGGTTGGGGTTTGAACACAGGGTCAGTCTTAATAAGCAGCCCTGCAATCAAGGGTCCACATAGGTAACATTTGATGGACTTATAGCCCAACACCCTAAAAAATGAGATACTCTGTCCAATTTATCATTAAATATAAACTTACAAGCCCCTTCTTAGCCCGGGCTTGTAATAACATTTTCTGCAAATGGTTTAAACATTGTTTATTATTTATTGATTTATTATTTATGAATAATTATCGCTTTTTTTTTTTTTTTTTTTTTGAAATAAGAAACTTTGTTAACACTTTCTATGAATCTGGTATCCATAATTCATTATAAATGCATTCATAAAGCTTTATAAAGTATTCATAACACTTTAAGACATTTGTCATAAGCATTTGTTAATATACATAGATGTTCCACATCATAGTCATTTATTGTTATAACAATTTGGCATATGGCTTCATAACACAAACCGACATTATGATATGAACTTTCTCAAACTTTTGATTCTTTGGATGTTTAGACATTCTTAAATAAAACAAGATGATATATATTTAAAGTCTTTAAAGAGCATTCATATCCTTTTATAAGTTATTATGTATTTATAGGTATGCAATCTCGTTCAAAGAATTAATTAATGAGAACACTTAAATTAATGCATGTAAAGAGAGCTTATTAGCTTTTATAATCAGTTATCAGCACTTATAAAAGATTTTTTAAGAAAAGCATTAATTAAACACAAATGTTATAAGGCTTTTATGTCACTGGTTTCTTAATGAACAGTTAAAATATATTATTTGTAATTCATTATGTCACTTTGTTTTATAAAGCCTTATGGCATGTTCATATAACACTTTATGATTATGGTCATGTATTTATATGGCCCTTAACAAAAGCTTATGACAAGTATTGCAAAGCATTATGAATACTTTATAAAGCTTTATAAATGTGCTAATTTTTACTGTATTGCCCTTCAGGCACCAACAACCATGTGAGATATATAATTATATTGATGAATATGATATGATAAAATTAAATTATATACATAAATCCAGTATGGATTTGCTTACCCCATATTTTTTCTCGATGATGGAGTTTGTAACCTGAACCCACTCAGCTTTTTCAACATCTTCTCCTTCTTCACTTTCAGGAATGCATTTCTTCTCAACGATATAATTGGTGAGTTCACTGCCACCAGTATCCAGCGGTGCATCCCAGTTCAGATGACAGGACTCACCACGGATATTTGAAACTGAAAGGTTTCTTGGCGGAGTAGGGCGATCTGATGAAAAAAAAAAAAAATTACAATTTTGCCCCATTAAAATCAAATCAAGGGTAAGGTTGACCATTCCGAAACTTACCTAGCACCTCCACTGTGACTGAATGGCTTAGTGTTCCAAGTCGGTTAGAAGCCGTGACTGTATATATTCCCTTGTCTATCCGAGCAATCGCTGGGATGGAGAGTTTTGTGTGTTCGGTGAGTCTATCGATCTCTTTCGTCTCAATCAGAACTCTTTCAGTAGACTTTTCGATGAGAACATCCCCTTTAAACCATTCAACTTTAGGCATAGGTAGACCGGTGATCTCAGCGGGAATCTCAATTGGCTCGTTCTTCCTCACACTGATCAAATCACCCTTAAAGTGTTTCATCATGCGCAAAGTTGGAGAAACTAATAAAAATAAATAAATAAAAAAAAACCAATGGTAACAACTTTTGTTACAGGCTTTAATAAAAAAAAACACATATAGCTTTGGAAGAAGAAACAAACCTTCATCATCTTGAATAACAACAGTCATGGGAATGGAAGGATCACTCTCTCCTATACCATTAACAGCCTTGGCACGGAACTCATACATGTGCAGCTCATCCAGATTCTCCACCGTCAGTGTCAGGTCAGTGCACAGCTCTTTGGTGACGGGCTGGAATGCAGCCTCATCTTGACGCTTCTTCTCAATGATGTAACCCTTGATTGGACTGCCACCATCATTTCGAGGTGGCCTCCATGTAAGAGTGATGGAAGACTTTGTTCTTTCAGTGTAGTGGAACTTTTCAGGTGAGGTTGGTGGACCTAATATAAAATATGAGAATATATATAAGTTTATGTAACATTTCATATATTTATTTTAATTACACATTCATACATAAACATCTGAAATCTCAGATTCCAAAGGCATGTTCTCTGCCCATGTCACATAGTTCTAGGTAGTAGGCTTGATCCCTTTTTGCATTAGAAAGAGTAAGTAAGCTCCCATATAGTTGTATGCTTGTGGTTAAGTAACCAAGCCTTGTGACCTGAAGGTATATGGTTCGAGTCACGGTCCCACCAAGTACTACAAGTAGCTGCTTACAAGGCAGGCCCACAACTCCGGGCTCAAGTGCTTACTTTACTAGTGTGTGTTTTACTGCACAGATGGGTTCAATTATATTTAAATTTAGTCATTTAGCAGATGTTTTCATCCAAAATGACTTACAGATCACAGAACAACATGAGTCAGTAATAATTGTTTTCATTACATCGAGGAGTTTGTGGAAGAAATGTGTTTTATGTTGTTTCTTGAAGACGCTAAATTACGGATAGAGTTGGGAAAACTGTTCCACCATTTAGCAGTGGTGAATGATACGGAGTGAGAATTAGCACCACAATGATGTTGAATCACCAGGAGACATTAATCACTACAGTGCAGGGAATGAGTCGGAGTGTGTTTTGGAAATATAGATTGAAGGTAAGAGGGGGCAGATACAGAGATTGTCCTGGAGGCCAGAGTCAGTGCCTTGGACTGAATGTGAGCAGCAGAGCCGGGCTGCAGAGTTTTGAATCTGTATGTGAATTTGAAAGACAAATTCCTTTGTGTGTAAGGCATAATAAATCACTTTAACACTTTAGGCAACCATAATTGTACCTCTAAGAACCTCTAAGATTTGAACCTGTAATCTCAGGGGTGTAAGGCTTTTCCATTGTCCTACACATGGGCCACTGTATTTTGCAATTCTTTAAACTATTTTGTTCTAATTCTTTTAAATATAAACTATTTTGTATGAATGAATGCTATGTTACCTTGGGGATCGACAGCCCGTATCGGTCCAAGGTCCACTGGTGGTCCACAGCCATACTTATTCTTAGCCACAACTCTAAAGATATATTCCTGTCCCTCAATAATGCCCACAATTTCACATTTGGATGATGGTGTTTCTATAGGCTGTCTCCATGTATGCATCTTCGGCTCTCGTCTTTCAATGATAAAAGCGGTCACATCACTGCCACCATCATCATCTGGATCTGACCAGTTCAGCATCATTAACTTCCTTGTAACTACAACAGGCTTGAGGTCAAGCACAGGTCCAGGAACATCTAAAAGTACATTCAAAAAAGATATTGTTTAATAAATTGTCTTATAAAGGAGGTTGTAGAGATTTTTTCACAAGTAGGAATTCAAAAAAAAGTCCTCACCCATCACTTCCACCCTTGTCCATGCAGATTTGATGCCACTTGGGTTTGCTGCAGTAATCTGGTACTTGCCAGTGTCACTTCTCTTTGAGGTCTTGATAATAAAAGTACTATCCTGATCCACTTCTTCTATCTCCGCACGCTCCTTGTCAGGAACACCATCGTCCTTTGTCCATACAAGAGATGGTTTCGGTTTACCGGTCACATGTGCAGGGATCCTTAGCACCTCTCCAGCTCGAATCACAAGACCATTTTTCACAGAGATGTCAAGTTCGATCACAGGCACCTCTGTTAATATAAATAAAGAATTTAGAGAGCCAAAACTTTTTATACCAGGCATCGGTGTTTTATTTTACTCCTTAATTTGCCTTGTTTTAAAACCTGTACCTGCTGGATTCCTCACAATAGCTGCATCGGTCATACCAGGAGCTCCTTCACCAGCACAATTGACTGCCACCACACGAACAACGTACTTGGCTCCCTCTCGGACTCCAAACACGGTGAACGTGCGGGTCTTCCATGGTCTCTCTGTGGCTCGTGACCAGTCCTTGGTGCCTGCAATTACCTTATCCACATGGTAACCGAAAATATCCGCACCACCATTGTCTGCAGGAGGATCCCATTCAACCGTTATAGAATGGTCTGTGGTATCAACAACACGTGGAACTGGTGGGCCAGGTGGCACTAAAACACAAAAAATATTTTTTTTAAATCATGAACACCAATGTCATTGTGTCTATGCGACACAATGCCACAAAGTTGAGAAAAACAACGATGTAAGCAGCTTACAGATTGGAGCTTGGGCTGTTTTGGGTTCAGACGGTGGACTGAATTTTCCCCGACCGGCCAAGTTTTCGGCACACACCCTGTAAATGTATGTCAGGCCCTCCAGAAGACCTTCCACCTTCAATTCCAGGTCAGCGACGATATTGCGATTAACCCTTGCCCAGTGAGTGCTGTTAATTTCCCGTTTCTCCACCCAGTATCCTTGAATGGGGCTGCCATTGTCGTTGGGTTCATTCCAGGTTACAACCATGCTGTTGGCGGTGATATCTGAAATCTCAGGTTTTTCAGGAGCCTCTGGAGGATCTAAGTGGGAAAAGTGTTAAAAACATTTAAATGCAACCTCACAACAGATTAAGTTAGATAAATTAATGGATTGATAATAATTACCGAATGGATCTTTGGCAACAACTGGTTTCGAGATGCATGGTTTTCCAGGACCATATCTATTCTCAGCAGTAACGCGGAAAATGTATTCCTTTCCTTCAATCAGTTTTGAAACTGGGTACTTGCAGCCTCTGAGAGTTGATGTCACAGGAACCCACCCAATGTCAGCTTTGCTGTTGTCTTTCTTCTCCAAAATATAGTTGAGGATTTCACTTCCGCCATCATCCAGTGGAGGATCCCACTTGCAGAGGACAGCACCCTTCCGTACCTCCTCAAATTTGAAGTTGACCGGCGGTCCAGGAGTGTCTACGTTACATGAGATAAAATGCAGTTTGTAGCTTAAACCAATTAAATGTTACCACACAGCCATGCTTGTTATTAATGTCCAAACTTACCAAGAATGTTAACTTCACAGGAAGCAGAGGCAACACCGTGATCATTTTCCACCTTGATGGTGAATACACCATGATCGCCTCTGATGACATCTTTCAGAATCACAAAGGATTCACCCTTCCTAATATTGTCAATTGTAAGACGTTCATTCAAAGATGGGTGGTACTCCTCTTCTGGCTCCTCTGGCTCCTCCACCTCTGCTTCTTTCTCCTTCTTCTCTTCTTCCTTTTTCTCCTGGGCCTCCTCAGGCTTCTGCTCCTTTTTATCAGCATCTTCTTCCTTCTTCTCCTCTGTCTTGGAAGTCTCCTCCTCTTTTTCTGGCTTCTTTTCCTCCTTCTTCTCCTTCTTCTTTCTTAAAGGCTTTTCAGGTCTCTTCTTCAGGGCCTCTGGTCTGATGATGGAATTGTTTCTCATCCAGGTGATTTCCGGATAAGGATATCCAGAGATGTAGGCAGTCAAGCGAATCTCCTCACCTTTCCTGGCACTCAAGCCTGACTGCAAGCTGCCACTTAGGAATACTTTGGGACGATCTAAGGTAGAGAACAAGTGTCTTAAACAATCATATCCAGGCAATAATTTATCGTGGTATTAACTTTTTCAGTAAGTAGAAAATAGTACATACCAACTGCATCAGTTGCTTTAACCAAAGGAGAGCTGCGAGACGGATCACTGATGCCTGCAGCGTTTTCTGCACGCACTCTGAACTGATATTCTTTTCCCGTCTTCAGGCCCTTCACAGTGTAGGACAACACTGGCACCAAGAAGTCGTTGCAGCGCTCAAATTTCTCCTCACCCTTTATCATCTTCTCCAGAATGTAACCCATGATCTTGCAGCCACCATCATACATAGGTGGCTTCCAAGTCAGGGTCACGGACTGCGAAGTAGGATTGTGAGTTTCAACATCCACGGGTGGATCTGGTGGATCTGAAATTGTATCACACAACAGAAGGTAAGATTTTGGCATTCTGTTCTTTATAGAATGGCAATGACTGATTTAATAGCCACTCACGTTTCTGATCTTCGGCGATCACGGGATTGCGGAGCTCAATGAACTCACCACCACCAATTTTGTTAACCGCCCTGACTCGGAAGTAGTACTCTCCATTTTGGATGAGGTCTTTTACAGGCCAACTTACTTTGTTCTCACCAGACATTATATTGACATAAGTTCTACGGCCTGCCTCTCGCCGTTGAAGGACATAGTGAAGAATAGGGCTGCCACCATCATAATCTGGTGGGTCCCAGGACACTTTGCAGGAGCTTTTGGTGATTTCACTTGCAACAATTTCCTTGCAAGGGCCAGGAAGACCTAATGAAAAATTTAAAGTTAATGTACAATAAATACAATACACCACAAAGTATTACAAAATACCATATACAAGCTTGTAATACCTCAAAGTATAACGGAATAGCAGAAAAAAACAGGAATAAATTTGCATACCGATAACTTTAACATTAATTGTTCCACTGACTGCCCCAAGGCTGTTCTCCAGAGTAACCTTGTATTGGCCAGCATCAGCATGAAGGCTGCTTGGAATTTCCAGGTGGCAGGAAGTATATTCCGATCTAAATGACACTCTGTCATCCGCCTTCATCTCTTTGCCATCCTTGTGCCATGTGATCTTTGGTGATGGAACAGCCTTAAAAGGAATAGGGAGGTGCATTTTTTCACCCTCCACAACCACCATGTCTTGGGTCTGGAAGTCAATGGTAGGAGCGCCTGAAAGAATTAAATTAGTTAGCTCCTCCACTTTGAACTGCAGTGTTACAGTACAAGTATGTTAAAGGACCATTAACAAACTGCAGGTGTTTACTTACAGTCAGAGTCTTTGGCATAGACACTTTCGGAGATCTCAGAGGGCTCACTAGCACCGACAGAATTTACGGCACGGACTCGGAATATGTACTGCTTCTCGGGAACGATGCCCTCTTCCTCCCCGGCCCTGTATTTCATCTCTTTAACTTGGCGAGAGTTAACTCTCATCCACTTTTCGGTTCCAGCCTCACAAAGCTCAATGTGGTAGCCAGTAACTGGACTTCCACCGTTTCTTTCCGGAGCTTTCCATGCAATAGAGATATGGTCCCTGGCTGCCTCGGTGACATGAAGGTCCTGAGGAGGAGATGGTGGGCCTGAAAGACAGTAGCATATCAAATATGTAATGAACTTTAAGTTACATGTCCATAATTAACTATTGAATTGACTATTCTGGGTAATTTCTAACACACCTGTTGGGTCCTCAATTATCACAATGTCTGTGGGCTCACTAGGATGACCGACCCCAGCTTCATTCTCAGCAAGGACCTGGAACTGCACCTCTGTGCCTTCAATGACATCAGTCACCCTGTATTTGCAGTCAGGACCAGACGTCTTTCCAGACTTTACCCAGCGTGTTCCAAGTTTCTCTTTTTTCTCGATGACATACCTAAAACATTACATTAAGCAACATTTCAACAATGCAATATTTGGAAAAAGGAGCGGAGGTTGAGTGGCGCAGATCACCATAGCTCAACAAAAGGAACTTGTTTAGCAGTAATAAACCACTATAGATTTTCATGAACACTGGCCAATAAAAAGCTTACACCATCTTATATTTCATTGGATCGCTTTAACTTTGATGATGGCACAAATTCACTGTGGCGTTGTTTCCACAAGCTTATACAATGTCATAACATTTGTTTCTGTCCAAATTTGCATTAATTTTCCCCCAAGATCTTGCATTGATAATGGAGTTTCGGACCTCTACACAAAGTTTTCTCCAGCACATATTAAGGCAGTCGTAGGCTTGCGGTTAAGGAACCAGCCTTACAACATGAAGGTCCCCAGTTCAATTCCCGGTCCCATCAAATATTATGGCTGAAGTGTGAAGTGTGTGTTCACTGTATGAATGGGTGTTCTCTGTGTGTAAGCACTGTAGGCAAAATAGATCACTTTATCACTTATCACTTTATCCCCAAGATTCTCAATGGGGTTTAGGTTACGACTCTGTGGTGGGAGACCCATGTGTGGAAATGATGTCTCATGTACCCTGAACCAATTTTTGACAATATAAGTGGAATGAATTTTGGCATAGTCATCTATCCCTGCCATCAGGGAAGAACAGATCAATTGATGGAATAACCTGGTGGTTCATTATATACAGGTCAGCTGACCTCATTCTGAACTCATTCTTAGGCCACATAAGGCTTCTAAAACCAGATCTGACCAACTGCAGCAACATAGTAACTTTTTTGGCAAGGCATTACACTGTAATACTTTAGGTGGCTGTTGTAGGCAAACATATAGGTGGAATTCTTTATGAAAAAGGTTGTGACTTATTGCTTTCTAATCATTTTTTTTCTCTCACCTAAGGATGGGTCTGCCACCATCATTCTGTGGTTCCTCCCATTTAAGATCAACATGGGTTTTTGATACGTCCGTGACAGTGAGAGCATAAGGAGGTCCAGGAGTAGCTGGGAAGACAGAATGATAAACAGTTAAAGTCTAAACCTATGTTTTCTAAAAAATATATAAATAAAAACTGATGCTTACTGAATGTATCCTTTGCCAAAACTGAGTCGACAAGTTCACAGTATTCACTAGGTCCAACGGCGTTCTCTGCTGCCACACGGAACACATACAGCGAGCCGTCGTTCAGTGGGGTGACTGTGTATGTCAGCTCCTTCACCGTGGTATCCACCGCCTGCCAACCCTTGCGTCTGACATCTCTCTTTTCCACGATGTAGTTGGTAATTGGCGAGCCTCCATCTCTCTCAGGCGCTGTCCATTTGAGTTCAGCATTGTTGCGGGAAATGTTAACCACCTCCAGCCAGCGTGGCGGTGAGGGAGGGTCTATTTGTAAAAGAAAATACATCACCATTTATTTAAAATCTCTTATAGTGCATTATGAATACCGGATTCATAAAAATGATACCAACTGCATTAATGTTAGTATATGCTGAAGATCATAAGTACTATTTACAGACTTTAAATTCGGTGAAATAACACAAATGTTATGAAGCTTTATTAGTCTAAAAATGTTAACATACAATTAAAATGTACATTTTATAATGCATTATATCACTATGTGTTATAAATGCCTTATTAATACCGAACATATAACAATTGTTACCATAAAATGTTTACTTACTGAGTCTCTCCTTGCACAGGACAGGGTTGCTAGGCTCACTAGGTTCACTTTCGCCGGCTGCATTAACAGCTCTGACACGGAAGGAGTATTCCTGTTTTTCCATTAAGCCTCTAAGGAAATACTCAACAGTAGGAATTCCATCTGCCACACGAACCCATTCTTCAGTTCCACTCTTGAGTAGCTCGATGATATAGGACTCGATCTTAGCACCACCGTCATGCTCAGGCTTTGTCCATTGCAAGAAGGCAGAGGTCTTGGCAACATCTTTAACACTAGGTTTGCCAGGAGGCCATGGAGGATCTGAGAGAGAATACATACATTAAGACAAGACCAAATAATTCCTTTTCAGACTGAAAAACGCTGCTCGAGTGAGGAGGTGGAACCAAGGATGTGGAGTAGCTAATTGAGATCCAGCTGCTTGAGGTCTATATGCAGGTATTTAAAGGGTGGTGAGATGCAGAGGGTGGACAGAGTACAATAGATAATATGACAATAATCTTTTTGATGGGGTGTGAGTCAGTTTTTCTAAATTTATCAGCAATAATTTAGGGGCAGTCGTAGGCTTGTGGTTAAGGAACCAGTCAACCTGAAGGTCCCTGGTTTAATTCCAAGTCCCACCAAATGCTATAGCTGAAGTGGGCACCGTATACAGGGCTGCCCACCGCTTTGTGTACATGTGCTTAGTTTACTCAGTGTGTGTAAATGTGTGTGTTCACTTTACTACCCTTTATATACTAGAAAGACAAATAAAAAGGCAAGAAGTTCACTTTACCAATTGGATCTTTGATCAAGATTTGGTCGGTCTCTTTGCTAGGTTTGCCTGGTCCAGCGAGGTTCTCTGCCAGGACCCGAAACTTGTACTTCTTTCTTGTAGGCAGTCCTTTCACTCTGTATTTACCAAAACATTTATATACTTAAGTATCACATATTAATTAAATTTAGCCTTTCATTAGTATAATGGTTTTCACATATTTACCTCAGGTTAGTCTCTCTGACTGGCATTTTGTTGCATCGTATCCATTTATCAGCTTCTGGCTCAAATCTCTCCACCCAATAACCAGTAATAGGACTTCCACCATCTTCATCTGGCTCATACCAGTTAAGGGTTACACTATCCTTTGCGATATCTGAGGCCTCGAGTTTGTATGGTGGTCCAGGTGGATCTAGCAAAAAATTTCCAGCGTATAAAAATTAACAAATGATTCATTAACAAACGGTTCAACAATATTGATGGAAACATTTGTACACCGTACCAAATGGGTATCTGGCAATAATTGGGGTATGTTCAGCTGGTAACCCAACACCAAACTGATTCTCAGCATAGACTTTGAAGATATATTCTTTGAAAGGCACAAGTTTAGTGGCTTTGTAGTTGGTTTGCTTAATAGTGGAGGACAACTTGTACCAGATCTCACTGTCTGTGGCTTTTCTCTCCACAATGTAGTTTGTCACCTTTGAACCACCATCATCTCTGGGTGGATTCCAGCCCAGTAAACAGGTCTCACTGGTGATTTCAGAAATATCGAAGGCAGCTGGTGGGCCAGGCTTGTCTAAAATAAAAAATAGACCACCATATAATAAACATGACTGCTTTTACTAGTTCCTTTGCACTTCAGCTACGACAAAAATAACTGTTGACGTTTTTTAAGTCATTGTTGGTATAATTCAGCTAAACACAAATAAAATATGATATCCACTTCATGACTCCTGTAAAGAGCTTGTAAATTAGTGTAGGCAAAGTAGACCTAGAACACTATAAAGCTGTTTTGAGACAATCTACTATAGTAAAAAGATATAGAATAAAGCACAACTTATATACCTAAAATGTTGACGTCAACAGTGGCAGTTGCACGGCCACTGCTGTTCACTGCCTCAATAATGTATGTTGCAGAATCATCCCTGGTGGTCTTTGCTATAGTCACTATGGAGTGACCAGGTTTGGTCTCGATTGCGATTCTGTCATCTTCCTTCAGGATGAGGTCAGCCTTGGTCCACTTGACCTTTGGCTCGGGTTTTCCTGTGATATCAGCTGGGAGTTCAATCTTTGTGCCAGCCTTTGCAGTTAAGCCTGCCAGCAGTTTGGCATCCAAATGAATCTCTGGAGGCTCTGTAAAAAGAAACACAATTAAATTATTCTTATAGAACTGTAGATAAATCTTTTTGTTAATTTACAGAGACCATTAACTGCTTTTAATGTACCTTTAGGATCAACTGCTAGGATTTCATCAGTTGCCTTGCTAGGTCTACCAGAGCCCAGTCTGTTCAAGGCCCTTACTCGATAAGCATACCACTGTCCCTCCTTTAGACCAGTCACCTCCAGTCTGCAGTAAAAAAAAAAAGAATATAGTAAACACTTATGCATTACATAACAACAAAATAGATCACCAGTCACTATAGCAATGCAAAGAGCCCACTTATGTAAAAACAACTGTTGTCTCTCAGAAATATAAATATTAATTCAATCATTTTTCATCCAAATTCTAAGAGCTATCCAGTTCTGATACTGTGAGTCATGTAGTCCTTTGTGATATCTGTGGCCTCGAGTTTGCATTTTGTTCCAGGTAGATCTATTAAACTTTTTCCATCGTATATAAATGAACGAATGATTTATTTCGTCTAAGAATCACAGATAATTCTCCTGAGATGAAAGATCAATATTTGAGCAATGTGTTTTTCCTCTGGGCCCTGAATATACACCAAAACAAACCACGTCTGGCTCATGTTACAATAGGAATGGCCATTCCTTGAAATCTGGCCAAGAATCAAGAAGCATGCATGAATAAAATGAATGCGTATTTTAAATTTGAGTTCATTACTCAGAAATGCTGTACTCATATACACATAGTATCTATGGTTTTCTCAGAATAACATCTGACAATGAGGTCTTATTACTTACTTGAGTTCAGGCATTGCATCTCCACACGGCTCCCATTTGTCTGTGCCACGCTGACACTTATCAACCATGTAGCCTTTGATCGGTGCTCCACCATCCCACTTTGGAGGCTCCCAGGACAGGAATATTTTGCTGGCAGACTTGTCTCTCCATTTCAGATTCTCTGGTGGATCTGGCACAGCTGGAAGTTAAAAATAAAATATTGTTAGTACAAATGTTTCTGCTTATTTAGAAAAACATGTTGCTTGTTTTTCCAATAACTTACTGGCTGGCGAAGATACATTAACTGGCTCATCAATGTATGCAGGCTCCCCAGGGCCACATTTATTGCAGGCGGTGACTCTGAACAAGTATTCTTTGCCCTCAATGACATCCGTGATTGTGTATTCCTGGTCTTGCACACCTGTTATGACCTATAGAGTAAATTATAGCAATATAGAAGGCAGCAGTTGAGTTACAAAGCAAGATTTGACTGAAATAGGACATCAGAATTTGTTGTTATGCGACTTTAATTGTTTGTAGTACCTTGACCCAGGTCTTTCTTGCTACATCACGCTTCTCAACCTGGTAACCAGTCAGTGGGCTTCCTCCATCATGGTCTGGTGCCTCCCACATAAGATGGACATGTTTTCTGGTAACCTCTGCAACCTTAAAGTCTTTGGGTGCACTTGGACATGCTAGAACATAAATGTTAATAATGAGTTCTATATTCAGATGTGGACAAAGAAAACCAGTAAAAAATAATCGAACATACCAATCACATTGACATCAATTTCTCCGGATACACTGCTTACGTCATTCTCCAATGTCAAGGAATATGTGCCTTTGTCTGGACGCACACTCGGGGATATCACCAATTCTGTAAAAGTAGTTTTTGTAACCATGGACACACGGTCACCAGCAGTGAGCTCCTTGTCGCCGAAGCTCCATTTAGCAGTTGGGGTTGGGTATCCAGTAACAGGTACACGAATTGTAAGAGGTTGAGGAACAATGACCTCTAGACCATCCCGGAAGGCGCTTAAGTCCAGTGTAGGTGCAACTTAAATAACAAAAGCAACAGTTGGTAATAATCAGTACCAATACACAGATTCATTCATAATTACAACAGCTTTTATGACACAAGGTCCTAGGTCAAAGCCAAGATGACCTGAAGTATGGATTACATGTAGGACCCTGGTATAGTGCAGCATTGGTGCAACGCACTGCACAATTATAACAAAACATGCATTATAAAAAATACAGAATTTAATGTATTATAATACTTACAGTGAGGGTCATCTGCTAGTATAGGGCCCACCACATTTGATGGGTCCGACTGACCTGCTGCATTCTCAGCAATGACTCTATATTTATATTTCTTTCCGAATTTAAGACCAGAAATCTAAAAAATAAATAAATCAAAAGGAATAAATATGTTTCCAAAGCAGTTACAAATATTTTAAACATATATAACTGCAGAAGTACCAACACAGAGTGGGTATTATATGATTGGTGCATTATAATGTTAAAATTAAAGGAATAGTAGCTAATATTGGATAGTTTATAGGCTATAGTTTATAGTAGTAGATCTGCTGCTAACATTTTGGTGCCAAATATCACTGCAGACATCTGACAAAGTCCATGCCTTGATGGGTCAGGGCTACATTGCCAGCAAAAGAGGGACCAACATTGTAATAGTTGGTCAAAATATTATGCCTGGTCAGTGCATATACTTATTTTTATTGTGCTGATTTAATGTCACACTGCACATGAATGAACAGTAGGAAAATTAAAAAGTTACAAAATTCATGTCTTAATGTATCAGAACTTGTTTTATATCCATGACCCATGTATCACCTCCTAAAGCAACGTACATGAAAAATAAACTACATATGTTTAAAATTAAAACAATATAAGATAATAAAAGCATGTGTAAATATTTACCCTGTACAGGAGGTCTTGGCAAAGCCTGGCATTGCATCTCAGCCATTTGTCTGAATCTTCCTCGCATCGCTCAATGATGTAGCCGGTAATCATGCTGCCTCCATTTTGAAGAGGAGTCTCCCATGTTAGCAGACAGGCATCCTTGGTCTGTTCGGAGTGTGTGAGGTTGACAGGTGGGCTTGGCCTCTCTAAAAAAGATATGACAATATACAAGTTATAATTTATTAATTAGATTGTTCTTTTTTTAAGTAATTTGGGATAAAAATACCTATTGGGTCCATGATTTTAACTGGATTAGTGGCAGCACTTGGCTTGCCAGGACCAGCTTTGTTTTCTGCTCGGACACGGAAAATGTACTCCTTATTCTCAATGACGTCGTTGATTACGGCAGTACGATCTTGTGCTTTGGTCACCATGACCGGAGACCATTTCACTGATGTCCTGTCTCGAAGCTCGATGATGTAGGACGTGATTTCAGATCCACCATTAAACAGAGGTGGCTCCCAGGAGACTGTGGCTGCGAACTTGCTTACGTTTCCAACAGTGACATTTTGAGGGGCATCAGGAACATCTGGAACCAATGTAAATGCAAATGAGTTCGAAAATCGCTGGGCAATACTGTACGATCACTGGCTAACCCGAAGTTCAGTGATATGTGAGGGCTTACCAAACTTATTCTTGGCTTGAACAGCTTCATCTGTCTCAACTGTGGGCCCACTTCCAACTCTGTTGCGTGCACACACACGGAAGAAATACTTGGAGTCCTTTTGCAGGCCAGTGACTGTATACTCTGTGCTATCAGCCCGATCTGTGGCCAAAGTCCAGGTCTTGCGTTTGACATCACGCCTTTCCACCACGTAGGCCATGATTTTGGTGCCGCCATCACTCTCGGGCTCATCCCATGCAATGCTAATTTCTCCATCAGCTGTATCAACTACATGTAGGTTCTTCACAGGACCGGGGACATCTGTAGAGAGGCAAATATATTGAACTACTGCTTCAAATAATAGTTAAATTGTAAACTCTAATCTTTCTTACTTTTTGAATTTTCCCATTGTGGGACTAATAATGTTGTATCAATCAATCGATAACAAAACCAACTCACCAATAACTTTCAGATTAATGAAAGCCTCGCCCTGTCCATGTTTGTTCTTGATGACAATTTTGTAACGACCCTCGTCTGTCTTCTTGGGGTCCTTCAGTCTGTACTCGGTCTTGTCTTGACTGGTATGAAGATTCTCATGGGGCAGGCTGACATTGTCAAAGAACCATTCGGCCTCAGCCTGCGGGTACGCATTGTAGGGAACTGACATAAAAAGCGGTTTTCCAGCATCTGTTACTAGGTCCTGATCTAATGTTTTGATTGCTGGCACAGCTGAAATACAAGGCAGATAAAAAAAATGTATTAGATACAGCAGAGTGTTCAGTGTATCATTATTATTATTATTATTATTATTATACTGGTAAAAATCATCCAACTTAAGAGTAATGAAATGAAAATCACCTGCAAGCTCCAGCTTGGCTTTTGCATCCTTGTCTTTAGCAATAACTCTATACTCGCCCTGGTCACGTGGTCGGATTTCACAGACTTGGAGCCTGTGAATCTTCCCTTCACTCATCATCTGGTATTTGTCACCTTGCACAACCGTCATGTTATTTCTCAGCCATTTTACTTCGACTCTGTCTTTATTGAGCTCCACCTCATAAACAACATCAGTGCCTGGAGGCTCTGACACATCCATAGGCGGTCTGACAATTTCCACTGGGATCTCTGAATAAAAAGACAATATTACAATTAGAAAACACACAACAAGTTTGGACACGCCTCCTTTTGGCTCCACTTATTGTCCATGTTCTCAGTTTCACTTTCTGTAAAGATGGACTTTCTACTTCTCCAATTCCAGACTGAAGTCCATCTGTTTGTGTTCTTCAGTACATTCTGTGTACATCCCCTTTACTCTGTTCTAATGGTCAGGACCCAAATAGTACCACCACACAGGAGGTATTATTTGATTGGTGCATTATTCCTAACCCAGCAGTGTCACTGAGGTGTTCAAATGAAACTACAGCAGCACTGCTGCACTAAAATCCCCTCACCATGTGAGTGTCACTGCAGAACTGACAATAAACAATCCACCACCCAAATTATAACTGTTGTGATGCTTCTGACCAATAGAGAACAGATAACAAACAGAGGACTATCAAAAATAAGAAAACAGATGGACTACAGTCTGTAATTTTAAAATTAACTCCATCGATATGGTAAGTGTACACACTATTGAATGGTATTCTACAATATATTGTGGGAGGGGCTATTATATATTGAAATACTTTTAACAAGCCTGTCTGGCATCAACAATCATGACAGAGCGCAAATGAATGAGATCATATATTTTGGTTCATTTAAATATTTAGCTGTTTGAATTAAGTCATGAATAAGCTGGTGTGCAGGCATTGCTTATGAAGTGTGTATGTTACCAAATCACACTTGTGTTTCGTATTCACCTTCAACAAAAAGACGAGCCCGAGATTTTTTATCATCCACACCACAGGCATATTCACATTCATCATCAGGTCTACACTCTTTGATATGTAGTGTGCAGGTCTTTCCATCCCTCTCGAAACGGTAGCTGTAAAGGCATAAGTGTATGTTAACATATGTATATGTTGTAATGAAATAACAAATTCATATGTAACAAGACAGTATGTAGAGGTTGGGATCTTACCGAGGGCCTTCTCGGATCTCCCTGCCATCTCTGTACCATTTAATGTCCGCCTTCTCTTTGGAGAGCTGGCAGGTGAACTCAGCATCCTCAAACTCAGTGATGGTTTGGTCTTGGAGTTGAGTGATGAAGTCAGTAGGAGCTTCGCTGATGATCAGCTCAGCTGTTGACTTGTCAGCACCGGCGACAACGCAATACTCGCCCTCATCGGCCAAAGTGCAGTCTTTGATTGTCAAGGTGTGTTTGTCCTTGTCCACGCGGTACACAAGACGCTTGCTGAAAGTTATCTCCTGCCCTGCCTTCATCCACTTCAATGTCACGTTCGGTCTGTTCACTTTACATGAGAAGCTAATGGTCTTCTTCTCCTGTGTGTCAACGTCCTCTAAAGGAACCACGATTTTCAGATCCTCCTCTGTTAATGAAAAGATTTGAACAGTCTCACATGAGAATAAATGCTGATCTGAAAATCAGCTAAGTTGTGATTAAGGATGGAATACTCTTTATTCATTATCTCCCAGTTATCCTCTATTAGGGTCGCGGTGGGGTTCCCCATGCCCATCCAGGGAAGAACGTCTCGGGCGCTGGGCAGATAGACCCAGGACAGGGCACCAATCCATCGCTGGGCACACACTCACTCACACAGACACACTCAATATGGGGCAATTTTGAGAATTTAATTAATTTGATCCATGTTTTTGGACTGTGGGAGGAAACCGGAGAACCCGGAGGAAACCCACGCAGACACGGGGAGAACATGGAAACTCCACCCAGATGGGGATTAGAACCGCGAATCCCTAGCGCTGAGAAAGCCACCGTGCCGCCAGGATGGAATACTGTTTTATAAAAATCTTTTAAGTACAAATATGCCAGGTGTTAGCATGGATGCCATTACAGATGCTGTTTTTTAAATTTCCATTGGTGACAGTCAAGATGGTCTAAATCGCTAATACAAAAATTTCAATGTATGCTTTTTTTCTTTGTTGTATAAAATATTTTCAGGTTGCAGTAATTTAGTGGTGGCGTTAAATGGTGTAGTGGTTCGCACATCTGCCTCTCAGTGCTGAGCATCCAGGTTGGAACCCAGATCTGGGTGTAGTTTCCATGTTCTCCCCATGTCTGAATAGGTCTTCTCGGGTTTCTCCAGGTTCCTCCCACAGTCCAAAAACATGGATTCAGGGTGAATTGGCTGCTTTGAATTGCCCCTACATAGTGTGCATGTCTGTGTGAGCAAGTGTGTATCCAGCAATGGATTGGCACCCTGTCTTGGATGTATATGCCCCCCCTTCCCCAGATTTTGACTGCTTTTAATGAATGTCTTTTATTTTGAGTGTAATAGAGTGGTGTATAATAAACTATAATAAAGTGCAATACAGAAAGATTTTAAAAGAATGCAACAAACCTTGCACAGTAATATTCGCAGTGCTCTTGACAGACTCTCCGCGAGAATTGGATACAATGACGGTATAAGCTGCTGCATCAGACTTTCCGGCGTCTTTAATTCTTAGTGAGAAAACATTGTATTTCTGAGTCATGATGAATTTGCTGCTCTCAAACATCGTCTCTTCGTGTTTCAGCCATTTTGCCTTGGCCTCCTCCGTGTTCACCTCACAGTTGAGGACAATCTCTTGACCCTCACTTCCTTTCAGGTCTTTAAGGGGCGTGACAATTCGGAGTTTCTCTGTAACAAGTTAAGGCAAGTTAAGAGTGAGATCAGCTTTTGGGTGGCATTATTACATGAGGTATACTTCTAAGCAAAGAATTCATACCAATTACGATCAACTCTGCAGATGCCCTTGTTGCACCGATTAGGGCGACGAAGGATCCCTCATCGGTGCGCTCACAGTTTTTCACCAGAAGCACTCGTCTCTTGCCGTCGGAAATTATTTGGTATTTGTCATCAGATTGAAGCTCTTTATCACCCCGCATCCATTTGACTTCGTATGAATCTTTAGACACTGAGCACACAAACTCAGCTTTCTCACCTTCAACCACCTCTTGGCTCTGAGGTCTGGAGGTGAATTCTGCAGCAAGTTCTATAGAAATCAAGGCATGCAAAAATAAGTCATTTTGGAAATTTTGGAAAAAAAGTTTGTACACGCCTTCATTTTGCTCCACGTATTGTCCATGTTCTCAGTTCAACTTCCTGTAAAGATGGGCTTCGTAGTTCTACAATTCAAGAAGTAGTCCATCTGTTTGTGTTCTACACCACACACTGTGAACATACCCTTTACTCTGTTCTAACGGTCAGGTCTCCAATAGTACCACCACTGAACAGGGATTATTTCATTGGTGCATTATTCCTAACCCAGCATTACAAGTGAGGTGTTTAAATGAAACTACACTAACACCTCCCCCCACCACATTAGTGTCACTGCAGAATTGACAGTAAACAACCCACCACCCAAATGATAACTGTTCTGTGACGGTCCTGACCAAAATAGAGTAGAGAACCAACAGGGGATTAACAAAAACAAAGAAAACAGATGGACTACAGTCCGTAATTGTAAAACTACTTAGTCAATCTATATGGTAAATGGCGAAAATACACAATGGAGCAAGAAGAAGGTGTGTCTTGTAAAGAGAAATACTTTACTTCACTTAATTTAGTACTAATATGCTTACCATTAATTTTTAAAGTTCCTGTGGTTTCGGACTTCGGAAGTTTGCAGTGGTACTCCCCAGCATCGTCCATACGAAGGTCCTGGATTAAGAGGATTCGCTTTCTGCCGTCGGCAATATGTTCATACCTACCACCCTCAGGTAATTCCTGGTCACCCTTATGCCATGTAACATCTGCACTGGACTTGGAGACCTCACAGATCAGTTTGATGCTATCGTTTTCCATGCCCTCAACGTTAGCCAGGTTCTTTGTGAATCTTGCCTCCTCCTCTGTATTAACAGATACCATGTACATGTAAGCATACTGATGCAATGCATTCATTTATGGATTCAGCACAACGTAGATAAACAAAAACTCACCAACAACAGTCAGCATGCCGGAGGTCTTGGAGGTCCTTGCATCACATTCATATTCAGCCTCATCATCAAACACAGACTTGCTAACGATGAGAATTCGTTGAACACCTTTGGAAATGATGTCATATTTCTTGCCTTTTCTGATTTCATTGCCATCTTTGAACCAGCGTACCTTTAGAAAGAGATTAATCAAACACGAGATTCAGAATATTCAGTTATTTACCACTTTGACTTTTGACACAAGTGTCACTCATCCAAAGGCACTTGTATAAAGTACATATTCTCTACATACTGTGTTATTCCCCTTTACTCTGTTCTGTAATGATCAGGACCCCAATAGTACCACCACAGCATTGGTATTATAGTGTTGGTTATTCCTATTTATCCTCTTTCTGTTCCTAATTATCCCCTTTCTGTGATGCTCCTAACCAATAGAGAACAGAGAACTAACAGGGGACTAACAAAAACAAGAAAACAGATGGACTACAGTCTGTCATTGTAAAACTACAAAGCCATCTGTATGGTAAGTGAAGGAAACTGAGAATGGAGTAAGAAGGCGTGTATGTATTTATATATTATTTGATATAGACAACAATACCTTAGCATTTTCTCTGGACACCTCACACTCAAACTTGGCAGTTTCCTTCTCCATGACTTCAACATCGTGGAGTGGTTTCGTGAACTCAACATGTGGAGCTGCAAAATAAAGAACATTTCACTCAATGTGTCTACAACCCTAACAATTGTACATTTTAAATCTTTAAAATCTGAAATAATCCTCTTACGTTCTACATTCAAGAAGGCCGAAGTCTTAAAGTCTTTAGCATCACAGGTATAAGTCTTTGAGTCATCGAGCGTACAGTCTTGGATGATAAGCTTTCTCTTACGGCCCTCAGCCACAATGTCATATTTCTTTGTCTTACGAAGTTCTTGTCCATCTCTAAACCACTTGACCTCTGCATTTTCTCTTGAGAGTTCACACTCTAGTGTGGCAGTGGCTTCCTCCTCAACAGTCTGGTCCTCGAGCGGCTTAGTGAACTCGACTGGAGGCTCTGATGAAGCAAAGCAATTAGCATTGATTTACTAAACCAAGGCAATTGTAACAAACTGTTTGCAAACTAATTGTAGTTGGCATGATATTAATTATGCCTATATTTATTATTTTAGGGATTTATTTTATTAATGTTTAGCGAGGAGACAATTGTGCACCATGCAGCTTGATTTGGGGCATGTCAGTGCGTCTGTACTATCATAATGATGAGAAAACTACACTTTATATGGCACAAAAAAAAGACAAAAGGCATGTACTAATTCATTTAATTGCTCATGTGGGGGGAAAGGGGGTTGTAAAATCTATCTATCTATCTATATCTATCTATCAGGTAGAAAGTGTTACCTGTTTATTTTACCTGTATTATGGGTAAAAGGAACAAGTAAAATGACCTACCTTTCACAATAAGGTTGGCCTGGGTTTGAAAGTCCTTAGCAGTGAGTTTTACCTCTCCTGCCTCTGTCAGTTTTACATCTCTTAGGGTAAGCGTGTGGGTTCTGCCCTCCACTCGAGTCACCACCTGTGCAAATCAAACAAATTGATAATTCCAGTCCCGCTCTGACCAGTCACGGACTTGAAGTAGGCTATTTACTGCACCCCCGCAATAGACATCAGCAGCTGGTGAACAAGAACCGGTCTCAGTTTCACACCTCTGCATTTTCTGCTGAAGCCTGAGAATAACCTATACACGTTCCCCAACATATAGGTTGGGTAACAACACGTCAGGTGTAGCAGGCAGATTAAAAGCACAAGGCCAGCTGATAATGACTAAGAATCTTCACTTTGGTCACGCATCAACCATTCACATGTCTGAAACCATTCAAATCACTATTGCCATCAAAACAGCTGATGTACGTTTAATATATTCAACATTCATTGGCGGGGTTCTAACATCCCATATTAAACAACATTTTAGAGAATCAGCAAGCTCAGAAACACTCTATATACATGTGAAACCTTATTATACGGGACATTTTTAAATCTTTATTAGCATTTCTTTAAACAAACCATACTGTACATCACAGAACTATTAAATAACTGATAGATTAACTCATTTCCAATCTGAAAATCACTAACACATTTTTCAAGGGATGTCCTATATGATTGTGTATTATACATTGATTTCAATATTTTCTAGTCATAAACCATCTGATTAAAGAAGTATCATCACATTTAAAACCCATAAATACATGGCTATGCATCACAAAACCAAAATAATGAAAAAAATACATTTAATGCCTAATGTCATTATATTTAACATTATAGATTATTGATATTTAGTTCAAAATTTAATAAAAACTATTCTGCCACATTTTCCAGCTAAGGTTTATTAGTTTTCTTTAATTTTCTGAACTTACTCTTGGCTCTAATGGATTAATACCAAAAGACTAGTCTAATAATACTGAATCATGTATAACATACATGCATTACAAACTTATTTACATGTATTACAAAGACTCTAGAAAATAAAGATAATATGGGGTTTTACTTTTCAGACATTTAGCCGTGCAAAATAAACATGACCTATTATAACAGCAGAATTCAAGACAATCATCACTAAATGTCAACAATAAACCTTATAAACCCTATATCTATTAAATAATGGCTTTTAATTTAATTTATGTCTGTGGAATAAACCTCCTGCCACCTGCCACTTAACATTGAGTCTCAAAGTAGTTATAAATAACCAGAGGAACGCTTGCAGGGCAGAAAAGCTTTAAGTGTTATCTCAAAGCCCAGATCGAATGGTCTACTGTAGCCTGATCCCTACAGGCCCATATAAGCAGAAAGCGAGTAGGTGGCCGATGTAAAAAAAAAAAAAAAAAACTATGTAAAATGTACATTTAATTTCATTGAGATCTATTTCATTTCATTCAATAAACTGTGTCAAGCAACACGTGTTGTGTAAGTAGCACATCTGCGAGGCACCATATCTGAAATCAGCTGAAGACCCGACTCATAGCTAATGTATACATTGCATGCATTCTATATGTATAAGTACAACACAGATGTTACACTTACTCTGTCGCTTGGTTCCAGCTTTGTACCCCCAAGGAACCACTCCACAGATATGCCCTCATAGGACAGTTCACAGTCAAAGGTTGCAGTCTCTCCCGCCGTCACCGTAACATCCTTAAGAGGCCGCAAAAGGCCTATAACTCGTGCTTTGGATGAAGGAGAAGACATTGTCAGTCAGCTCCAAGTCCCAAGAGACTCTTGCGATCCCTTAACTGCAAATCCACATAATGCTTTTTCCCCTGACAGCAGGCCACTGCTCTGGAGCCCAAAAAGCCTCCAGAACGAGTGAGGATTAAGATGGAGAGGCCCTTGTTACAGAGGAAACTTCCTAATTAGCATATTGGGTTTGCCTAAGATGCATATGCAATAGAGGTTCAGAGGTGGTTCTGCTGAACCATGGCCAATCACCGGAGGTCCTCCTCTAGATATGGAGCGTAACTTTTAAATAGCCAAGGTGTCTGATTGGCCACCTGCCCATCTTCGCCAAGACTGTTGGCAAGGCTGTTGCTGTCAATCAGCCCTCTGGAATGTTCCAGTAAAAAAAAAAGGATATGCGTTATTCAGTTTATACAAATGCATTACATACCACCAGGGCTGGTGTTACCAAACCGGCATGTTTATGAACTTCATAATTCGGTTCACCCAATGCAGACATGCCTAAAGCTTTCTTGGCATTCAAATCCCCCATAAATATTTCATCTGTAACTTAGCATGTGCAGTTTATATCTTAATAAATGGCCTTTGAAACGCTAGTAAAGCCTTTCATATGCTTCTGGTATTCATTTCACTCTTCTTTTATTTCAAGGTGCTAATGTTCCTTCTCACGCTTGATGCCAAGACTAATCATTGGCCTAGACCTAATGGCAGTGTCCCTTATACCACATTTTCACTTGGTTTAATACATTTTACTAAAATCCCCTTACCGCATTAGTGTCACTGCAGAACTGACAATAATCCACCTCAAATTTTACCTGTTCTGTGATGGTCCTTACCAATTAGGAACAGAGAACCAATGGTTAACTAAAAAAATTACACAAAAAAAACCCAGACGTACTATAGTCTGTAACTGTAAAAATACAAAGTCCATCTATATCATAGGTTTCAAACTCAAGGCGCATGGGACACATCCAGCCCGCGAAATCATTTTACATTGATTTATTAATTTAATATTATATTTAAATCGGGCGGCACAGTGGCTTAGTGGTTAGCACGTTCGCCTCTCAGCGCTAGGGATTCCCGGTTCGAATCCCCATCTGGGTGGAGTTTCCATGTTCTCCCCGTGTCTGCGTGGGTTTCCTCCGGGTTCTCCGGTTTCCTCCCACAGTCCAAAAACATGGAACAAGTCAATTGAATAATCAAAATTGCCCCCTATAGTGTGTGTCTGTGTGAGTGAGTGTGTGCCCAGCGATGGATTGGCGCCCTGTCCTGGGTCTATCTGCCCAGCGCCCGAGACGTTCTCCCCTGGATGGGCATGGGGAACCCCACCGCGACCCTAATAGAGGATAAGCGGAAGATAATTAATGAATGAATGAATATATTTAAATCTCCAGATACTTGTGTTGCACTATTAACAATTACGTAATGTTTTAATCAATTTTAATTAACTGTTTAATGTCTAGGCCAGTGATTTAATTAACTGTTTAATCTTCTACTAGGGTTGTAGGAGGGTTTTTCATGCCCATACAAGGAAGAACGTTTCGGGTGCTGGGCAGATACACTCAGAACAGGGCACCAATTTATCGCTAGGCACACACTTACTCTCACAGACACACATAAACACACTCTATATGGGGCAATTTAAAGCACATGTTTAACAAGTTTAAAAAAACTATTCAAAAATATTCTTATCAGATCATCAAATGTGTCTACTCACCTTTAACCCTGAGCTGAGCGCTGGATTTAGCATTGGCCGCACTGAAGTCCACACCGCCAGCCATGTCCATTCGCACATTGTAGAGGATGAGCATGTGCTTGGTGCCTTCTTCCTTTATCTCACAATCCTGGTAATAGTAGAAATGGATATGGCTCATCATTATAAAGCAATGTTACAGTGTACACTCACTACACACTTTATTCATGTTATCTAATCAGCCAATCATGTTGCACTGATTAAATAATTAATCAGTGGTTGGGCATCATCAGCAGTAAAGAACTTTAATGTGAAGGACATCAATTTTTCAAAAATTGATTTAGTTTAATTTAACCCTCTGAATAAACCCAGTGGTCTTTACAGTAACACCCCAGAAGAACTGTAAAGCCATAAGTCTTTATAGAAATAGAAGTCAAAATTCTGTCTATTAATTAAAAGCAGCTCAAAAGAATATTAGCCTTTTTTTTTACTCAAAACACACCTATAGCAAAGACACACTGATACCCTAAATAAAGCTGCGAGGTTCGCGGTTGACTTCTTATCAAGGATCGCTAAAATAAAACCCCTTGAGCTGCTTTTTGTTGGTTGTAAAGAGTATATAAACCTCCAAACGGTCCTAAAGTGTAAGTAAAGTGTAGCTCAGTGTTTAGGATATTGAGCTACCAATCCGAAGGTTGAGGGTTCAAATTCCATGTTCACAGAAGTTGCCAATGTGGGTCCTTGAGAACCCTAATTGCTTCAGGGGTGCTGTCCCTGTGTTCTTATCCCAACCATCAACTTGGGATACTTGTAAGACACTTTGGATAAAAGCGTCTGTTAAATGACCAAATGTAAATGTAAAGCATGTCAAATTTTGCGGTAATCTAAGCTACAATGTTGATTTTTATTGTGAACACACATACACACACACACACAGACTTTCAACTTTATATATAAGAATTTAACGTAAGTATTTTACAGCTGACTGGTGCAGAGCATCTCCTTTGAGTTTCCAATGACCATGAACATCCTCTTCTGAAATCTCTGTTTCAAAGCGAGCGGTCTCAGTCTCCGTCACCTCTACGCTATACAGTGGACGCACAACCTTAATGTCCCGCTCTGCAGAGATTAAATGAAACCAGAAAGCCATTCAGTTTTTACGTCTCAACATTAGCATTTCTGTTTTGATAAATTGACACAGTTAAAAGACACAAACCCTCAATGTTAAGCTTGGCTGTGGTTTTGTCAGTGCCGCAGTCACAGGTGTATTCGCCAATGTTGCTCTTATCGGCCCTCTTCACTGTAAGAATACGCTTCTTTCCATCGGCCTTGATTAAAACATTCTTGGAGGGCGTGATCTCCTTGCCGTCCTTGAACCATTTTACTGCGGCTGAAGGTTTGCTCAGTTCACACATCAGCACAACTTCGTCCTTCTCGACTGCAGTGTAATCTTGCAGCTTAGTGGTGAAGTAGGCTTCTCCCTCTGGCAAATATTACAGGTGGTTGGGACTCGCTGTGTAAATTACAGACGATCAAAAACAATGATGCGAACTTTGCAGGCACTTACCGAGAACAGTGAGCATGGCCTCGCAGCTCTTGCCAAGGGCTTCTACTTTAATCAAAGAGGTATCATCAATGGACACCTCCTTGACGGACAGCATGTGGATCTTTCCATGTTCGGACATGTGCACCACCTTACTGGGGTGCAGACGCACGTCGTTTTTGTACCATGTGACCTGGACGTTCTCGTGCGACAGCTCAATGCTAAATTCGGCAGTCTCACGCTCCTTAACTGTAACATCCTTGATGGGTTTGAGGAACTCAAGTCGAATGCCTGTAGGAGGACAAGTTTCGCTTTTAATAACATGGCTTCAATTTGAGCTCACAGTGTGAGTTCAAATTGGATGAATTAAGCTAATTAATCACCTTGAATAATCAGTTTGCCAGACGTTCGCTTGTCCTCAGCCTCGAACATGTACTTAGCTTCATCATCGTAGGCCGCGGCTTTGACAAGCAGAATGTGTCGTTTTCCCTCTTTCAGAATGTTGAATTTGTCATCAGCCTTCAGTTCCTGTGAACCTTTCAGCCAGCGGGAGGTCTTCGGCTCTCGTGAGATTTCACACTCAAACCTGGCTTCATCTTTTTCGTAGACATGCACGTCGCTCAAAGGTGTAAGGAAAGTGATTGGAAGTTCTGTAAAAGGAAAAATACAGGTCAAACCACAGAAGACCCCTCCCAAACATAGCCCACAGAAATGTATGTTCAGTAGCTGGAGAAATGACAAGGCAGAGACTGTTACCAATACATTTACATTCAGGCCTAGTCCACACGTAGCCGTGTATCTGTGAAAAACTAATAATTTTTATGTGTTTGGGCCTTTTTGCTAGGGCAGCCCGGTGGCTTAGTGGTTAGCATGTTCGTCTCTCAGCGCTAGGGTTTCCCGGTTCAAATCTTAATCTGGGTGGAGTTTCCATGTTTTCCCCATGTCCACGTGGGTTTCCTTCGGGTTCTCTGGTGTCCTCCCACAGTCCAAAAACATGGACGAATGTAAATTAAATTCTCCAAATTGCCCCATATAGAATGTGTTTGTGTGTGTGAGTTTGAGTGTGTGCCCAGATAGTGTATTGTAAAAATATATAGTGAATGTAAGAGGGGACAGATACAGAGATCTGTCCTGTAGGTCAGAGTCAGTGTCTTGTACTGAATGCGAGCAGCTACAGGGAGCCAGTGGAGAGAGAGAAGAAATGGAGTGGCATAAATTTGCTTGGGCTGGTTGTTACAAACATGTGACAAATATTTTATGAAGGAAAAATTTATATTGCAGTGTAAAATGTAGACAGTTCTTAAATAAGTAAAAGCAAAAGAAGTTGTAGATTATTGGTACCTTTTACTTTAAGATTCGCTGCACATTTTGCATTGGCACCTTGGAAGGAGACCTCGCCTGACTGGGGAACTTTGCAGTTGTATAAAGTTAAAGTGTGTTTAGCACCATCCTCGATGATCTCAACGTCCTGTTAACATATGCAAATGACAACAACAAAAATGTAATAAGAAGCTATAGACATATACACACACTCACCAGGTACAGCTCATCGTTTTTCCATATACCATATAGATGTACATTATAGGTCTATAATTCTATGTCTGATTCTCTACATACTCTGTTCTCTGATGATCAGGACCCACACAGAGCAGGTATTATTAAGGTGGTGGATGATGGTATGAGTGGATTAGACCCCTGTATGTTTTGAATGGTGGACTGTTCTCTGTCCAGCAGCACTGCTGTGTCTGATCCACTCGTACCAGCACGACAAACACGGACACACCACCACCACGTCAGTATCACTGCAGTACTAAGAATCATCCACCACCCTAATATTTCCTTTGTGGGGGTCCTAATCTTAAGAGAACCTACTAAAGTGGATTAGCAAAGTATGTAGAGAAACAGATGGACTACATTTTATAATTGTAGAACTATAACGTCATTCTATATGATAAATGGAAATGAAAAAACAGACGACTGTGCAGGTGTACTTGATAAAATGACTAGTGACACACACAAACACAAATACAAAATTACTTAATTTTAAAGCAAGGCACCTAACCCCAATTGTTCTCCGGGCGCCATACACAGGGCTGCCAACTGCTCTGGGCATGTGCACAAGTGTGTGTAAGCATGTGTTTCACTGCATGGATGGGTTAATTGTGAAGAAAAAATTAATCTGTGCATGCACAGCAGGCACATTTGATCATCTGGCTATGGAGTTGTCATGTTTAAAATCTTAATTTGAATTAGTTTTACCGGAGACTGAGAAAGAATTTCTCCATTTAATTTCCATTGGCCATGAACATCATCTTCTGATATTTCCACCTCGAAACGTGCGGTTTCCCCATCAAACAGCTCAACACCGTACATGGGTCGAACAACCTTAATGTCACGAGCTGCAAAAAGACAACCACAGGTATTAGGAGGGTTCAGTGAGTATATTGAATAACAAACTCAGCGATTTACATAGGGGATGTATCCAAATTTTAACGTTTGGCTGGGTTTAAGGTATTTAATACTGCTTTAAAATAAATGGCCAATACACTGATTTTGCAAATACTTGAATTAGAAAATATTCCTCCTGGCTCCTAAACCTAGTGGGAATGTCATATAGATGAACAACCACTACTAAACCGACCGCTAACCATAGTGAATGTGTCATGTAGTTGAACAACCACTCCTAACTGTACCCCTAATCATATTGGGTGTGTCATGTAGATGAACAACCACTTCTAACACTACCCCAACCCTTAGTGGATGTGTCATTTAGATGAACACCCACTCCTAGTCCTACCCCTAACCATGGTGGTTGTGTCATGTAGTTAAACAACCACTCCTAACTGTAACCTTAACCATAGTGGGTGTGTCATGTAGTAGAACAACCACTCCTAACCCTACCCCTAACCATAGTGGGTGTGTCATATAGTCGAACAACCACTCTTAACCGTACCCCAACCATAGTGGGTGTGTCATGTAGTTAAACAACCACTCCTAACACTATCCCTAACCATAGTGGGTGTGTCATGTAGTTAAACACCCATTCTTAATCCACTTCTAACTCTAACCCTAGTGGGCAAGGCATTTATTTGAACACCCACTCCCAACCCTTACACTAATGTGTGTGTTGTGTAGTGGGTCAGTCATGTAGTGGAACAACTACTCCAAAGTCTTAACCATAGTTTATTGATTTTTCATGTAGTATTGATACTAAACTCGTATCAATTGGTATAGACCACCACTGTATTTATTACCCAATACTAAACTGTTACTCATTTAAAAATAAACAACAGTCAGTTGTTGCTTCTCATTTTCCTGAATGAACAACATTTGAAAAATTAACATGTAAGCCGACAATTTCTGTATGAGCATGGAAAATAGATTTGTTGCAAACCTTCAATATTCACAGTGGCCATTGTTTTGTCTGTTCCACAGTCGCAGACATACTGGCCCTTGTTTTTGTTCTCTACTTTCTTAACACAGAGGATCCTTCGGTTCCCCTCAGCCTTCATAGAAACCATTTTTGAGGCCTTAATTTCCATCTCATTATGGAACCATTTTACAGGAACATCTTTGCTCAGCTCGCAGTCAAGGGTGACCTCATCTTTCTCCACGGCAGTGTAGTCTTGAAGTTTAACTGTGAAATAGGCGTCTCCCTCTGAAAACAGAAATGTCAGTGAGCCAAAATTTATTTTATCCTTTGCCTCGTGTTCATTGCGGCACAAAGAGAGGAAAAGAAAGAATCGGCTCACGGAAGGATATCCAATGTGTAGGATATGATTAGATCAACGCAACATCAGTTAAAAGTTTACCTAGTACAGTCAGGTTCGCTGTTGTTGAGAGTCCTTTAGCCTCTGCCTTTATTTCGCAAGTATCATCTAGAGTGACTTCCTTGATTTCTAAAACATGTCTTGGCCCGTTGACATGAGTGAGGACCGTTCTGCTTGGATGCAGTTTCATTTCATTTTTGTACCAAGTGACAGGCACATTTTCATGCGAGAGCTCGATTTCGAATCGAGCAGTTTTACCTTCCTTCACAGTTTGATTCGACATGGGGGAAACAAACTTCAGTCTAATGCCTTTAACACACAGTTAGTGTAAGGTTACACATTATACAAAAGTTTGTCCATAGGCCTGGCACCCAGCAACTAAAAGAGGATACAACAGCTTTAACCAGAACTTACCCTCGACCGTCAGCTTAGCTGTTGATCGTTTACTCATGACCTCAATGGCATAATCACCCTCATCCTCAAATTCACAGTGGTTTATAACCAACATGTGTTTCTTTCCATCATCAATGAGGTCATATTTCTGATCTGATATTACAATATCCGATCCTCTATACCACATCACTTTAGGCACATCCTTATTAATGGTGCACTCAAACTTTGCTTGTTTCTTTTCAGGGACCGTAACGTCCTTCAGTGGGACTAAAAAGTCCAGTTCGATTTCTAGAGATTTGAATGAAGGTTATTTAGGTACATAGGCACTAGCATACATGCAGTACGAGTTTTTATTTTTTAATTTATATTTCCCCTTTCCCCATTCATAAAGTGTTATACCTTTGACAGTGAGCATTGCACTCGTGATGGCATTAAGGGCCTGGTATGTAACTTCTCCAGCTTGGTCAAGCTGAACATTCTTCAGGGTGAGGAAGCGTTTCTTTCCCTCTGCTCTGATGTCACATGTCTAAGGAAAAAAAATAAAAGCTAGTAAGTATATTTTCATTGAAATGTTTTTTTTTGGCTAGGGACAGTGGATATGGCGTCTTAGGTCTTTGGAACACTGGGTACAAGATAAAGTTACAGCCCTCGATAGAGTTACAGTTCAAGTGTGTGAAGATGCAAATGACCTTGCCCTTTCCTTCAAAATTAATAGAACTTGAACTTAGAACTTGTGGTTAAGAATATCTTATGTCAATATCTTCCACTTAATTCTCGACTAGGGTTGCAAAAGGGGTTCCCCATGCCAATCCAGGTGTGAATGTTTCAGGCTCTGGGCAGATACACATAGGACAGAGCGCCAAATCCATCACTGAGAACACACTCACGCACAGACACACACTATATAGGGATAGCAATTTAGATAGGGGCAATTTAGAGCGGCAAACTAATGTTTTTGAACTGTGGGAGGAAATTGAAGAACACAAAGCAAACCCATTCAGACACAAAGAGGACATGAGGTTGGGATTTGAACCTGTATGTACATTAGCTGAGTATCTGACGTTCTTGTTTAAGAATACATATGAAAGCTATATGAGTTTTATTTTTATTTAGTAGTTGACTGTATGGACAGCATTAATGGCTATTTCCAAACAAGAATGGTTACAAGTGGCATAGTGATAAGGGTAATTTGTTTTATCCAATTCACATATTAGCATGTTTTTGAAATTGGGGAAACTAGGATCCCGCAAAGGTTCTTGAACTCCCACTTTATAGTATAAATTGTTTTATTGAATAACATTATATTACCGGTGATCTTGTAAGAACATGTCCTTTCAGTTTCCATTCTCCTGGCACATCATCCTCAGAGATTTCGGCATCGAAGTTAGCCTCTTCTTTTTCAACTACTTCCACACTAGCAAGTGGTTTCAGGATCTCTGCTTCGCGCTCTGCATCATTGGCACAAAAGTACCACATTTGTACCCATTGTTACTAATGTACTACCCACAAAGTCTTCAAAAACATTTCTTAATGTATTTTCCCTTACCCCCAAGTGTGAGTTTTGCTGGGTATCTACGACCCTCCACTTCAATGGCATACTCTCCAGCATCACTTGGCTGGGCGTTCTTAACAGTCAGGGTTAGAGCCTTTCCATCTTTTTTCACTTCAAACTTATCCTTTGGTTCCGCCGGAAGCTCTTCATCTCCCTTGAACCATTTCCAGTTGGGTGTATCTTTGACGAGCTCACATTTAAAGGTGGCGGTGGCCTTCGGCTTGACGTGCTGGTCTCTCAGCGGTTTCACCAACCAGTCTCTGATGATTTCTGTAAGAAATCAAAAATTTGAAAGTGTTAGATTCTAAACATTCTATGTTCGAAGTGCATGGATTGAGCAACAGCATTACAATAAACTCCTTATTTCTATACACATTGTGCAGTTTCTCAGCTTGGTTCTCTTGCAGCTCCATGTCGATGAGCATCAATTTTCTTGATTGGACTCACCGATGACTTTCACGTTACATGTTGTCTGAAGGTTTTCACAGTGGCAGGAATAGACAGCAGCATCATCATCATTGGCATCCTGAATTGTCACGGAGCGCTGTAGTCCAATAACATTGATGGCAACTTTGCCAGCAATTTGGGTAAGTGGCTGGCCATTCTTCTTCCAAACCACATCCCGGTCTTTGCTCAACTCACAGGTCAAGTACATGGGCTGTCCTTTAAGTACAGATATTTCCTCTTCCAAGTTCTTGGTGAATTTCACAGGCAGCTCTATAAAAGATGTTCAAGACAGCCAATGTAAGTTGTTTGCAATACACATAATTCACTGCCATTTTCTTGCAAAATGTACATCATACCTTTAACAATGAGTTTAGCAGTGGATGTCTTCTCTTTATTTCCGAGCTTGGCGACACATGTGTACTCTCCTGTGTCAGACAGCTGGACGTCAATGATGGCCAGTTTGCGGTCTTTACCATCTGAAGTAAACTTGTGCTTTGGACTTTCCCTCAAGTTGCTTCCATCTTTCATCCATGTAGTTACAGCGGTAGAAGGTGAAATCTGGCACTCAAACATAGCAGATGAGCCAATCGATTCAGCCTCATCCAGCACTATGTCTTTAAGCTCCTGTATAAACTTCAGAGGCACTGCCTTGAGTTGGAAACCAAATGGTGCCTCTGCAGGTGGTTTGTCACCACCAGCACCAGATTTCAGCCCTCGACCTCTTCCACCATCGCCAGGGGAAGGAGTTTGTCTTGCTGCAAGGTAAACAGAATTAGTACAAATGGTACAATGATTACAAAATGAAATACCAAAAACAAGCGGTGGCTTAATTATGACAGTAGTATTCTATGATATGCAAGGTTTGGGATTTAAGCCAAAAAAATGCCAATCTGCCTTACTGTACTTTTTTGGCACATAGCCAAGAAATAATCATGTAAACTTACGTTTTAGTCCTCTGCCCCTTCCAGCCTCTTCTTTTGGTTTTCCATCTGAATAAATGCAACAATAATCAATTTGAGGCCCTAGTATGTTGCTTTATAAATGATCAAGCTTTTTTCTGAAGGTTTAACTACAATACTTAAATCAATGTATAATTTGTGAGGGTGATAATCATGCTTCTAATTAATAAATGGTAGGATTCGTTAATATTATACACAATGGCACCGATGGATTTCCCACCCCACAAGGGGTGGGAAACAAATGGCAACAATATGGACAAACATACATTTAACAAGAAAACATGCAGACCATAATAAAGACAACAATGAAGACAAATCAGATTAAGAATGTTTTTCGTTATGGACATAAAGATGGGTAAGACAATTATTCAGGGTAAGAAGATTTCAGGCGGGGGCATGGAACAAAGACATTCAGTGGTGAGGAGCCAGAGTCACCCTCTCACCTCGTCTACCTCCTGGCACGCCTGCAGTCTTAATTGCATCTTCCTCTGAATAGTCGAAGTCTTCAGAAGCATAACTGTCTTGTGAAGCAACCTCCCAGCCCCATGTCTCCTCGTCCTCATCATCGGCAACCTCAAGCATTTCCTCTTCAGAAATTTCTTCTTCTATCTGAGTTGATATTTTCCTCAACTCCACAGCTTCAGGGGAAAGCTCTTTCATTACAGGAATCTCTGCAACTTTCTTTGCCTTTAATGACTCCTCAGGCTTTTCCTCCTGGGGTGAAATTTTCTTTGGTACCTTTCGCAAAGTAACACTTTCAATCGAGTCTTTGGGGGAAACCTTTTTAGGAATCGGTTTCTTAGCCACACCTGCACTTGGCTTCCTTTCTAGTGGTGTTAATTCAGTTGATTCAGGTGGGGTTACCTTGGGCGAAGGAGACTTTTTGGGTTCCAAACCCTTCTTTATGAGTTCTATTGGTTTTAGAGTTATTTCTTCTTTCTCAGGCTCCATAGGCAAACTAACCTTTTTAATGACCAAAGGTTTCTTCTCATCATCTTTCTTTGGAGTTGTTTCCTTTTTCATGGGTGTTACTGTTTTGGGAATCTCCTTCTTGTCTTCAGCTTTAGGGACCTCAGCTGGCTTCTGTTCCTTACTTGGAAGTTCCTTCTCTTTTGGCTCTTTCGGAAATTCTGCCTTTCCAATTCGGCTTGGTGGAACCTCCGCTGGCTTTCTGTCCTTCGTTTCAGGAACCTCTTGTTCTTCTGGTGAACCAGATGGTTTCTTTTTGAAGGGCTTTAATTGAACCTTTTCAGGTTCCCCATCTTGTTTTGGGATTCTCTTTCCCTTCCATGATGGAGTGTCAGGCTCTAAAGTCTTTTCCTCCTTTTTAGCTCTTTCAACAGGTTTATGCTTAACCTCCTCTGGATGTTTCTTCTCAGGTGCTGAAGGCTCTGCTGGTTTCTTGCCGACCTCAGGTTCTTTTTGCAAAGCATCTTTTGAAGATTTCTCACGTTTCTCAAAAGAAATAGGCTCCCTGTCTTTTTCAAAAGCAGTTGGATCTTTCTTCACTGGTTCCTTCCTAGTGTCTTTTTCTGGTTCTGGTACTGGTTTTCCAGCTTTTTCAAAAGGTTTTAACTTTATTGTTTCTTGGTCTTTTGTTTCAGGTGGTAACTTCTTTATTTTCTTTAAAGCATGTTCAGGCTCCTCGGGTGTACCCTTTTTAGGAGTCTTTGGAACTGTCTTTAAATCTGCTTTCTTTTCATTGTCCTCATCCACTTTGGCCTTTTCTAGTTCCTTGAGCTGCTTAACTGGCTCCTCTTTTACTTTTTCAGGCTTCAGTGATTGAATTCTTGTGATTCTTTCATGCTTCTCAAAATGCATTTCACTCTCATATTTCTCGGTTATTAAACTTTCAGTGTGTGCCTCCACAGATAATTTTTGAATCTCCTCAGGTTGTTCCATTGGAGGCTTAGGAACCTTTTTTAGTTTTACCATCTCTTGTTCTTCTGTTGTGTCCTTGGAGATCCTTGTAACTTTTTTGAGAGTTGGCACTTCTAGCTTTTCTTCTTCGGGTTTAAGAACTTTTCCTTTAGATTTGGAAAGTTATCAGGTTACATAAAGAACCAAAGTTACACAAACACAATCAAAACACAACACACCAGAAAGATGCCAAGTAATGTGGCCCTGGCAGTCCACAAAGAACATGACTAAAAAACCTACAAAAAACTGACAGACTTACATAAAAGAGTACAATTAAGGACTTCACAATAAAATACACAGACATGTACAATTGAAGACTTCACAATAAAACAAACATACATTTAATACAGGGACAACAGAACAGACAGACAATACTTGACACCTGGACAACAATTCGAAGAAATTTTGGAGCAAAATATAAATTATACTTCATACCAAGGAATACTGGACAGTACTACCTGTACTACTGCCTCATTCTTACCTTTTTTCACAGGTGCAGGTGCAGCAACTGGTCCTCTTTCGGCATCTGAATAAATATAGCAAAAACGATAAGACGTTACAAGACAAACAACATAAAGACTGGCAATGATGAAAATGTGTTTGTGGGATTAATTTAAAATGGACAGATTGCCAGTACTTTAATTTTTAAACAGCAGAGATGGTCAGAAATACTTTGACAATGTTAATACATTTATATACTCATATTACTTGGACAATGAAGTGTGAATTAGAACATGCATGACACTGTTGTGTGATATTAGATGGCACATGTGATGGCAAACTCCTGTGATGGCACATGTGAGGACCAGTACTGATTCATTTAACATGCTCGTGTTGGTGGCACTATTTACTACAGCTTACAGTATTTCTTCTGTTATAATCACTGAAATTATCTTTATATTCTCCCTGTGCCTGTGTGGGAACCCTCCGGGTTCTCCGGTTTCCTTCCACAGTCTAAAAACATGGATCAACGTCAATTGACTTCTCCAAATTGCCCCATATAGAGTGTGTTTGTGTGTGAGTGAGTGTATGTTCAGGGTGTATCTGCCCAACACCCGAAAATTTATCCCCTGGATGGGCATGGGGAACCCCCCCACACACACTTAAATGCATAGATGCAACATGTCGAACCTCTAATCGAAAGAAGCACATGCAAAAGAACATGGCTTATGTCCATAAAGATCAAAAGTCCACCATGATCTAGACTCAAAGTATTTCATTTCTAGTAGGCCTTGAAAAGAGTGGTGGTTGTGCATTTGTATGCATTTAATGTATGATATGAAACCATTAAATAACATTATCGGGGGGTCACATTATTATTAAAAGACCACCTTTAAAAAATGTACACACAATTAGAACACACAATATTAACACAATCCCAAAGACACAATTATGAAAAGTAAAAGAGACACCACATCTACCTATACATTAGTCATATTAAGCAATACACCTCCGTGAAGTACCTTCAATAGGAGAACCTTTCTTTTGTGGTAGCACCTCTGTAGGCTGAGGTGCTGCTTCTTTTTTAGCTGCGTGTTATTTAAATGATAAAAGTAACGACTCCATTAAGAGAGTACAAAGACTGGCGTGCATATACAAAAAACACCTGACTGCAGACAATACAATTACTACAATACTACTAGACAAGAGCTCATGTTGAAGCAAGGATTTAGGACACAGCTAAGGAAAAAGGTACCTTCGACTGGGGAGACTTTCTTAGCCTCTGGTAAGACTGCACCTGGAGATGGTTTCTTGTCAACTGTAAAAACGTAATGTAATGTCCAATTTATTAACCCACAGGCTTAAGAATGCATGATGTAGGAACAAATACATAACAAAGAACGAACACAAAAATGCACTGTACACAAATGTGGGAATTCGCTACCTTTGGGAATAACTTCCTCTCTTTTTTCAGGAACCGGTATCTTTTCAGAAGGAGCCTTCTTCTCTGGTTCAGGCACTTTAAGGTGTTACAGATAAGAAAAACACTGTTACTGGGTGACTCTGGGGGGGGGGGGGGGGGGGGGGGGGGGGGGGGGGGGGGGGGGGGGGGGGGGGGGGGGGGGGGGGGGGGGGGGGGGGGGGGGGGGGGGGGGGGGGGGGGGGGCAAAAAAAAAAAAAAAAAAAAAAAAAAAACATGTTTGTGATGTTAGGAGTGCGCGGGATGTTTGAAACAAGTGCTCGATTCTGGAAACACGCAAGAGCTCGTCTTGAGTACCTCTCCACCTCGGTGCTGAAAGGCTCATTTCATGATGTTCTGCAAGATCCATTTCATGGAATGGCTTCTCATTGCAAGTCATTCCCATTGCATCCGATGAGCTCTCCTTACAAGTATGGCTGTATTTTTTATCTTGCGTTTCAGTTATAAGGACGGCATCTTCGCAACTATCCTTTATGGTTTCTGATGAATCTTTTTCAACATTTGGACTTTTGGAAAATGTTTCAAGGGTTTTAAGTTTGTATGGTGTCATGGACTTCAGATCAGAATCTGCTACTTTGCCCATCTTCTCAGGAGGCATAGCCTGTTCGCTAATCTCACTTTCTAATGAGGACTCCATTTTGGAGTCTGAATGTTCAGCTATGTCTTTTATTTGTGGATCTTTTGCAAAATGAGATGATTTCTGGCTGTCTATTTGGCTTTGTGGAGAAGATCTGAGTGAGTTATCTTGAGGGATATGTGATTCAGCATCCACACTAGCATCATATTCACAAACAGAGCTTTGTAGTGAGCTATCTTCTCTGTCTAGGATACAAGTCTCCTCTAAATTAATAGTTGTTCGTGCATCAGAGAAAGTGATAACTTTATCAGGACCTCTTACTAAAATAATCTGAGGATGTTCTGCAGTGTGAGAGGTGTCTGGTGCTTTCTTTAAATTCTCTTTAACAGTCAAACCGAGCCCTTTGGATTTAATGGATGGATCTATAATTGCTTCATTATCAACATTTGCCAAACTAATATATTTTGCTGGTTTGACTTTGTGGAAAGGACTGTCAGTACAAATGGTGACCTCTTGCTGTGGTTCCTCAATTTTCTCTTTCTGCCAAAGTTTCTTCTTAGTAGGAACTTCCACATCGGCCATATGACTTGTTTTAGCACAGAGAGGTTCAACATCGAGGTGAGAAAAGTCTTCCTTCATATCGTCTTTATCATCACCCTTAGGGCCAAATAGTAGCATGTTTCCATCATTGTTCTGACCCATCATAGTTGTTTGATTATCTCTCTGACTAACCTCTTCTAAAACACCCTTTTTAGAACCTTTATGATTATCTGAGAAGATATCTTCTGTTTCAACCTTTATTATTGAAACAACCTGCTTCTCATTACCAGACTGTTTGGGAATTATTTCTTCATCATCTACTGACAGACCTGATTGAGACATTATGTCAGGTCTGGTAACTGTGCAACTGTCCTGTTCTTTAATGAGAAAACCTTCCTTTAATGATTTAGTCACCACTGATAACATTTCACTTCTTGGAAGATTTAGTTCGGGATATGTTTTCTCATGACCCGTCTCCTGCACTAAAATATCTCTCTCTTCACGATCTTTCACAATTTTGTTTTCCTTAGCTACCTGGTTCTTTGTTGCAGGCTTTCCACTGACACATAAAGAGTTGCTTGATATCTGACCATCTTCTTTTTGTACTACATTTCCAGGAGGGATATTTAAAACTTCCAAGGGTTTCTGGCCATCTTTTTCTTCCATGCTTTTTGCATGTTCTAATTTTCTTGTAGTTGCTTCTATCATAGGTTTGAGCTTTATTATATGATCTCTCTCTATCGTGATTACTTTCCTAGCTTCATTTTGGTGCATTTCCTGCATGCACCCATCATCTTTTGGGTAAATTTCTTTTGTTAATGAATCGTTTTGCGTTCCAGTGTCTAAAGTCAGTTTGTGAGATTCCTTAGAGTGGTCTTCAAATGAATCATTTCTTTTCACAAGTGAAGGAAATTGTGTTTTATTCCTTGAAGAGTCCAGTAAAATGTTCCTTTTTGCATTTTCATCCGATTCTTGAAGTTCTGAGATGTGGGCAAGAATATCCAAAAAGAAGCAAGATGTTTATAAGGGCTACATAATTACACAGGTAAGATATTCTTTGTGATTAGCAAAAAAAAAAAAAAAAAGATTTGTACATATATCCAGTACTAGTAAAAGGTTTGGCCCCACCTTGCTCCTTTTGTACCAGTACCATGCACATTACTCCACACCCTGTTGGTTCTCTGTTCTCTTTTTGTCAGGAACATCACAGAACAGGTATAATTTGGGTGGTGGGTTGTTTATTGTCAGTTATGCAGTGATACTGATGGGGTTATTGGGTTTTAGTGCAGCAGTGCTGCTGTAATTTCATTTAAAAACCTAAGTGACACTGCTGGGAAAATTAATGGAATTGTAGAACTACAAAATGCATTTTTACGGTGAGTGGAACTGATGAAATGGACAATAAATGGAGAAAAAAGGAAGTGGGGCCAATTATTTGACAGGTACTAGATACTAGATACAGGTATTTTATTGAATCTGTGTAGTGGAACTGATGACAATGTGGGGTTTAATCACTTATCAGTAGTTTATTTGTCCTCAATAAAGTCCTTAGTTAAAAAACATAAATAGTTATTATTTTAATATATGATTGTTTGATTTGTATAATTAATTATTTGTATATTGTATTTAGAAAAAAGAGGTAAAATTGCATGGGTTCCTGGCATTCAAATACTAGTAGAGTGCATTTCTAACATTTGTCTGCAAACTAAGCAATAATATTAACAAACAACATACACAGTCACATGCACGCAAGAGGTTAGTAAATAAGATGTAGGTCTTTGATCTCTCGCTGTACCTTTCTTATTTACATCCAGGCTTGTTGGTGGGTCTTCTTTAGATGCAAAAAGAATTTGAAAAAGATTGAAACCTCTATTAGATATGGCTGCAAGAAAGATTCTTAAGATATATAGACATATGAACAAAGATGGATGTCCTCAGTTTAAATGATTTACAGTTATGTCCTAAAGAAACAATGAAAGACTGAAACAGGCTTCTACCTGCTTCAAATACAAAGTACACACATGTACAAGAACACGGAACATAAATGAGGAAAGATCTAAATTTAATGAAGATTGATAATTATTTACAAAGAGAGGAAGTTTACAGGTCTTTGTACCTTTTACAGCAGCAAGACTTTTTGAAAATGCATCTCTTTCTTTTATTAAAGGTTTTAGAGAATCATCTTTCTGACTAGGCAGAGAATCTTCTTTACTCATTGCAAGCAGTGCAGATCCGCCCTTCATTGACTTATTTGTCACATTTACTTCTTTCTTGGGGGTTGAGACAAAGGCTTGTTTCTCAAGAGAAACATCTTTCATTTTTGGGACAGGTGTTATCGTCACTGTTGCATGAATTGGAATGTCATTATCTTTTAATAGCGCCTCCTGCGCTACCATTTCCTCATTTTTGGAAGGTAAACCAAATTCTGTCCTCGTTGAACCTTGCCGAATATCTTCTTTGATTTCTGTTTTAGGAACATGACCTATTTTTATTTGATCTTCAGGTTTGTTAGGAAAGTATTCTGTTTTTTGCCCAGATGTTAATTTAAGGGATTCTTCAGTTCTAATTTGTGATGACACTGATGATCTAGATGTGGGAGACCATTCTTCAAATTTATGGGATTGTTCATCTACTTCGTCTTGGTTAGTGACCACAGACGTCATGTCACTGTGAGGCAGCACAATTTGTCCAGTAAATTTCAAAGAGAGAAATTGTTGGTTATTTTCACCTTTCAAATCAGATTCAACCACAGTGTCTTTACTGAATGGTTTAATTATCATCTCCATTTCTTGAGTAGCCTTATATGAAGATATCTCTGATGTCTTGAAATGTTCTTGCACTTTAAAAGAAGTTAAAGACAGTGCTTAAAATCGCACCTTTGTAAGAAAACAAAATCAAGTACAAACAGGACAAACACAACAAACTAACAAAATTCCACTTATGACAAATCAGTGAAGACATATGCACAATGATTATGTTCTGACACATAAGCTAATACTTTTCTCAACAGCTATCTCCTCCTTAGGAATCACAATCTCCATTTCTGTTTCGACCTGACATGGTTTTGATTTGTCTTCCTCCATATAAACTTAAATGACACATAGTTTGCTTTTAATCCACAGAGAATTGAAGACTCAGGCAGACAGACACAGACAATACGCCTCCTTAACGGAAACTGGACAAACAGTTCTTTAAAAGAACAAAAAAATAAGACAACACAAAAAGACAAGCTCTACCTTTTGCTGAAGGTTTCTCCAATTTTCTCTCTGGTGCAGGTCTGTCTGGCTTGCTTTCAGCTGAAAGCTCAGGCATGATGTCAGCATTTGATTCAGGTCTGGCTTGAGGTTTGGGCTCAGGTTTAATGCCAGGTATAGCTTTAGGTATTACCTTTGGCTCAGGTTTGACCTCAGATTTAGGTTCAGATTTAACCTCAGGTTGAGATTCAAGTGGTTTGAGTTTAGGTTTTGGTTCAAGTTTAATCTCAGGTTTGGGTTCAGGTTTGGGTTCAAGTTTAATAGTAGATTTTGGTTCAGGTTTAACCTCAGGTTTGGGTTCCAATTTAATTTCAGGCTTGGGTTCAGGTTGGATTTCAGATATAGGTTTGACCTCCGCTTTAGGTCCATGTTTGACCTTAGGCTTTGGTTCAGGAATAACCTCAGGTTTCAATTCAGGCTTAAGTTCTGGTTTGGGTTCTGGCATAATAAAAGGCTTAGACACAGGCTTAACCTCAGGTTTAAGTTCTGGTTTAACCTCAGGTTTAGGTTTAAGCCTGGTTTTGAATGTTGTCACTTCTTCTTTGACATCCTCAGCAGGGATATATGAAGGAACTTCAGGCTTCTTGGAAAGTTCTTGCACTTTAAAAGAATATTGAAGTCAAAGTAATGCTTACAAAAGCAGTGCTCAAGAGTCGAGCACAGTAAGTTACAAGACATTTTGGTCCAGCAAAGTTAAAGAGTACAAAAAAACATGACAAGGACAAATAAATATGCCACTAAAAGATGATGATCATCCCATAAGAGCGTGGCTGATAAACATGTGACACAAGACACATTTCACCACTAACATTATATACTAATACCTTTTTGAGGAGCAACTTCCTTAGGAGCCAGTTGTGCAGGTTCGTCTTTAACTGGTACCACCTTTGCTTTCTCTGGTTCAGTAGTTTTGGGCTTCTTAAGCTCCACAGAAACTTAAAACAACATCATTTGACAGCTTACATCACATTTAACAGACTTCACAGACCAACAAATCAATAACAGCAGCAGAAGATTTGCTTCCTAAATGGAAGCAGGACTAACACAAAGCATACAACAATATTACAAAATCTACCTTTAGTAGAAGGTGTTTCAGGTTCCTTTACAGGGGTAGGCTTGGGTTTGGGCTTTGGTTCCAACTTTTCCTCAGCTGTAGCCTTGGGCTTAGGCTCAGGTTTTGGTTCAGCAGGTTTAGCTTTTGGCTCTTGTGGTTTAGGCTCTGGAACCACAGGAGCTCCAACTTCTGGGAATTTTTTTACATGACCAAAGTGTTTTTCATAATTAATATTACTAAGTTATCTGTACATACAGGACAACAAAAATGACGTACACAACTACAATAATAACAACACAAAGCAAACTCTAACGACAAAAAGAAAAACATCTAAAAGCAGACAACAGAATCTGACAAAGACCCAAAAGACATCAACAACAGTATTTCTAAAATACTAGATGTTGGAGAAAATACCTTTTGTTGGAGCTAGCGGAGTCGGTTTGGAAGTTTGTACCTCATCGGGTTCTTTTTTTAGACAAAAACGTAAAACAACAAGAAAGTCACACAGAATACACAATTCAGTGAAAGTCACATCTTTCAACAATCACAAATTCAGACTTAAGACAGACACATCGTTACATAAGGAATAAATGAAAGACACAGACACACACAAGAACAAAACTGACACAAGAATACACAGTACCTTTTGGAGCAATCTGTTCTTTTGGTTCTTTGCCTATCGCAGGTACTTTTTCTTCCTTTGGTTTTGCTTCAGGTACTTCAAAAATATTTTCATTACTAGTTATGTACTTGAAATATAAGTCAAATGTTTTAAAATGTTTTTGACAGTACAACATCGGCAAATGAGACAAGACGAAGGAACATAAAAAGTCATTAACAAACAATGAAGACAACAAGAATGACATCTCACACTGCACAGTACAACACTGAAAATATACATGTATATACCTTTAGCAGCTGGTACTTCCCTTTTCTCCGCTGGTTTTTCTTGAGGTTTTTCCTTGGGTTTATGATCAGCTTCAGGAACTTTAAGAAGAAGTGCTATGTCAGATAAAACTTGTATGATTCTATTTGATCAAAATAAGGTCCTGTGCTTTACTAGCATGGTGCAATCATATGGTTATTTTTGATTATACATGAAGGACAGACAAAGATAACGAAATGCAAATGGCCATCATGAAGACAAACTGAAAACAACATAGATTACAGTTTTTCTCAGTCAATTTGGTACATTTCTTACATCATGATTTAGATTGGAATCACATCTAGTGCATTTCTCAAAAGTCAATAAAAATATTTGCAAAATGCAGCAAATATTTGTCAATCAACTTGTCATTGCCATCAAAATGTCAGTTCTCTGTGGCATGCAAATGAACAAAACAGCCAAAATACTAAGTCATGATGTCAGTGCCACAGTGTACACTGCAGTTATGCATTTATTCATTCATTTATTCACTATTTTCCACTTAATCCCCCACTATAGTCATCGGGGCGGGGGGTTGTCCCCTTGCCCATCTAGGGAAGAACATTTCAGGCACTGGCCAGATACACCCAGGACAGGGCGCCACACTATTATGATGTGCACAAGTGTCGAGATGTATGGATGGAATAAGCAGTTTTGAGAACTTCATTAATATGAGAAATGAACTGAAAATGACTGAGACAAACTGTATTATTAAGCAAGACAGTCTGCACTGTCCAATAAAAGCATTATTCTTTAATTCCCGGTATATTTAGATATATAGACTGATAGACCAAAACAAAGCAAGATGGATAGATGGATTGTTGGATGAATGGGTGGGTGTGTGTATGGATTGGTGGGTGGATCTATAGATAGATGGGTGGATGAATGGAAGGATGGGTGGGTTTGGGTGGGTTGATGGATGGGTGGGTTTCGGCTGGATGGGTGGATGGATGGATGGATGGATGGATGGATTGCATTACCTCTGCTAGGAATTTCCTCTGTCTTCTCAATGGCTTTTCTTTCAACAAATTCTTCCACAGGCACTCTTTTTTCTGATGATAGAAAAGATGCATTTTAAAGAATGAAACAATCGCAGATGATCAATCAGTGGAATGTAATAGTAAGACAAACACAAAAATGATCAAACACATAACATCAAGACAAACATTTATGTAGACACAAAACAAGAGACACATGGAACATATGTATACTCACTACGAAGTGTTTTAGATACACAATTACAATACTAGCTCATGTTTGTACAATAGACATGGGGTTGTACAGAAATGTGAATAATTATGAACCTTCTGCATGTTCAAACTGACCCTTCTCCACTGATCTTGTTAATCAACAAATCATTTCGGTCTACAAAACTTCCACAGGAACCTTAAAGCAAAGCCACCTATGCTTGTTGATTGCGTTTGCCAGTGCACGTAGAAAGAAACCGACATCTATGGACACTGGCAGAAATCATCTCACACATTAGGCATTCAACACTGTCTCAAGTGAGACTTTATTGCGTGGGACTCAACAGACATCAGTGTGGGGAATGTCCATTGTTCTCTCCAAAATATTGGCTTGAGGAGCAGACATATACAGTACCAGTCTATTACCATTACAGTACCATTGTCTCTACTTACCATATATAAAAATATATCGAAGACTGTGTCACAGTGACCTGGATGAATGGAGAGCAATTGGGTGTGTGTGATTGTTGGGTAGTGAAGCAAGAACCATGGCAAATTTATGGTACTTGAAGACAATTGATGTACATGCCTAAGGTATTATTACTATATTGTGTGCAGGTACGGAGAGTTAAAACACATTGTGGAGTTGTCAGTGGTGGCAGAAACAGTTATGATATTATAATTCTATTATAATTCAATCAGAATAAAATCCAGTTCGTGTGTCTAAAAAATCAAGGCTCCGGTCTTAGTGTCCTGGTGTGTGATAAGGTTCACTTTCACATTAACCCATTAGACATCAGTCATGCCAACATTGCTATCATAGGGATTTCCATATTCTCATAATTTAAGTAAACATAAATGTTCCTAATAAGGTTCTTTGTGATTGGAAATGACATACATTAAAAACAAACACTGACATCATTATGAATGAAAACATTATGTGATAAGACAAACACATGGATACAACAAATATTAAGAACCATAAACAAGTAGTTTATGTGGAAAATCAAGAGGGTTAGTTGAAGAAACCAAGATGGAAAGCTGTCAGCAATACCTGTGATCGAGATTTCCTCTAATACCCTTTCTTCGGTCCTGATCTCATATTCTAAAGGATAAGAGTTTATAGGAAATGTACATAAGCCAGATATAAGTCATGACTGTCCATAAATAATTTTTGTTTTAGATGATGTGGTTATTTTGTTATAGGGAAAGAAACGCACCAACCCTAAAACAAACAATAAAACCTTCTAGCAGTAGTGCTAGAGGACACCAGATTTTAAATCATTCTTACTCTGGTTGAACAGATGGATGATTATTATTGGTGGTAATTATTGTTATTAATCAAATGATATTTTTAGTGGGTGGGTCTGGAAATGAACAGTTAGTGATAAGGCTCAAGTCCATGGTATACCGTGTACTTCCATCTTTTCTTCATAATAGTAGTATTCTTCAGAGGATTCAGCTTTTGGAACAAAACAGCTTTTTAGTAAACAGGACTATTGCATATAGAGAAGCCAGAATTCAGTCCCTGTCTTACCTTCGATTGTAACCGCAGATGCTACATCAGGAACTTGTATTGATGAATCTGGGATTTCTACAAGGTTTGTTTGATTTAGCATATAAATAATGTACTAGGCATAATGCCTGTATTATGATAGGTAATAAATAGCACTTGAATTAAAACACTTACCATAAGGTAATACTCCTATATCAATTTCTGTAAAGGAGTAAAAATGGCGTTACATACCCAAATACACTGGAATACCCACTGACATAAATAGCGGCAGATGCTAACAGCAGAGTACAGACCTTTCCCTGACAGGTAAAGCTCAGCTGTACTTTTTGCTTCCCCTCTGGGCTCCAATCTGACAATCACTGAATACACGCCTATAGAATTGTTTGTATTAGATTATTATTCAGGTGTATTTAAACCAGATGACTGAATTTCAAAACAAGACATGACACTCAATTCGGCAGGATTTGAGCCGAACAAACCTTCGTCTTCGGCGGTTACGTTGCGGATGATCATAAAGTGGCGTCGGCCTTCGCTTCGGAACGTATACTTTGGACTCTCTTTGAGCTCCCACGTGTCCTTGTACCACGTAACCAGAGCATTATCAAATGACACTTCGCATTCAAAGGTGGCGGATTGCCGTTCACGCACCACAATGTTCTGGATGCGTTTAGTGAAATGTATTTGCTCAGCTAAGGAGAGATGAGGCAAGTTTGATCATTAGAACCGGAGCCCAATCTTCTTCGATAAACAAACACGATATAGTAACGTCTTGGATGTCCAACGACCGATGATACACTTTATTTTGAAATTAAAGGGTTGTCATTCAAGAATCCACACAAAATGGAGAAGGAGGGTTCAGACACTTGGGGTAAACGACATGGACAGTCCTCAAAATGAGGACGGAAGAGGTTAGTAGATGGTGTAACACACTTAATGAAAAGGTGATTCCAACGCTATACACACCTTCAACCCAAAGATTTGCAGTTGTTTCAAGATTTTTATATTTGCAGGTATATTCTCCTTGGTCTTCAGGCCTAACGTCTTTGATTGAGAGCTTCTGAGTGTAATTGGACACAGTGGACGTGTACCTGCCCTTAGAATCTAAAAGCTTTCCATTTTTAAACCACTGAGCCTTTGCATTGGGTATGGAGAACTGGCATGTCAGTGTGTAGGATTGGCCTTCCTTACCAGCAACATCTTTCATGGGCTGCTCCACTTCACCTTCTGGAAAAAAAAAATGTCCGAATGCAGGGAGTCAGATAGAGTCGAACGGGTTTATCATGTTGATTATAATCTTAAATTTGCATTGAACACTTCAGGACTTACCCAGCACTGTTAGTTTTGCGCTGGAGATGTGTGGGCCGCACACAATCCTATAACTGCCCTCGTCTCTCAGCTGGCAGTTCTTGAGCTTTAAGATGTGGCGATCCCCGGTGACTTTAATCTCATACTTGTCGCTTGTGTCAAGTTTCTGGGTGCCTTTGTACCACGACAGTGTTATTTCTGGGTAGTTGATTTTGATCTCACACTCAAACACAGCGTCCTTATTGGCAACTGTGGTCTGGTCGGTGATGTCTTTGATTAGAGTTACAGGCTACATAGTAAAAAATATAAGAAAATCAAAGTCATGAATAATAACATTGGTAATGATCTAAGCCAATTGATCTAAGTAATTTTTCAATTACATTAGGTTACTTGGAAGATGCGGCACAGTGGTTTAGTAGTTAGCACCTTCGCCTTTCAGCGCTAGGGATTCCTGGTTCGAATCCCAATCTGGGTGTAGTTTCCATGTTCTCCCCGTGTCCGTGTGGGTTTCCTCCGGGTTCTCCGGTTTTCTCCCACAGTCCAAAAACGTGGATCAAGGTCAATTGAATTCTCCAAATTGCCCTATATAGAGTGTATCTGTGTGAGTGAGTATGTGCCTAGCGATAGATTGGCACCCTGTCCAGGGTGTATCTGCCCAGCACCCAAAATGTTGTCTCCTGGATGGGCATAGGGAACCCCCCCACGACCTAGTAGAGGATAAAGCGGAAGATGATGGATGGACATTGTAAACTACAGTATGCTTATGCATTCTCTGTACAAACGCAGTATTGGTTTATTAGTGTTTAGTTCAGGTGTTCAGGTGCGTTGGACACATGTTTGTGTTGATGATTTACTCCCAAGATAACAACCAATTGTGGTTCACCTGTGTTTTCTGTTGCTAAAACAGCAATACACCAGAAATGTACCTAAACACACCTCATTTCAACACCTATTCATGCCCATTGCATTGCTATTTAAACGCGGTGGACACAAGCAGCGTTGCTACTTAAATGCTAATTAGAAGGTATGAAAATGTTGGAATGGTGTAAGTCAGCAGTGAACATTGCGATGTTTAAGTGTGCGCTGAAAATAAATCCCATACCAACCTCAGTTTGTTCCATTCTCTTCTGCAAATCAGCAACAAGCTTCGCCAGATCCTCCTCTGATTCACGGCCAGCATATTCCACTTCCTGATACCAAGAATATACATCATCAACATTAACAAGCAAAGTATTTTAAAAATATATATTTTTAAAAACAATCCTATATCATGTTAAATTATTCATTCCTTCATTATCTCCCGCTTATCCTCTATTAGGGTTGCGGTGGGGTTCCCTATGCCCATCCAGGGGAGAACGTCTCGGGCTCTGGGCAGATAGACCCAGGACAGGGTGCCAATCCATCGCTGGGCACACACTCACTCACACAGACACACTCTATAGGGGACAATTATGGAGAATTCAATTGACTTGATCCATGTTTTTGGACTGTGGGAGGAAACCGGAGAACCCGAAGGAAACCCACGCAGACACGGGGAGAACATGGAAACTCCACCCAGATTGGGATTCGAACCGGGAATCCTTAGCGCTGAGAGGCGAACGTGCTAACCACTAAGCCACCGTGCCGCCCCTCATGTTAAATTACTTTATTCTAAATTAATTCTGCTTGTAAAGTATAAAATGTTGTAGAAAATGGCCAATTTATCCATAAAAAACAACATTAATTAATTACCACCAATTAGTGAGTTAATTGTTACATCTTTAAATTGATTAATTTGTTGGCATTGATGATTCTCATGAAACGTTCTCCCCTGGATGGGCATGGGGAACCGCCCCGCAACCCTAGTATAAAATGGAAGATAATGAATGGATGGAAATTTAAGGTGGCACGGTGGTGGTTAGCACGTCCGCCTGTCAGCGCTAGGGATTCAGGTTCGATTCACAATTTGGATAGAGTTTCCATGTTCTCCCCGTGTCCGCGTGGGTTTCCTCCGGGTTCTCCGGTTTCCTCCCACAGTCCAAAAACATGGATAAAGGTCAAGTGAATCCTCCAAAATGCCCCATAAAGAGTGCGTGTGTGTGCGTGTCTGTGTGTGCCCAGTGATAGATTGGCACCCTGTACTGAGTGTATCTGATCAGCGCCCGAAATGTTCTCCGCAGGATGCCCCCCCCAACCCTAGTAGAGGATAAAGCGGAATATAATGGATGGATGGATGGATGGACAGACAAACAGATGAAGCTAATATAGGGTTGGTAATAAAAACAACACAGTACAATATGGTAAAAAGAAGGTTATCATGGTCAACTGACAAAAACCTCCAAACTATCATAAAACTCATGCAATGACCCCCACTCACCACTGTTTTACTTTCGGCTTCTTTTTCCCGCTTAAGCTGCTCAATGGCTTGAAGAAGACCCCGATAGTCTGTGATGCCGTACATGCGAGCATACTTTTCATACTCTTTCGGGTCTACATTTCTTAGCAGTTCAACAATATCGATCTCTGATTCCTCTTTGGGACTCTTCTGTTTGGATGGAGTCCTAAAAAAAACAACACAATTCAGAATTATCAACATCATTCACTTTAGATTTAATTTCCTTCTTTGAAATCATGAAAATTCCACACTTACTTTTTCAGTGTCACTGTTTCCAGTGCGACGCCTTTTTTCTCCTCAACGTTGAGGTCGGTGCTGCATTCAATCTCCCCGTGTTTGTTGGATGCCACACATCTATACTGCCCGGAATCTGATTTGCTCACTTCTCTGATCTCCAGCTTGGCATCCTGGCCCTTTTGCTCAATGCTGACACGACCACCATGTGTCATCTGCCTCCACTTGCCCTTCATCCATTTCACACTGGGAATGGGATCTCCTCCGACCTTGGCTATGAAGGTTGCAGTTCCCTCTGTACAATGACAATACAAGGCAAACCATTGTAATTTCTTATATCTGATTCTAAAATTATTACTACTCGTTCATATCGTAAACATAACATAACAAAGAGTTTTTTCTTGCCACTGTCACTTCGGCTTGTTCTTTGTGGATTTAAAGGCTTTTAAGTCTGTAAAGCTGCTTTGTGACAATGTACTCTTGTAAAAAGTGCTATATAAATAAATTACTTGAACTTAATCTTGAACTTGTGAAGGCCCCTTTCTGTTCCATCAGGATTGGTTGGTTGGTTGGTGTGGAAGAACATTATTGGCTCACACAAAACCCTGACCTTAACCCTGACCTATTAAAAGTTCTGAGATGAGCTGGAACAGAGACTGCAAGCCAATAACTCTCATCCATCATCAGTGCAGAAGCCACTACTGCTGAAAAGACCTGATAATGGAATGTTTTACAAGCTACTATGTATGTAAAGTTAAGGTGTCCCAATACTTTTTGTCCAGGTAGTGATTGTGTGCATGTAGTTATATCACCAATTCTACTGACTAGACCTAATGGCTTTTTAGCCACAAGTGAATTTTGCATAAAGTATGAGGCTATGAGGCTCGGCACTTACTCTCAGTAATATGAACACTCTTGGGTTCCTCAATAAAGAACAAGTTGTCCAGTTTCTTAGTTGGTGCAGGAGCAACGGGGGCCGCTGCTGGAGATTCGGCCTTTTCTGTTACATTAAAAAAAAAAAAAAACAATAATGAAATATATAACTTATAACAAGAAGCCATTCAGCAGAGCAATTAAGCATCATGTCCCAAACTAATTTTGGTCTACAGAGTTTACCCACACAAGTTTTAAAAAGAGGCATAACAGCCAAATTAAATAATAGAACTACAAAAGACTTGGGGCCCTACTTTAGTGATCTCCAGCGATTCATGAACCATGCAGCTTGATTTAGGGCGTGTTAGTATGTCTTCGTCATCATAGCCATGAGAAATATACGCTTGCGGGGTGCAAATAGCGCGGAAGGCATGTAATAATTGTCTTAAATATTCATGAGTGTATTTTGGGGGTATTTTGCAATAAACCAATCAGTGTGTGACTTGCCATTTCTTGCCACTTTGACAGATTTCTATTTCAATGGCACAGTACACAAAGGCGTAATTTTACATTGATGTAGAATAATGTTATTTTAGTTTACATTCTGTTTATTGTGGATGTAATTTGCATAGCTGCCAACTGGCATGTGCTATAGGTTTGGGTCCTGCTGCGTGTCCATGTGTGCGTAACAAACAGGGGAGCACACATGTGTTGACAAAGTCACTGCCAAGATAGCAATGAACGACTGTTGACGTCTGGCTAGGATGTTTTCAGTCAGTGGTGCATGTGTTGTTTATTTTCCAAGATAGCAATATGCTAGGAATATACCTCAACACATCTTATTTTGAGATCACCGCGTAGGTATATTGTCAAGCAACGTTGCTATTTGAATTAGGCAGACGATAGCCTTATGCGTGGTGTAAGATAGGGCTGTTGGAGTTCAAAAACCAAGAGCATTATAAGATGCAACCCACCTTAGTGGTAAGACTTGGCATTGGCAAATGATGCACATAAGAAGAACACAACAAAACAAAAGAACAGCAAAAGCAAAAATGATCCACAAATACCTTTGATAGTGACTCTAGACTTGCAGAACTCACTACCAGCTTCATTGGTTGCCTTACAGAGATAATCTCCTGCATCTGCTTTAGACACGTTGAGTAATACTGCTGCAGCAGTGCCATCTACAAAGGTGATTTTGATGCTGGCTGAGGACGACAACTCCCGTCTGTCCTTCATCCACTGAATTGTCAGCGGTGCGGAGCCACGTACATGACAGCTAAGGCTAAGAGTCTCACCCTCATTAGCCGTCACGGGTTTAAGAGGCAAGTCGAAAGTCGGAGGTACCTTTCGCTCTGCGTATGAAAAGTAAATCACAATAAGCAGTAAATAAGACAATTTTAGTATCATCGTCCACTTTGGTACAAGAGGCAGGACAAGAAAAACTTTTTAAAAATGGGCTGGATACAGAGCCCATGCATTTACCAAGAATCTCTATAAGTGTCATATACCTGTGATCTGAACTGAAACCTGGCAGGATGCAGATCCAGCCTCGTTGGCAGCATTGCATGTAAATGTGCCACTGTCTGAACAGCTGGAACTCTTAATAAAGAGTGCAGCCACATTATTCTTGAAGGTTATATCATATCTGTCAGAAGAGACCAGTTCCTTGCCATCCTTTTGCCAAGAGACAGTCATAGGCTGTGATCCTGCAACACGAGCCTCAATTTTTACCAGCTTGCCTTCAGTGTCCTCAATGGTTTCTGGGAGCTTTTTGATGAAGCTTGGTGGAATTTTTTGTTCTAGGGAAAAAAAAGTCACACTCATTGATGTACTGCACATTTCATTAAGAATCATTGGTACAAACGTGGACAAATTTAAACCTATATAGTAGAAGTCATCAAGGTATGAATAATGACAAACAACACATGAATCTCCAAAAAATAGATGTAATATATTCATACAAAGAAAAACTGTAGACTGAACAAGTGAGACCATCACATCTATAAAGAAATACAAGATACCTTTTACAGTAACCTCTGTTGAACAAGAGTCCTTTCCCATGTCATTAGTAACATGGCAAGAGTAACGGCCGGAATCAGCCTTATCTGCCTTAAGAATAGTCAGGTGTGGGGTGTTTTCCACACAAGAGATCTTATAATTGCCCCCCGTGCGAATATCTTTGTGGTCTTTTGACCAAGTGACTTTTATAGGCAATGATCCTGTCATGTGGCATTCCAGTTCCACGGTGTTGCCGACTGAAACCTCCACGGGCAAGAGTTTCCTATCAAACACAGGTGGGTATCTCGGCTCTGCAATGTTAAACAGGATAATTAAGTATAAAGAATCAGTCACGTTACACATTGCTTAAGAAGTACACATGCGAAACCCAGGCCAACGCCAGCAAGCAAACCTTGGAGTGTGAGTTTGGCTCTACAAGAGGCTGTTCCAACACTGTTTGTTGCAATGCAAGTATATTCTCCCGAGTGTCTCATTTCACCCTTGGCGATTGTTAGGACCGCCGAATTATCATCAAATGTCATGGTGTTCTCAGAGTCGCTTCTCAGAGTTTCACCATCTTTGAGCCATGAGATCTCCATAGGAGACGATCCTGCAACACGACACTCAAAGTGGACACTGTGACCTACAGTTTGCTGAATGCTAGTGATTTTCTTTGGGAAAGAAGGTGGTGTTTTGGCTTCTATGAAAAGGAAAACGGTCAAAAATACACATGAAGATTAGTTCATCCAAGACCAAAATACTTATTTTAAGATCGTAAGCAAATGCACATCGATGTATCACCTTGTACAGTTAATTGGCAGCTAGAAGAAGCAGATCCAATGCTGTTTTCTGCATTACAGGTATATTCACCAATGTCTGCTTTTGATACTTTGGCTAATTTCAAGCACGCAACGCCTTTTGAGTACTCAATTCTACAATTCGGGGAGGATCGGACTTTGCCGTCTCCTTTGAACCAGGACACTTTGATTTCCGGGGTGCCCCCGATCTGGCATTTGAGACAGACTGCATCACCTGCAGTCACCTCCATGGGTTCCAAAGTCTCAACAAAGAATGGTGGTTCTAAAAAGTCACATATATATTGATGTTTAAAAGTCATGCACATCACATAGAGCCCCCGTAATGATTCTAATCATAATAGTCTGAGAAAAACAGAAATAACCTAAAATGGACACCGTGGCATCACATGTGTCATGTCCAGCATCGTTGGAAACTTCGCAAGAGTACGTTCCAGCTGCTTCTTTATCACTGTTCAGACACTCAAGGATGCAGGAGCTCTCAGTGGTTGTTATATTATATCTATAAGATGAGAAGACCTCCTGACCATCCTTGTGCCACTTCACAGAGATTTTGGGGCTTCCGGCATAAGTACATTCTAGGATAATTGATTTTCCCATTTCGACAGAGGCGTTTTTGAGTTTTTTGACAAAGTGAGCAGCCTCTGAATGAAACAATAAAAAAAAACAAAATATAATTAATAATGAGGAGAGACGCAACCCTGAACGATGAGCTGAACTTATTGGTTTGTGCACTAACCTTTCACAAAAAGACTCACAGGGCAGTTTTCCTTTCCAGCATCATTAATAATTTGGCAGGTATATTCACCAGCATGAGATTTGTCAATTTGAAATAGGACTAGAGTCGCTGTGTCCCCTTGCAGAGCAATCTCACAGCCTCTGCCAGACACAATCTCCTTACTGCCTCTAAACCATTTTAGCTTTAACGGAGCACTTCCTCTCACAGTTGCTGTAAATGTTACATTGGAACCAGGAAGAGCCTCGACTGGCTGAGGAGGGGTCACAAAAGATGGAGGTTCTGCAGTGACAAAAGAAAACGTATGTTGAATTGGAAAATAAGACAACTAAATGGGAGTAGTAATTTATTGATGACAAAATGCTTAAAAGCTAAATCTCTATTTAGACAATAATATACCCATCCAGGGAACGACATTTTTGCCGCTGGGTGGATACTCTGGTTCTCTGGTAATCTATCGCTGGGCACACACTAATTTTACAGCATTTTAGAGCATTCAATTTAACTTGAATCCATGTTTTTTGACTGTGGGAGGAAACCAGAGAACATGGAGAAAACCCACGCAGACACAGGGAGATAAGGGAAACTCTACCAAGATAGGAAGGGACAATTTAGATAGGGGCAATTTAAACCAACCGATTTACCCTAAATCCGTTGTTTTTGAACTGTACCCTCCACCATTAACATAACCACAAGCATGTCCTTCCTCACGGCATCTTTTTTTGCCCCTCATTTTTCTCCCTTATTGATGGTTCCATACTTCTGCCAATTTAAACCTCATCCCACCTATTTACATCCCCAACCTACCTTAATATTGCCTCCCTGACTTTCGAAAATGTCCTACCTGTGCTTTTTTATTACTGAATTATTATTCAGCATATTTAAATGCATCATTGAGTGTATATTTTAATATTATTTACTTGAGAGAAGCTTTTTATTTTAATGAGCAGGTTTTGATGAATCCATGTACTGACCTTTAACTACAAGTGAGGCTAACGTCTCAGCGCTTCCAGCAACGTTTACTGCTTTGCACTGGTATGAACCGGCATCTGTCAGTTTCAGAATAGGCAATTTAAGAGTACAGGTGTTCTCGGCAAAACTAATCTCATAGTTTGGCCCACTCTTTATCTCCACATCATTGTGGTACCAAGAAATGGTAAAAGATGCAGAACCTGAGACCTTACAGTCCAATTCGATGGGTTTACCAATAACACTCTGACAATCCTTCAGTTTCCGGGAGAATGTTGGAGGGATAATTTTATCTGTTTAAATAAAGAACATGATTAGGTTAACATTGATGCAATTAAAGTTCCTGGTAGGTAAATAAAGCTAAATAAGATGGTTATTATGACATATTAGTCTCAATGCCCAGGAAGATAAGGATGAAATTTACTAACCATGGACAGTGAGATGCATTTTGCAACTGTCACTGCCAACCTCGTTTTTGACCTCGAATGTGTATTCCCCCGTATCAGTCTTGTCTGCCGACAACACTTTCAGAGTAGAGACATTTCTAGAAAAGGCGATTTTATATTTACGGCCAGAACTCAGCTCCACCCCATCTTTAAACCATTTGGGTTTTAGCTCTGGGGTTCCACATACAGTGCACTCTAAAACTGCTGCATCACCAGCTGTGACACTCACAGCCTCTGTCTTATCCAAGACGGCAGCTGGTTCTAAAAATTCAAAGCATTCAATGGTTTTTAAGACACATGCATTGTTTAAAGAAGAAGAAAACTAAGTAGAAAAAGAAGAGAAAAATAATAAGAAGAAAGATTTAGCGCCGAAAAGAGGTTTACAAACCTAGGACAGTTAGAATTGCCATACACTCGGCCACACCAGCATCATTTTTAATCTGGCAGGTATACTTTCCAGCAGTTGTGGAATCAGCTTTAAAGATTTTAAGAACAGCCAGGTTATTTTCAAATGTAATTTTCCTGTTGTCACCGTCTCTGAGTACATGGTCCTTGTCTTGGACCCAAGACACAGTTATTGGTGCCGAACCCTTGACATTGGCTATAAGAATGACCTCCTCACCAAATTTGATTGTTGTGTTGGACAATCTCTTGACGAATACTGGTGGTTCTAAATGGTGGAAAGACATAACACATTAACCCAATGAAAATCACCTCCATTGTAATATACAGTGCAGGTCAAAAGTGTGGACACACATCATTTTTGCGCCACTTTTTGTCTATTTAATTTGTTTCCACTTACCAAAAAGGACTTTGTAGCACTACAATTCCAAACTGTAATCTGTTTGTGTTCTAGAGTACATACTTTTACGTCCCCTTTACTTTGTTCTGTAATGGTCTGGACACCAATAGTACCACCACAGAGCAGGGATTATTTGGTGTGTACATTCTTCCTATTCCAGCAGTGTCACTGAGGCGTTTAAATGTAACTACAGCAGCACTGCTGCACTAAAACCCCCTTACCGCATCAGAGTAACTGCAGAACTGACAAAAACATTTTTTTTTTTTCTGAAACACATTTATTACATTTTGTTTAATTAATTCCCTGTAGATAAAGGTGTAGATCTTAGGTTTGTTCCTTAAAATATCAACTAGTTTTTTTCTTGCCACTGTCACTTCGGCTTGCTTTTTGGAGGTTTAAAGTCTTATAACAACATAAAGCTGCTTTGTGACAATGTACTATTGTAAAAAAACGTTCCATCAATAAATTACTTGAAAGAGAACCAACAGGGGACTAACAAAACCAAGAAAACAGATGTACTACAGTCTGTAACTGTAAAATTAGAAAGTCCATTTATATGGTAAGTGAAGAAAACAGACAAGGTTTGTCCAAACCATTGATTGGTATTGTATGTTCCAAAAACTGTTGGGTATTTACTTCTACTAACCTCTAAGCTGCACTGTTCCTTGGCAAGTGGCACTTCCTACACCATTTGAGGCTTTACACTCATATTCACCGGAGTCTGATGCATCCAAGCCAAGAATGTGCATTGTCGAAGAGTGCCCCTCTGACACAAACTTATACTTTCGGCTTTCTTTGAGTTGTTTTTTGTCTTTAAACCAGATTATATCAAACGGTGCACTTCCCTTTAGCTCACAGCTAAGACTGACATCTTTGCCCCTCAGTCCTTCAGCAGGTGTGGGAACTTTCTGGAAAGTTGGTGGTTCTAAACAGGTATATATTGAAATTAAATAACAGCTAACATTCAACCATGATCAAGATTTTGCACACTATGCTAGGACAAGCTTTCATGAATTTGAAAGATGATTAGTTTGATTGTTGGATTAAGAGAAACATTAGTAATGTGAAGAAAAAATATATGAGGGTAGAAGACTTCACACTCTAGCTGACCTTTGACTGAAAGAGTGGTACTGCAACTTTTAGTTCCAGCATCATTCTGGGCTTCACATGTATACACTCCATCATCATCAGAGGTAGTGCTGAAAACCTCCAGCATCGCTGTGGTACCATCAAATGTCGTCCTGACGTTATCGCTGTCGGAGACCGCGTTGTCATTTTTATACCAGCTCATTTTCAAAGGCGGTGTGCCAGTTACTTTGCACTCAAGCCGGAGTGAGTCTCCCATTTTCATAAACTTTGTCGCTGGTAGTTTCTGCACAAACTCAGGCGGTTCTGCAAAGGTAAAATAATCATGAGTTACCGTTATGATAATTTGATACATCATGGTAGGACAAGTGTGGCTACAGAGGTAAAGATGGTAGCCAGAGTAAAAGCATGTTGATGAGAGATGGATAAGCCAGAATCATAAAAGCCTGCAGACAATGCATGCAAAATGGACATAGCGTATAAGAATACATTGATGAAGATGATGTCATGAAGCGACACACCAAACCGACTAAAGCCACACAACTAAAAACAGCAACAAAGGTGATGACAACAGAAGCACGCAACACTAAGAAGATGGCAGTGCAAGTCAAGAGACATTGCAAAATAACAAAAAAAAAAAAAAAAAAAAAAAAATGATGACCATGAAAAAGAATAAGAAATGAAGAGGGTGGAGCCAAAAAAAGTATAAAGCCCAACCTTTCACCAATAAGCTTGTGGCACATTTTGCTGTGCCAGCGTCATTGCTGACTTGGCAAGAGTAAGATCCAGAGTTTGAAAGTCCCACGGCATAAAGGTCTATGTAGCATGAAAGGCCTTCGAGACCAATAAAACAGGAGGGTCCAGAAATCAGTTCTTCATCATCTTTGAACCATTTTACAGTGAAGGGTGCTGTCCCTTTGAAGGTGCTCTTAAAACGAACTGTGGTGTTTGGTATGACAGCCTGGGGTTCTGGCGCAACCACAAAGCTTGGGGGTTCTAAAGAGTTTTAGGACAGAAATAAATACAAACCTGTTAAGGTCTGACATTATATACACTACAGAACCTGAGTTCTGAAAATAAAGCTGAATATGGAATATCTCAGCTGACCTTTGACCCTTAGTGCTCCACTGGATTCACAAGTGCCCGCTTTGTTTGTAAGTTTACAACTGTAGGTTCCTGTATCGGTTTTCTCTAGTTGCTCAATCTCCAAAGAGATGCTGTTGTTCTCCTGAACCATTTTATGTTTGGCCATCCCTGATAATTTGCCTCCATCTTTGAACCATTCCACAGTAATTGGCAGTGAACCAGATATGTTGCATGCTATTTTGAGAGGGGAACCAAGGATCTCCTCCATCTCACTCAAGGGTTTGATGAAGGATGGAGAAATTATTTGCTCTATTTGCACAACAAAAAAGGATGAAAGAAAACTATGCAGCACAAACTAAGCAACATATGGACTTAAGTATTAAATCAATGTTGATATACTAACCGAGAACGTTTAAAGTCACTTTGCACTGGCAGACACTGATATGGTTGGAAACTTCAAAAAGATAAGTTCCTCCATCATCTAACTGTGCGGATTGAATCTTAAGGCTGCTGACATTATTAAGAAAGCTCAGCATATGTTGCCTGGATGGAAAAATCTCTTTATCGTTTTTACTCCATTTCACTTTCAGCTCTGCGGTGCCCATCACCTTGCACTCAAAACAAACCGGATCTCCAGCAGTGACATTGATAGTTTCGGGCTTTTCAATAATCTGAGGAGGCTCTGGAGTTAATACATAACATAAGGGAATAAAGTCAAACGTTGCCTATTTCTTAATGTTTTAAATACTTTCTTTAGGATGAATATAATAATAAAAAAATGCAGACCTTCGACTACAAGAGTTGCAAAACACCGCTCTTGTCCTGCCTCATTCATCGCCTGACAAGTGTATCTTCCACTGTGATTCGACTCACAGGCTAGGATTTTGAAAACAGCCACATTATTCTCAAAAAATCTCTCGATTTTAGGGTCTTCCAGAACCCAGGTTTCGTCTTTTTGCCATTGTATGGTCATAGGTGATGCCCCCTTGACCAGACACTTGAACTCGACCACATTTCCCACCACTGTTGTGACATTTTGGATCTTTTCTATAAATGATGGTGGCTCTAATTGTGGAAAGTTTGAACATGTTAGTTGTGTACCACTAATAATATATAACTAAAACATATATTAATATGTTAACCAACAAACCTTTTATGCTTAAGGTTGTCCTACAAGAGCAACTGCCCACTTCATTAGAAATAGTACACTGATATTCGCCAACATCCAAATCATCACATTTTTGTACATCGAGTAAAATGATCGAGCCATTTTTCTGCGAAAACACGTGTTTTGTGCTTGGTTTTAACTCCTTGGAATCTTTTTGCCAGATGACCTCGAAAGGAGCTGTGCCATTAACTTGACACTCAAATGATGCACTTAAGCCATTTACAACCTCTACTGGAGTGCATGGCTTTACTATTACTGGTGGTTCTGGAATATGGAGGGATATGGTGATTAACTGTTGTAGTGAAGTTTGTATATTCAAACTTTTAAAAGTATGACATCATAGACATGGACCAACCTTTCACTTTGAGCTCAATGCTACAGCTCTCACTACCTGCCTCATTGCGAGCCTCACAGTAATATACACCACTGTCCTTTAGATCAGCACCAGTTAGCTCTAGCCGGGCAAATGAGTCGACAAAACATATTTTATGCTTGTCATCTGCACTTAATTCATTACCATCCTTGAACCAGTACATGTCGATCTCTGGAGTGCCAGCAACCTGACACTCAAAGACAACAGACTGACCAGGTTTCACTACCAAAGGTTGGTCAGGTTTCTGGGTAAATCTTGGTGGCTCTGCATAACATGAAATAAAAATATAGTCATATCCCAGCGCTCAGCCAGAAAAAAATATTGCGGTAGAGACAGGTTTAAGATTAGGATTAAAGACCTTTAACAAAGAGTGTCGTCTGGCAGGAATCTGAGCCGACGTCATTGCTGATTTCACAGCTGTATTCTCCAGAGTCTGATGGTTTGGTGAAGAACAGCTCAAGTATGCTTGAAGTGTCATCTTTCTGAACTGAGCAGTCAACACCTGATAAGACCTCTTTGTGATCCTTGAACCATTTAATAGTAAGTGGAGGTGTGCCAGTTACAGCTACAGCGAACTTGACTCTGGTTCCTGGTATGACATTCTGTGCAATGGGTTTCTCAATAATGCAGGGTGGTTCTGTTAATGAAGACGGGGCACATTTATTGTAGTAAATGTGGTAAAATTGTTAAAATTGTTATAAATGTATTATATGTACATGAATTCTAATGTATTTATTTTTATAAATTTAAAGACTGGGCGGCACGGTGGCTTAGTGGTTGGCACATTCACCTCTCAGCACTAGTATTTCCCGGTTCAAATCCCAATCTGAGTGGAGTTTCCATGTTCTCCCTGTGTCTGCGTGGGTTTCCGCTGGGTTCTTCGGTTTCCTCCCACAGTCCAAAAACATGTATCAAGGTAAATTGACTGCTCCAAATTGCCCCATATAGACTGTGTTTGTGTGTGTCTGTATGAGTGTGTGTGACCAGCGATGGATTGGTGCCCTATCCTGGGTGTATCTACCCAGCTCCCAAAATGATCTTTCCTGGATGGGCATGGTGGAACCCCCTCATGACCCTAGTAAAGATCTAGATGTGTGGAAATTTAAGCAATGTGACAGGTTTTAACACTAGACCTTGTGTAGACAGTAAAGAAATATGCAAACCTTTTACTTTTAGGACACCAGAACACTGGTCACTCCCTGCTTTGTTTGTTGCAATGCAAGTATAGTTGCCACTATTAGAACTATCAAGGCGGCTGATTTCCAAAGATGCTGCGTTTTCATAGAAAACGCTCTTATGCTTTTCGTCCATCACTATCTCCTTGTTGTCCTTAAACCAAGAGATCGTTATGGGCAGTGATCCTGAGACCAGACATTCCAGCTGTGCAAAGGATCCTTTGATACTTTCCAGTTCTTTTAATTTCCTTGTGAAAGTGGGCTTAATTATCTGATCTGTTGCAATAATAAAATGCAAGTATAAACAATCTGTACTTGCAATCACAGCATATATTCTTGATTTCCTGATGGACTAACCTAGTACTGTCACCATGGCTTCGCAAGTGCTCCTACCAACGTCGTTAGATATCTCAAACACATAATCGCCTTGGTCTGTCCTTTCTGTAGACAAGATCTTTAGAATGGAGCTCGTGTCTGTGTTCTGAACTTTATATTTTTTGCCTGAGGATAGCTCGTTTCCATCCTTTGACCATCTGGCTTTTAGCACTTTAGTACCAGAGAATCTACATTCCAAAGTGGCAGGATCTCCAACTGTAACACTGATTGATTTGGCCTGTTCTGTAATATTTGCTGGTTCTGCAATGGATGACAAACATAAGTAAGAATGTTCTCCTCTATAACCTAAAGTTTTTGGCTATGGCACCAATCCAAACAAACCTTTGACCACCAAAGCTGCTGCACACTTCTGACTTCCAGCTTCGTTCTGGGCGTGACAAGTATACTTTCCTAAATGTTTTGACTGTACACTGGATATATGCAGCACCGCTGTTCTGTTTTCAAAGGACATCTGAAAACTCTCTGTATCTTTGATCTCGTGTTCACCGTGTGTCCAGAACACAGTCATAGGCAAGGAGCCTTTCAGAACACACGTCATTGTAAGCTCACTGTCTAGTAAGGAGGTGAGGTTATCTAGCTTCTGGACAAACGACGGTGGCTCTAATAAAAGACAATGTAAGCAGATGGAACATAGTTAAAATCGAAAGGGCTACATGGTTTGCTGACATAGTTAGCCTTAGAGTCTTACTAACCTTTCAACGAAATTTTACAATTGCATGATGCCTGCCCAACTTCATTTGTTACAATACACTGATAGTCGCCAGCATCACTGGTTTCAAATTTAAGAATTTCAACAGTAAGCATATCGTTTTTCATGCTTATAATATGCCGCCTGTCATTTCTGATTTGCTTCGAGTCCTTAAAACAGGAGATCTCAAAAGGAGCGCTTCCTGCAACTGGTGCCTCCAGAACAAGATCGTAACCTTTGACAACTTCTCTGGAGTCGAGTAATTTTAGGAACGAAGGTGGTTCTGGGATGGGAGAACATCAAATTAGCTAGCACTTCAAGAATAAAAACAAACATGTCTAAAATGTCTACCCATCACAAACCTTTGACGGTAACCATGCAACTACATTTGTCAGTGCCAGCATCACTGGATGCTACACAAATGTAATTCCCGCTGTCTTCAACACTGGATTCGAAGAGCTGCAAGCTAGCAATCGAGTCGATGAAGGTCATTTTGAATTTATGACCAGGACTCATTTCGAACTCATCTTTATACCACTTAATAGCAATTTCGGGGCTGCCAGTTACTTTACATTCCAATACAACTTCGCTCCCATTCACTGCCAATTTTGTTGAATCGGGTTTCGCCACGAACTTTGGAGGTTCTACAGGAAGAATGAAGATTTTTCAATATAAAGTAACCTGCAATGCTAAAGAGTGGGAAAAATAAGAAGAATAAGCACCTTTTACAAACAAGATTGCGGTGCACGCAACCTTTCCAGCATCGTTGGCTACCTGGCAAGTGTATTTGCCAGAATGAGATGGCTTAACTGAATGCAATGCCAGCGTACTGGAGGAGGCATCTTTCTTGATGAAACAAGTTCCTCCGGTTAATATTTCTTTTTCATCTTGAAACCATTTAATAGTAAGACTTGGTGTTCCGGTGAAAGCGGCTTTCAAAACGACAGCTGCACCTGGTATGACGTCTTGAGATTCTGGGGTCAGTGTGAAGACTGGAGGCTCTAAATGTAGCAGTGAGTAGAAGAATTTGTTAAACCACTTGAATTTAAGTGAGATTTACATTAATTATGGATGCTGCATCAGGTGCCTCTTCTGACCTTTGACAGACACTGTTCCACTGGTTTCACTATGCCCTGCAGCATTAGTCGCACGGCAGGTGAACACCCCAGCATCAGTGATCTCTAATAGCAAGATCATTAAAGTAGCAGTGCCTTCTTTAAACTCAGTTTGGTACTTTCCCCCAGTTACAATCTCCTGTCCATCCTTGAACCATGCTACCGTCATGGGCTGTGACCCTGACACCTTGCACTCCATCTGTATATCTCCGCTGGTGTTGCCAGCAATGTTTTTAAGACTTTTTGTGAAGGTGGGGGAAATTATTTTATCTGTTTGAAAGAGAAGTTTAAGATGTTCACAGAATCAAACTGGGAGCATTCACAGCATTCACATAAAAGAAGGCCGGAGACTGACCAAGAACTGTGACTGAGCAGGAGCACTGGTCCTTTCCAACACGGTTAGCAACTTCTACCGTGTACTCGCAGCTATCTCCCTTCTCAGCTGAGAGAATTTTTAGGGTTGCCACATTGTCTTTAAAAGAGATTTTGTACTTTCTACTCCCGGTCACCTCCTTGCCATTTCGAAGCCACTTAACTTTGAGGTCAGGACTTCCTGACACAGTGCATTCTAAAGTGGCCGAGTCTCCTGCTGTCACACTGATGGATGGTGCTTTGTCAACAAATCTAGCAGGTTCTAAGATTATAAAAATGAAAAATTAAACAACTTAGAACTTATAAAATGGTTTTAGTGTATAATAGACCTAATGTTTAATACATTTCCTGGACAAAAACAACTGACCTTAATAGATTCTCTATAAAAAAAGAATAAGTCTTTTTTTTTTTTGCCTTGATCTTCAATCAGAATCAAAGAAGATCTTACTAGATCTACACTGCACCAAGGCTGCCATATGAGAAGCCATTTTGGATCTGATGTGAGGAAAATGAACCACAGACAAGGTATAATTTGGGTGGTGGATTGTTTATTGTCAGTTCTGCATTTTCATTGATGCGTTGAGGGAGTTTTAGTGCATCAGTGCTGGTGTAGTTTTATTTTAACACCTCAGTGACACTGCTGGGATAGGAATAATGCACCCACCAAATAATCCCTGCTCTGTGGTGGTTCTATTGGGTTTCTGACCATTAGAACAAAGTAAAGGTGATGTATACAGTATGCACTGTAGAACACAAACAGATGGATTGCAGTCTGGAATTGTAGAAGTAGAAAGTCTATCTTTACAGTAAGCGGAACTGAGAACAGGAGGTGTGTCCAAATTTTGACTGGTACCGTATTGACTAATTATAATGAAATCAGTACCAGTTTTTGTCCAGGTAATGCATATACTGTAGATAATATTATGAAGTTTCATCCATTGACTCAATCTGACCTTGAACCGATATCACAGCTTCACATTTTTGCTGCCCAGCCTCATTTTCAGCTTGACACGTGTACTTCCCATCGTAGTCTTTGGTGATGCGTGCAATAGCCAAAATTGCAACATTATTTTCAAATGACATGGAAATATTGGGATCGTCTTGACTGAGAACCTCAGAGTTTTTCAGCCATTTGATGGCAATGGGGGCTGATCCCTTTAGGGTACCCTGCAGCTTCACAGCGCTGCCCAAAACCGCAGTTGTGTTTTCAATTTTCTTTGCAAAAGATGGCGGGTCTGGATGAGTAAAGATGCATTTAAAGCCAAGAGTAATTCAACTTTCAACAAAGTATTTTTTCAAGAAAACATAGAAAAAGAAGAGATTAAAAACATGCAGTTACACGTTTACAAACCTTTCAGTTTTGCTATTGATTTAGTGGTTATTTTACCAACATCATTTGAAATGGAACACTGATAGTCTCCGACATCAACACTGTCAAAAGACCGTATTTCCATGTACATAATGGCATCTTTTGAAACAATGCTGTGCTTTTGATCACTGGTCACAGGTTTCTTATCCTTAAACCAGGTTACATCAAATGGTGCAGTGCCGGTGACCTCACACTGCAGTTTTGCCATTTGCCCTTTGACTACCTCCACCATTTCCAACTCCTTTTTAAAAGTGGGAGGTTCTAAGAGCAACAAACATGTTTTAATATATTAAACAATCCATGCATGTTTGTTTACTGTGATGATATATTATATATCAAACCTTTAACAGTCAACTGGGTGCAACAGCTTTCACACCCAGCTTCGTTCATGACTTCACAGGTATAGTTTCCACTGTCAGCAACAACAAGGTCAGCGATTTCAAGTGTAGCTTGGCCATCCTTAAACGTGATCTTGTGTCGATCACTAGAGCTGACTTGTTTGTCATTTAAAAACCAACTAATATTGAGCTCAGGAGATCCTTTAAGAGTGCACAGCAGGCGTGCCGATATACCTTTTTTCCACAGGATTTTAGGCTCTAGTTTCTTAACAAATACCGGAGGCTCTGAGGAAATTTAGTTCAGTTTAAAGTGAAATCAGTAAGAAAATGAAAACACTGTTACTATCCAACATACCAAGACATGAAAAATAGATAAGAAGAGGTTATTAAAGAAGGTGATGCAGAGGATTTAGCTTTGTCTCTGCAAACACAGGGTATTAAGAATTATTTCAGACTAGCAATGCAGAAATAATGTCTGCATTCTTAATGGAAATGAATCGCAAGCATCTTACCTTTAACTGATACCAGAGAAGAGTGACTGCTGCTTCCAGCATCATTTACAGCAGTACATACATAAGTGCCTGTATCTTTAAGTTTAGCTTTTATAATCTCGAGGCAGGCCACTTTTTCATCAAAAGAGATTTTGCTGTCCATTGTGTTGTGGAGTTTCTTGCCATCCCTCGTCCAAGTGATGGTCACTCCTGTATCTTCATCCACCTGGCACTCAAGTCGCAGTGGGTTTCCCACGGCTACTGCAGTTGACTCGAAAGTCTTGATAAAACAGGGCTTATCTATAACCGTCATGTCAGCGCTACATGTGGCCATGCCAACGCTGTTTGAAGCCTTGCACAGGTACGTTCCCTGATCACTAAGTTCAAGCTTTGAGATTTCAAGATAATGCTTGTTCTTTTCAGTATGCACACTGTAGTGCTCATCAGGCAAAACAGCAATGCTGTCCTTGTACCAGGCAACATTCATCGGCTCTGAGCCTGTGATTACGGATTGAAATTTAGCCTGTTTGCCCACAAATAATGTCACCGAATCAGGCTTTGAGATAAATTCTGGAGGGAACACCTCTATAAAAGCCAAGTAAGAATGAAAAGACAGGAAATAATCATTAACAGTAGGTTAAAAACAATGAAAAATCTAAGACTGGACTAGTGGACAAAAAAGAAAATCGCGCATGGCTTACCTGTAACATTAAGGTTTGCTGAGCAACTGTCACTCCCATGTTGGTTTGAGGCTTTGCAGGTATACTCTCCACTATCAGCTTTAGTTGAACTTAGAAGCTCCAGTGATGATGTGGTATGGTGGCTGATGATCCTATACCTCTCACTTTGTCTGATCTCAGAACCAGACTTATACCATTTGAAGGTCACATTGGGACAGTCTTCAATCTCACACTCGAACCTTACAGGGTTGCCAAGGGTAGCGTCCAGAGATTGGATTTTATGCCTGAAAACAGGTGGCACTGGAATGTGTAGAAGGGAAAAAAACGATAAATTAGTAAAAGAAATGTCTATTTGATTTTTTTTTTTCTTTTCAGATGATGAATGGATGGTGGAGCTGAGATCAAACACCACTGTGAATGAGAGCGAGGGCAGGAAAGCAAGTGAGGTAAACAGATCTCACCTGTTACTTGACTGTGATTCTGTGCATGGACTTAGAGAGGAAGCGAAAGAGAGCCTTAACTGCAGAGCACAATTTTTTAGCAGCATTCAGCTGCATGCTCCCCAGTTAAGCTTTCTCAAGTTTCCTCCTTCTTAACTACAAGCACAACACAGAGACAAATAACATGGATACGCCACAGGTAAGATCCATTACCTCACAGAGTTCAGCCTCTCGTTCACAAATCGGCATTCGATTCTGCTCCAATGTCACAGTCTGTAAAGTGAACTTAGTTCTGCAGGACACCCTCTTTCTGTGTGAAAACAGGATTGTCCACAGATCTCCTTTCACTTTAAGTACAATTTTCATAATATGAACGAAATGAGATGCAAAATGCAGCCCATGTGTGACTGTGGAGGCAAACGTGACCAGGTTATGGTGAAATTACTAATGAATGGAGAAGAAAACCAGGACTTAACATCCTGGAAAGCATGCAAAGAGAGGTGTCCGGTGAAGAATGAGTGGTGGACACAAAGCTGCTGTGCATCGTTCTTGGCTATGAAGCTCAGTTCAAACAGGTTGAAAATGCACTTCTCTGTGAAGAGCGTGGGATGATAACCGTGAAACTTGAGAAAAAGTGAAGTCATGCTCATACTGGGAACAATGGAAGAGGAAATACAGGACTGTGACTTCAGAAAAAAAAAACATTTTAAAAGTGCTGTGAAGAAACAGAAATGAATGATAAGAGTTAGTCATGGGTGATGGCAGGGTGAAGTAATCCCTCATAATCCAACCTCTTCTAAGCACCGTGAGCCTTGATGATGTCCTTGCAGTACCGGCTTCGCTCACAGCCTCACATGAGTATTCGCCTTCGTGTCTTTCCTTAATAACTTTGTCAATAACAAGTGTATAAGAGTTCATGTCTTTTGAACACTTGAACTCTTTGCCAGACTTGATTACATTTCCATTTAGAAGCCAATTGACTTTCGAAACATGGCTCACACTCACGTGAAAGGTTACCTCTGAGTTTTCATCTATAGTAATATTTTCCAAAGAGGTTTCAAAAACTGGGGGCGTGTCCTTAGCTACATCTTTCTGTACTACGATGATCTGATCTGTGAAAGATTTCTGCATCCTTTCAGTGGATTCTGTACTATCAACTGGTGCTACGCTAATGCTTGCCTCCATCTCTTGGCTTTGTACAGTCAGTGATCTCATTTCCTGCCTTTCGATATGAATAGACTGGCTAAATTCCATTCTTGATTCCATGCTCATGTGCATCATTTCGCTAGATGAGGTTTGTACAGCAGAACCCTTTAGTTCTACAGACTGGACTGATGCAGAGACTTCAGTCTTGAGAGCAGCTGTTTGTGTTTTAGGTGGTAGAAATGTATCTGCCTTCTCAGTTACCTGCACGGTTTCTACGAGTGACGAGACCATTTTTTCCGAAGAAACTTTACTGACTTGTAATCTCTGAGGCCTGTCGATTTGCACTGTTCCCGGCTGTTCGAAGGTGAGAAGGTGCCGCTCTTGAAAGACAACCGAACGGAAAGCAACGTCAAGTTCCCGCTTTAGATCGGCGGTCTGGGGGTATTCTCCTTCAAAAGCGATGGAGATCTCTATAGGGGCATCTGTGGTTGTAATAAGATATGTGAATATAACATACTGCGGCTCTTTTTGCATTTTGACAACCTGTACTTCAGTAATTTCCAAAGAATTTACCACATCCGCCAGAATTAATGGTTGATCCTGAGCAACAGCAGATGCAAGCAGGTTTCTGAGCTGGTTTTTGACATCTAACTTGTGTACCTTTGGGGCTGAAATTACAAAAGTCAGTTCCTTTGGAAGAGCCTGGCTGTCTCTGGACTCTGAAAGCAGCAAAGCACTCATTTCCTGCTGCATGGTCATTGCAGTGGATGTTTCTGGTTTGGTAATATTCTGAGACTCTTCTGCTTGTAGACTATGCTTCTCTTCCATTAGTACCGACTGTCTAATCGATTGTCCCTCTTGAATATGAGCAGCAAAGTCTTGTTCTGCAGCCTCAAGAGCCATCGTACTTTCAGTAGAAACTGCCATCTCCTCAACATTAATACATTCGGATGATATTTTAGGCTCGGTCATAGTGGAGCATGTGTGTTTCTCAAATGATTCTAAGTTCACAGTGTGCCCTTCTTCCAAATCTTGCCTGTCTGACATGGAAGTGGCATGTAAAATATTCCAGCGGGCCTCTTTTTGAACTATAGCACGTTGTTGCTTCATTTCACCAGCCAGTGGTTGTTCCTTAGTGAGCTGCAATGGTTCTTTGAAGACCTGCAAAACATTTTGAGGCTTCGGTTCCTTTCTGACTTCTGCTTGAAACCCTTTTACCAAGCCATCAAGAGCTTTAGAATAATCTGCTGAAAATTCTCTCTTCTCTTCTGTGGTAATTGCATGTCTACGGGCTTTCTCCTGTCTAAGCATTGCTGTCTGTTGGTCTGGCTTTTCCGCTAAAAACAGATCCTCTTTAGACAGCATGGTCTCGGGATGAATGGCTTGCAAATGCAAGGGAGCATGAGCCTCTTTTTGAGGTACCACCGAGACTACTGTCTCTTGGACAGATAACCGAGTTGCTTCTTCAAACGTAAGGGTCCCTTGTTCATCTGTAGACACAGTATGCATGAGAGTGGGACTCTTTTTCATCTCAACTTGCTCAGGTTGCGGTTTCTCAGTACTGAACGTTCCATCAGAAGAAAGAGTAGCTTGATCAGTGAAAAGCTGTAAGTGTAGTATCTGTTCTTCTTCTCTTTGTGATGTAACGGAAATGGCACTATCCAAACTTGGAATTGAGCTTGTTTTATCAGCCTGAACTTCATTAGTTTCCTCAGCAACAAAAGCTGACCTTATTACTCTGTCCTTTGCCAATGAGGCAGTCTCTTCATTTGGTCTTTGCATTGACAGCATCTTTTCTTTTGCCAACAACTGCTTGGTCTCATTTAATGAAACTATGGCTGGTTTTGATGATTCTATCTGTATAACAGAATCAAATGCTGGGTCCTGCAATGTCAAATCTGTCGTATGGCCAGAAATTAATTGTGTTTTTTCAGTGGAGACTGCTGTATATAATATCTTAACGCCCTCTTTCACTTGGTAGCTTGTTTCCGCCTCAGTGTCTGGTATTAACTGTGATTGTTCTTTTACCATGGCAAGCATGGTATCCACCTGATGACTAGAAACTTGGTGTTTGGGCTCAGAGGTTGCTTTTATCTGCTGCTCTTCCTGCCCGACCATTGACTCAGTTTGAATGACTGTTAGAGGAGTGATGCTCTCAGATATGGCAGACATGCACTTTGAACATTGCTCTTTCACAACCTCAGGCTCTGCAACCTCTGGACTTTTAATACGATCTATGTGCTGCTCTGTGAACCCTACATTTTCTTCAACAGCAGATATCATGGCAGGCATGTGGACTTGCTTAAGAGGCTTTGCTACAGTTGACTGTAGCTGGGTGGGACCTACAGTTACCCTTTCTTCCAACTTCAGAGCCTGCAAAACTGCAGCTTGGTGAGTAACCTGCTCCTTGTGTTCCGTTGCAGAAGAGACCGTTATCTCATTTAAAGTATCTACCTCCTCACTAACTAAAGTCTTCTTTTCCAGAGTGCCAATGGTATAAATTATCTGGTCGTCTTCCTGCAGACGTCCTCTGACTTGCTGAGGAAGACTAACACTGTACAATCGGGATTCGGTTGCCTCCTCAGTCATGGATACTTTCGAGATTTTTTGTCCCTGAATAGACTGTTGATGAGAAACTGAGAAACTTTTACAGAACACATTAAGCTCCGCACTGGAGGTTGCTTCCCCAAAGCAATTGGAAGCCCTGCATGTATAAAGACCGCTATCCTTCTGCTGAGTATCAATCATGATAAGAAATCCAGTACAATCTGGGTCTGTTACTATACAACAATTTGGACTCTGCTTTATTTGAGTGCCACCTTTAGACCACTGGATCTCCGGACGAGGAGTCCCAACCACTTTGTAATGGAATTTTGCCTCACAACCCTCGGCACACAGCACTGGTTGGATCTTTGTAATAAAACTAGGTGGCTCCCCGGGAATTTTAAACAACTGCTCAACCCACTTCTCTGCTGGCGATGCATCACTGACTTGTACTTTAAGAATTGTAGTGCATGTTGTCTGGCCAAATCGATTACTCGCAATACAAGAGTACTCTCCCTCATATTCCTTCTTGACCTCAGTGATAATTAGGCTGTACTCATCTTTTTCCTCGACAAACTTATACACTGTTGATGACATAATGATATGTCCATTATGGAGCCACTGAACCTTAGGCTTTGGAAAACCAGTTATAGTGACAGTTAATCTAGCTGAACTACCGACAGTGGTTTCTACAGGCGCCATGCTGGTTAGAAAAACAGGTTTTGTCTTTTTGTGTTCTAAAGAACTTAAATAATGTTGGGATTCTGGCAAGAGCTCAAGTGTTTTAGCCATGTCTGGAAGTTGTAGGGAAGTGCTGTAGGTTTCTTCCTGTTCTTCAGTCTTCCTTGTCAAATAAGAAAGTTCTGTATGAAGATAATGAAGTACATATTTATAAAAGCATTCAAACATTTAAGATGTAAAAAGCCAAAAACACAAAAAAGGCAAGAATACATAATTTTTTTTGAGCCTTTATTGTTATAGTAATTTATAAAGGGATGAAAGCAATACTGTAATAATACATACATTCAATATCACACTCTAATTGATTTAGCACTTTAACATTACACCTTCTAAATATACTTTTTTTATTTACAGTTAATATTTTTCTATTTAAAAAAAAAACATCTATATAATACAAATGATTCTAAAGTTATGTAATGGTTATTGCATGGCACTACCATACCAAAATTATATCCTTCTATCTATTTATTCTGTGAGATATACACCTACAATTCACTTTATTGAAGTTCCTACACAGGTGATATCTTGGATATCAATTTGCTGTCAGGGCGGCATGGTGGTTTAGTGGTTAGCATGTTCTCCTCTCAGCACTAGGGATTCCCTGTTTGAATCCCAATCTGGGTGGAGTTTCCATGTTCTTCCAATGTCTGCATGGGTTTCCTCCAGGTTCTCTGGTTTCCTCCCACACTCAAAATACATGGATCAAGGTCAATTAAATTCTCCAAATTGCCCCATATATAGTGCGTTTGAGTGAGTGAGTGTGCCCAGCGATAGATTGACACCCTGTCGTGGTGGTTCTCTGCCCAGCGCCCAAAACGTTCTCCCCTGGATGGGCATGGGGAACCCCTCTGCGACCCTAGTACAGGATAAAGCGGAAGATAATGGATGGATGGATGAATTTGCTGGCAAAGCAGTCGTATGGTACTATATATTATGCAATCTGAGGTGCCTTTTTACTCACCTTAAATGTAATGTAATGTAATGAGTTAACTTGATCTCATTAACTGATCTCATTAAAAGTGTTTCCAAACTACTGTACATTCCATGCACCACACTCAGTACAATGCAAATAGTATTGTCCAAGAAACACAGCCATTGTAAAAACACCCAAATCAGCCTTTCTGGCACAACAACCATGTCACAGGCAAAACTGTTATGTTTACATTTTCTCTCCTTTAAAAGTGTATATATATATATATATATATATATATATATATATATATATATATATATACACACACACAATACCAGTTAAAAGTTTGGACACACCGCCTTCTTGCTTCATCCACTATTTCCTCCACTGACCATATAGACTTTAGACTGTATTACATCTGATTTCTTATATTTGTTAGTACCCTGTTGGTTCTCTCTATTGGTCAGGATTATCATACAACAGGTATAGTTTGTGTGGTACATTGTTTATTGTTATCAGTGACACTGATGTGCTGAGGGTGTTTTAGTGCAGTGTGTTAGTTGCATTTTTCCACCTCATTGACACTGCTGGGATAGGAACAGCTAAAATAATGCATCAGCCAAATAATACCTGCACTGTGGTGGTACTATGGGGGGTCCTGAAGATTAGATAACAGATTAAAGGGGTCCAACACAGTATGGACAGTTGGACTACAGTCTGAAATTGTGGAATTACAAAGTCCATTGTTACGGTCTTCACAGTACTGTGAACATAGACAATAAGTGGAGCAAAAAGGAGGCGTTCATTGGTACTGTATATATATATATATATATATATATATATATATATATATATATATACACACACAGAGAGAGAGCAGTAACCACTTTCATCAAACTAATCTATTACATTTACTAATTTAATATGGACATTTCATCCCCTTACTAAAGATATTTAATTAAATGCTACCTAAAATTTCAAACGACAAACAATTACTCACAATGACACCCTATTTAAACTTTTATTTCTTAAATTTCTCAAATTTAAAGTGGATTTAAGAACCAGTATTAAGCAAATGAATCAGTTTATACTTTAATGGCAGGCAGCTTTAATATTGTGCCTATATCCAGTATGCATTTTCATTCAGTATTATATATAATCTCAATAGCCCATGCAATAAATTACAGCAAACAAACTAAACGTTATGAAATAATGTGCAGACAAGGAATTGCAAACACTTGAAAATACAAATATATATTGTTTCATTAAGACACAAAACCTGCTATGGCCGTATGTATAATATGCCAAGAAAACTTTTCACATCCCAGTAATTTACAACTTAAATAAGCCATGTCCTACATTCGTCCTACATAAGGCATACTCTGCTTAAAACTGACCATGTGCAGAAATAGGTTTTGCTATTTGCAGCAATGATTTGCTAAAAGACTTTTAATAAAGAAGTTGTTTCTGCGAGGCCTGCTTTGTTTTGGATAACGCATTTAAATTCCCCAGCATCATCTAGAACTGCATTAGTTATAAGTAAATTGAAATGCCCTGATGACTTTTCCTGAATCATATATCTGGGGTTTGTTACAGGAGCACCGTCTTTGAACCACTCGGCGGTGGGGTTTGGTTTTCCACTCACTAAACACTGAAGCAGCACCGGTGTTCCAGCTGCAGCGGTGACGTTTTGAAGTGGTATTACACATTTTGGTGGCATTTCTGTGACTTGAAATTGAAAACTGCACATATTTGTGGATTTGCCCTTGAATTCGATTTTGTCTTCTTTTGCGGGTTCGGCGAACACATCAAAATTGATGCTGACGTATTTCTCGCCATGTTCGCTGATCTGGTTGTCGGTCATGGCTACCAGCCTTAAGGCTTTTTGGGACTCATCAGCTTCCTGTGGAAATTCAAATTCGAGCTCGATCTCTGAGGTCTGTTCACCATCGAATGATGAATTTCCAACAACTAAGTCAAACTTTTGTGGCTGAACTATGGCACTGCCCAGAGATACGGCAGTGAGCTCCCGTCCTCTCGTCTTTCCCGAATAAGCCTGTGGATTCAGTACCAGAAGTGAAGCTCTACACAGGGTCTCCCCCACAATGTTAATGGCCCGACAAGTGTAAACTCCACTGTCGCGAGTGTTGGTTTTAAGGATTTTTAGAAAGTGGTTGTCACCGTCTGAGCTATGAATATACTTTTTCTTATCGTGGGGGATTTTCATGTTGCCTTTAAACCATGACACTATTGGGGAGGGGATTCCCATCAATGAGCATTCAAACATTATAGCTGCATTTTCTGGGGTCTCGATGTCACATATTGGGTTGATGAAACGGGGTGGCATCTCTGTGACCTCGAAAGCAATTCTGTAGTCTTCACTTGACTGCATTATAAAATCCCCCACACCTTCTTCGTACATGCTGGGAAGAACATCGAGAGATATTACCATGCTCTTGTTGTCGGCTGTGTATTCAGGTATAGTGACAATTTTCACTTGTTTCTCAAACTCTCTCACTTCATTCTCATCCAGTTCAACCTCAAGCAAGATCTCCTGGGGCGACGGAGACCTCGATGGATCCTCATCTTCCTCCACATCAAATTCAATGACATGTTGATGGGTAACAGCAGGAGGTGCTTGAAATATCTTGGCGTCTTGAGAGATCACAACAACAAGAGCAACACTTCGGGCCTCACCTACGTAATTAACAGCTTCACAAATGTACTCCCCTTGATCACTTTTGGTAATATTTTGAATTTCCAATGCTATGTTATCGCCATCTCTTTCGATTCTAGTTCTGCCACCTGGTACGAGATTGGTTTTGTTTCTAAACCATTTGACCTCTGGTGAAGGTAGTCCAAAAACCTCAGCATTAAACCGTAATGTTTCACCTTCATACACTCTTTTTTTACTTAGCGGTTTAAGGAAGGCCGGGGGAATTCCCTGTACCTTCTCTTGAAGGCTCCCTAAGCCTAACAAATCCTTGTTCTCTGGGAGAATCATGCTCTCATCTATAGTGAACACAGGGGGTGTAGTTTCAATGCCCTCATTATCTGACCTGAGGAACTTAGCAGGGGAGTACAAGCCATCACTCGATCTGCTTGGTGGTCTCTTTAGTTCTACGGGTGAAAATAGATACTCCGGTGGTGTCATAACACCACCTGGGGTCTCAGTGGAGGTGTGAAATGATTCAGGTGATTTGGGAAACTGGGAAATTTCAGTGGATGTATCAGGTGTATAGAACCGCTCCGCTTCTGCCATCTCCTCACTAAATGTGCTGCCTACCTCAATTGACATCTCAGACTCTGGTGATAAGGGTCTTCCCCAATCAGAAGGAGGATTATAAAAATCATAAACAGCACTGAAAGTTACTTCTTCCTCCTCAAGTTTCGTAATACCAGCAGACCCCAAGCTAGAAAACTTTTGCTGCTGCAAACTTCCTGCAGTTTCTTGAGCTGGCACTTTATTTGCAACTTCATTTTTATGTTTAACATTCACTGGTTTTGATATATCCAAGCCTTGGTTTGGGGCACTACTCCTTTTGTTTCTCTGGTTTGAATCAGTATTTGAAATTTTTTCAGAAGCTGAACTGTCCGTGGTTGCTGCAAATACTGCAGTCTTTAGTTCAATGGGCAGATTCTGAGTTTTGACTGCACCATCCTCTTTTTCCAGATGACTACCTCCTGGTCTGACAAATGCACCCACAGCACCAGTTTTAATCACATCATCTGTTTGAGTTGTTTTAATTTTGGGGCTACCACAATTGTCTTGAATTATCCTTCTTTCTGGTAAAATAGCCTGAGGTCTTATTAAAGTAGGAGACTGCTGAACCTCAGTGACCTTTGACAGAGAGACAAAATGATGCATATCACCAAATGCTGGCTCTTTAAAGGACTTGCCTTCCCCCAATTCCTCTTTAGTGTATTCTTCAGTGTTTTCACCAGTAATTCTTCCGCTTATGGGGGTAATTCTTTTTGAGGATCTTTGGCCAGAAACTAATGAGGTTGGAGTTGACCCTTTTCCATACTGTTCACTCTGCATTAAAAATTCAGGAATATCCTCCATTTGGTAATATGATCGTACGTTGGCATCTTCTGAATCTTCGAATTCCAGACTCTGTAATTCCACTGGCTCAAAAGACTGTTTTAACTTTGACACTCTTACATCTGCCATTGAAGACTGCAAACCACATCCAGATATAGTGGGTGCAATTGATGGGGTAGCTTGTTTGACAATGACCTTAGGTTTTTGTGGCACAGGAGATCCATCCTTAGCTGTAATTTCATCAGGTAATACAGATTGATCATCCTTGTAATCAAACTTGCCCTTATTAGGCACTTCTTTGGGACCAATGTAAGTACCTGTTTTTGGTCTAACTGTGGGTGAGCTGTTACGTAAGTCGTGAAACTGTAATGACTGCTCAGGCGAAGATGTCATTCCAGAATCACCTAAAGTCATGCCATCGAATGTCATAGTTGCTACACTCTCAACCTGGCCGAGTTTGTTAGAGGCAATGCATCTGTAGCTTCCTACATCAAGAGGCATAAAAGTGTGTATGTAAAGCCTATAGTTATTTTCCAGTTCCTCAACACTATATTTGCTTGATTTGGAGTCGAGCAACATCTCATCACACCACCATGTAACAGTAGGTGCTGGCTCACCAGATATTATACATTCTAGCATGACTGTCTGGCCCTCTGAACAGATTATATTTTCTAGGCCTTTTAACATTTGCGGGCCCTCTCCAACAAAATCAGAAGAAAATCTGAACTTGTGCTTCATAGCTTGGGCATTTCCCTCATCAGCTGGCACCTTGGTTGTCTCTACAGGGGACTCGGAAGTATCCTCACATGTTTCTAAAACTGGTGTTGGTGCTGTTACCCTGATTTCCACTGTTGATGATTGGCCACAGGAATCAGAAGTGCGAGGGATATGGATGACTGCCTTTGGTACTTGCAAAGTTGTTTTTCTGTGTAGGTTATGTGGAGTCATGAATGACTCAAGCTCTTCTTCTACCACGTTTTCTTCAGTAAGAGCAAACTCTTCTGTCACTTTAACTTCTTGAGGATTTTCAGGCCAGTTTTTAGACTCATCATTAAGGACTTTTAGCATACAAGAAGTACTTGCGGTACCATGTGTGTTAGAAATAGTACAGGTAAATGTGCCTCTATGGTCATTTGTTGGGTAGTAAATAGTCAATGTTGAGCAGTTATCTTTGGTACGTTCATCAAAATCTGGATCTCTAATAATTGGCTGACCATCCTTAAACCAGTGAACAATTGGCATCGGGTCTCCCTTGAACCTGCACTGTAATTCAGTCATTTCTCCTCTTTTTACCTCTTCACTCGATGCTAATGTTTTAAGGAAAGTTGGGAAACATTTGTCAGTTCTTTCAGGTTGAAAAACTTTTGGATGAAAACTTGTACTATCTTGTTCTAGAACTAATTTTGGAGGATGTGTTCTGTCACTTTCTATTGAAACGGCTGTATCTTTTGATGCACTGGAACTTTCACCTACCATTTTCTTATGTGTAGTATTTTGGCTTTTGAGCTTCAGAGTATCCAATTTATCAATGGAAGATACCTGAGTTTGGGGTTTGGCCATTCTGGTTAGAGCTGTTGGTAACTCTTGACTGAAACCCAGTCCTTTTACAGGGGATTCTGAACCAGCACCAGCCTGCTGAGTTGAAATTTGCTGATGGTCAGTCACAGTCCAGTCTGTTTCGAAGTCTACATTTTCTTCATGTTCTTGCTCGGTCAGGACATCTTGCTGCCATTTTTTAATACGTGTGGCTAAAGCTTCCTCTTCACTGACAAGATAGTCACTTTCAGTTTGCAATTTTTCAGCATGCTCATGGAAGGTCGGTTCATGCTGCTTTAAATTATCCAGCCCATACTCTTCAGCAGACATGGTTTTTGGCAATGAGTGATTTTTATTGGATTCCGAGGCTTTATCAGGACCATGTGAAGCATGACCCCAATCAGACTCTATGTGTTTCGCATGCTCTTGTTCACTTATAACATCATGTTGCCATTTCATTATTCGTTCAGTCAATGCTTCCTGTTCACTGAAATAGCTCTCATTCTCTGATTTCAGTTCATTTACCCTTTCCCGTGACAATTGTGGCCCTCTCCAAGGCTCTTGCACATGCCTGTGCTTTTCTTTTAACAAACTTGATTCTGTATGGGGGACAATACCGACTCCTGACTTATTTTCAAACTCAGATTTGGGAGAAGGAAGTGTTTTCTCGGTATCTGTCTGCCTTTCTTTCCATTTCCTAACCGGCTGCAAGGAGTCTACTTTCTCAGTCAAGACAGGTTTATTTTTAGGTTTTTGCATGGTTTGATCATGGATGAATGTAAATGGCTCACTGCGATTCTCATGACTTCTCATGGGCTTCATTTTGGGTGAAGGTTTTGAGACCCTTGTATATGATAGATCCGTCTCCATAACTTTTATAGGTTCAGTACTGTGACTTTTAGGTTCATGTTCACCCTGCTTTAATTTATGTACTCCATGGGTTGAGATGTCCATGTCATCCACTAAGGGTATCTGTCCACTAATCTCAGGCAACTCTTTTGGGTACATTAGTTCCCTTTGTGTTTCCTGCCCAGGTCGTACCTCTGGTCTGAATTCAGACCTGGACACATTTGGAAATGAAGAATCCATTTCAGATTCTTCCAGCACTGGTTCTTTATCCTTAGCATAAGCCATTGAGGTCACAGCTGATAGCTTGTTTTTGTGCATTACACCTTCCTGTTCAAAATCATAGGAGTGCTTTTCCTCAGACCAAGATGCTACTTGCTTGGTATCATCTGATTGTACTCCCTCCTGCCATTTCATAATACGTTGAGCCAAAAACTGCTCCTCAGTGTCTAAAGCCTCACGGTCTAAAATATTTTCAGTAATATTTTCTACAGACATCATTCTTGGCTGCGGCTGCTGAATGGGGACACATTTACTACCATTATCCTTGAACATATATCCTTCTGTTAAAACGACAGCCTTGTTTCTTGAGGGTGCTTTTAAAGTTGGTTTTTGATGTAATGACTTAAAATCCTCATCAGAAACCTTTTTGCAGGCTGCTTCACCTGCTTCAAGCCATTCCAACACGAAAGGTTCTTTTGATTTCTCAGTCCACTGGCCAAGATCTGTTTCTTCTGTATCAACTGAAACCTCATATTCGACCTCCTTGCTTGGTTCATCTTTCAAAATGGTTCTCTCATCCCTTCTACTTTGAGATATCTCTCGTTTCGTTTCGTCAGACTTAACATCATGTAGTGGGAGCTCACCTCGCATTATTTGCATGGCTCTGGACCTGGACTGAGGCTCAAATGAGTGCTTTATTCTTGGCTGAGTGGGATCAACAGAATGTCCTCGAATCCCGGTGATGGTTTCTAATCTACCTTGAAATTCTGAAGAATGTTTACTGAATGCAACATCACCCTGATCACTTAGCCGCGCCTGCTGTTGCTCCGGCAATGCAGAGGGCTTAACCCTGAGTCTTTCTGCAAAGTCTGTGTAACTAGTCTCACTAGTGACTGATTCAAGGTCAAATTCAGAAGATGACATTGTGGATACAGACAGCCTTTTTTTCTTTTTAACCGCTTTTTGTAAAAGATTTAGCTTTGCTCTGACCTCCCCATGTAGACTCTCTGTGTCACTAAATTTGTCACTATACCGGTCACTGCATCTGTCGCTGAACCGATCACTAAACCTGTCACTGTAACGATCACGGCCAGTGAACCTGTCACAGTAAATATCACTGTAGCGATCGCTAAACCTTTCGCTTCTTTCAAACATTGGAGTCGGGGACCGAGCACGTTCTGAAGCAGTTTCCATCTTGCTGTCTTTCTCTGGACCCCTCGATGGGGACTCAGTCCTAAAATACATAGTGCGGAACAGGCTACTTTTATGCCTTCGGTGCCCTCTTGGCTGTTCTTTGTTAGTTTTATCAAAAGGAGACCCAACACATCTCAGGTCTACTCTAAATTTGCGCTCTTTTGGTTGATCGAGCGACTCTAAGCTTGAGTGGGACCTGTTTGAACGTCGGGAAAGACTCAACTGATTTGCCTCTTGCTCATCCCGCAACGACACAAGCAAGGATGCTGTTGATTCCGCAGATCCCTCAGTGTTAATTGCCATTATTTTATAACTTCCTGAGTCTTTTTCCTTAATTTCATTGATTGTTAAACTAGTTAAATGCACATGCATCTTGCTCACTGTTTTGATTATGCGACGGTGCTCCTTTTGAATTTGTCTGTTATTATGGAACCACAATATTGTAGGAGCTGGTCTAGCAACCAGCTTGCACCTAAAGGCAGTTACATCTCCCTCCAAAACAGCCTGATATTTAAGCTTTTTAACAATAAATGGCTTCAAATTTTCAGTCTCAGCATCTAAAGTTTCCTCAGGATCCGATACAGCATCATGCAGTGATTCTTCCTTGGACAATTCTGTAAGAGAATGGAGACAAAGTTCAGCAGAGATGTCCAGCTTGCTAAAGTGTGTATGATATTTAAAATGGCATATTAATAAAAATATGAAATTCATGCATCAATTCAAGCCATAAAAAACAAATTCACTCACCATATTTGTTCGAATAAACGCAAGACTTGATTCTTTATTAAAGATTCTGACTCGAAATGGGCTTGGAGTTTTGTTCCTTCTTCTGTGTCCTTCTTCAAAGAATCAATTTCTTTCCAAAACATTATTATCTCCAAATAAATGTATTCTGGAGTTAGCTTATTGTATAGCTGTACCGATATATAGGCTAAAATATTCCTTACCTGACTTGCAGAAAGATGAATAAACGCCCTTTCTAATCCTTATATTGCGGGTAAAACGTCAAATCATTGAGAACATCAAAAAGTATTTCCATTGCATAAATAGACTGAATAGTTGAAGCAGCTCTAGATTTATATGAGAAGGCGTTTATTCGAACTAATATAGTTTAAAGGTATAACCATGTTATTTAAAAAGCAAACAACATTATTCACATACCACTATCTGCAAGCCAGTCTAAGAAATATTTCAGAAAATGTTCCAGATGCAGGAAAAATCAAAAGCTATTAAAAGATGTGGCTACTTCCATATCTTTTAAAAGATATTTCTCCTGTGGTCTGGAAACTTGGAGAGATAAGCATCCTTCATTTCTTGCCAGAAACATCTGAGATATATCTGTCATGCTTTTTTAAAGAGTCACCAACAAATGCAATTCCCTATTTCCAAAATGCTGTATGGCAAGCATTTAAGAAACTGCTTGCTATTCAAAAGCAATCAGACATCAGACTTATAGGTCTACAAATAAGATATGAAAGTGTTCCCATCAAAACGTTCCATGCAGAAGAGTACAACCCATCAGAGAACCCTGTTGGATATCCCACATTCAACACTGATTTAAGGAAATAGAACTGAAAGGAAGATTTTGTTGGTTCAGCTTACCCTTGACTTCTTCAATCCTAGTTTCGATCTGTTCCTGCGGTTTTGTCACTAAAAAAAAGAGTTAGTTGATGCAAATTATAATTTGGGACAAAAACACAACGTTAAATGTACTGTATAGAACATAAAGCATGCAAACAGCCTGAACTGCACGGTGGCAGTTCACTGGTTAAAGTATTGGGCTATCAATCAGAATTTATTTTACTTAACCATCTTTATAAAAGCGGTAGTTCGGGTTCTTAAATCCATAGCATTATTGACAATAATGCACACCTCTATCAATGCACCACGTTATTAAAAAAATTGGAAGCAACAGAAATTTTCTGTAACTAGCCACTGAAGTAAAACATCTTTCCATTTCACTGCTTCCTAACTTAACTGAATGTTGTGTTTCTTATACAAATCCACATCATTGCTTTAATTACCACAGAATGATATAGAACCCAGAGATGGGTCGAATGACCTGAAGGATACTAAATAACATCCTATAATTAGCTGTGAACAGGCTCTTTTGTTTTGTAAACCACAGGAGGGGGCATTCTTAACTCCCAACGAACTGTTAGATCAGGGGGGTGGTCAAAATTTATTAAGTTTTGTTTTTATCTTTGGTCCAAAATAAAATAATCATTATTAGTAGCAGTAATCACTTACACAGTAGTTAGAAATGTATTTCATCTTAAAGAAACTATATGGACAAAAGTAAAGAGACACCAACACATTATACCTACAAAAGCCTTTATAACGTCCCATTCTGAGATGGTTTACCCCCTGCAGTTATAATAGCTTTTGCTCCTATAGGGGGCAATTTACAAGATTTTTAAGTATCTGTGGGACATTTGTTCATTAATTTAAAAGCAGAAATGTGGACATGATGGGTATGTTAGGCTAGAAATGGGAATTTTCAAACCTCAGGTCCAAATTTATTCTTTTAAGGAAAGGACCCTAACACTTATTGCCTCAGGAGTTCTGTATCATAAACTAGGTTGTGAAATGTGTAAGTTGCTTTGAATAACAGCAAAATGATCTGAAATGACCAGTGAAGTTCTTCTAACCATGCCATTATGGACCGTGCTTCGTGCACTTGACACTACAGTCATTCTAGAAAATGAGAAGAGGCCTTTCACAAAATGTTCCGCATTGGAAGCAAACCAAACAAACCACTTGGTGATTGATTATACACTACCCAGCCAAAAAATACGTTACACACTCTATTATTGGTTGTGACCTCCTTTAGCTTTGGTTACAGCACACATTTATACTTTATATTTGTCCAGAGTTGCATTAAATTTTTCCCAAGATCTAGTATTGATGATGGAGATCATCCCTGCACAAAGTCTCCTCCAGCACAAGATTCTCAATTGGGGTTTAAGTCTGGATTCTGTGGTGGACGATCCATGTGTGAGAATGATGCTTTTCTTTCACAATTTGAACCTGGTGAATCCTAAAATTGTCATCTTAGAATATGTCTGTGTGATCATCTGTTGGCATGGTGTATTCAGGCGAGCTGACCTCATTTGTTGCTAAACCCAGACCACCTCCAACAATCAGAGTCACCTGGTGGTGGTGATCTATTCATTGGCCAGGCAGTGTACATACATAAAGGTCATAAAGTGATTTATTACACGCAGAGGAATTTGTCCTTCACATTTAACTCATGGGTGGCACGGTGGCTTAGTGGTTACCACATTTGTCTCTCAGTGCTAGGGATTCCTGGTTCGAATCCCAATCTGGGTGGAATTTCCAAGTTCTCCCCGTGTTCATGTGGGTTTACTCCAGGTTCTCCCATTTCCGCCCACAGTTCAAAAACATGGATCAATGTTAAATGAATTCTCCAAATTACCCCATATAAAGTGTGTGTGTGTGTGTGTGTGTCTGGGTGTATCTTCCCGAAACGTTCTCCCCTGGATGGGCATGGGGAACCCCCGCGACCCCTAATAGAGGATAAAACTGAAAATAATGGATGGATGAAAGGACATTTAACCCATCCATGCATTAAAGCACACACATGTATTCACACTGAATTGAGTGAGCACATTGTGGTTGGCAGTCTTGTGTATACGGTGCCCAGGAAACAATTAGGGTTAGGTGCCTTTCCCAAATGCACTTTAGCCATAGTACTTAGTGGGACCCAGACTCTAACCAGTGAACTTCAGGTCGAAAGGTTGGCTCCTTCACCACAAGCCTACAACTGCCTACAACAACGGGACTGAATAAAACACCTCAATTCACTCATTATAAAGCATTATAGGAGGTATCACTGTACTTTGGTCCATATAGTGTCCATAATTATTTTTGTGCAGTTAGTAAGTGACAGAAATTCTCACTGAAAAAAATCAATATGAAATATGAATATGAACCAAAATGTGTGTCATTAATTATTCATGGTGTGTTAAAACTTTCAAATAGAAATGGCTTCGGGGAGCCAAATTACCTTCTGGGGTTACAGTGAGGGTTGCTGTACACACAGCCTCTCCGGCGAAATTGGTTGCTTTACAAGTGTATTGTCCAGCATGCTCAGAAAAAGCATCGACTATTATTAACGTAGCAGTGTTTGTCGTTTTGTCAAAGTGAAAAACAACATTTGTGCTCGCGTTTATAGGCTCCTGGCCGTGAAACCAGCTTATCTCTGGTTTAGGTATACCAGACACACGAGCGTAGAACCTCGCCACTTCCCCATAAGACACAGCACAGCTCACGAGGGGTTGAACGAAAGCAGGTCTCTGGCCGTCAGGCTCCTGCTGTTTGCGTTTAAGGCTTGTAGTGTAATTGGACGATGCATGCCACTGAGATTCTTGGGATGTTATGTCTGTAATTTGGGTTTTTCCTGTGAGAAATTATTGATTTGTTTTCAGCAAGCCTTCACACTTAAAATTTTAGTGATGTTGGTTCTTTGTCAGTCATACAGAATTCAAAAACATACATTTAACACACACCTTATTAGATACACCTCCATATTTCTACACTCATCCTTCAGCTTATTTGTTACACCTCCCACTTTGTGGTTCTATTCTATTTGTATCTCTGAATTATTTGTAAGTCATTATTATAATGTTCTCCCGTAATCAGAATCACTACAGAGCAGGTACTTGTGTGGTGGAAGTTTCTCAGCACTATAGTGGCAATAATATAGTGGTGTGTTGTTATGAGTGGATCAGACACAGTTCTGCTAAAGATTTTAAACAGTGTCCACTCACAGTACATTCTACAAGACACATATGTCTTATTGCTCTACCTTTTAGATGCAAGTTAAATTATCCCACTGCTTATAACAGATCCTAGTCCTCGTTAGTATAGTGGACAGTATCTCCGCCTGTCACATGGAAGACCAGGTGTCGATTCCCCGACGTTTGGGGCAGTCACAGGCTGGTGATTAAGGAACCAGCCTTGTGACCTGAAGGTCTCTGGTTCGATTCCCGATCCCACTAAGTACCATGACTGGAGTGCCCTTAGGCACCTGGCCCCTATTGCCTCAATTGTACCAGCACACAACCACTAACACAACACTAGCAACCAGCGCATGAGTGTCACCGTGGTATTAAAAATGATCACCCTCCCAAGTAGTACCTGCTTCAGGTGAACCTGACAATTGGAGAAAAGAATAGAGGAGACTAATAAAGTATGCAGGGAAAAAGATGGACTACAGTTGGTAACTGTGCATGTACACAATGGTAGGTGAAGCTAATAAAATGGACAATGAGTATAAATAAAAATACTGATGAATGTATATACAGAGTCAACATTCAAACACAAATATCCGGCATTAAATGCTGAACACATTCAGCAGCTGAAGCAAACATGCATAAAAATAAGGTAAGGCTTACCTCCCAGTTTCAGCACTCCAGAGCAGGAGACCATTCCAGCAGAATTACGGGCCACGCAAGTGTACTCCCCCTCGTCATCTTGGTAAACTCTAGCCATCTCCAGCTGGCAGGTATCATCAAACTGAGACAGTCTGTAAAAGCTGGACTGCTTGATCTCTTTGTCTTTGTAGTACCAGGATATTGTCAGGTCTAGAGAAAACATGAACACACCAAAGCAAATGGTTAATATTCACATTGTAATATATTGTACTTACCAAGAAAGAACTGGTAAATACACTACCAGGAAAAAAAATGGACCTACACACCTTTTTACACAATTGTCTCCACTACCTACCATATAGATGGACTTTGTAATTTTACAATTACAGACTGTAGTCCATCTGTGTTTTTTGTTTTTGTTAGTCCCCTGTTGGGGTCTCTGTTCTCTGTTGGTCAGGATCATCACAGAACAGGTGTAATTTGGGTGGTGGATTGTTTATTGTCAGTTCTGCAGTGACACTGATGTGGTGAGGGGGTTTTAGTGCAGCAGTGCTTCTGTAGTTTCATTTAAATACCTCAGTGACACTGCTGGAATAGGAATAATAGGAATAATTCACTGCTCTGTGGTGGTACTATTGGGGTCCTGCCTAATAGAGAACAGAGTAAAGAGGAAGTACACAGTATGTATTGTAGTCCACAAACAAATGGACAAGAGTCTGGAATTGTAGAATTGAAGTCCATCTTAGTGGAACTGATAACATGCTTAAATTGATACAGCTACCGTATATAGTAATGTGGCTGATGAGTAAATTTGTGCTTCAGATTCATAGTAAAAATTTTTTGGGCCATTTGGCATCATGTGTGTGTGTGTGTGTGTGTATATATATATATATATATATATATATACTCACCCTCCCCTGAAACACGGCACTGAAATCTGGCTGAGGCTCCTTCTGCTACAGAGGTGTTTTGAATTGGAGATATAATCACAGGTGGTGATAATGGGACGCCAGTGTCGGGTGAAACAACCTCTGGAACTGTGGAAAAATTAAAAAGCTAATTATAACTTTCTCTACATAAACAGACTAACTTTTTAACAATTTTAGATGCAAATGCACATCCTCTTAAACCTTTGTTGTAAGCCAATGTCCTTTAAATTAAATGATTGGCTTTTAGTTACTTAGAATTTATTAAAATATTTCTTCAGTAGAATAAATTCAGTTTGCATTGTTTACAGAATCAATATCAGAATCAGAATACTTTATTAATCCCCAGGGGAAATCGCAGTTTTTACAGATGCTCCATTAGATGTGTTTATATATACAAAAGTAAATATATAAATGGTTTTATGGTCTATATTAAAAATGTTTTAATTACAGAACCTCCCTTTTGCTCCATTTATTGTCTATGTTATCATTTCCACTAACTGTAAAGATAATCTTTATAGTTATTTATTATAGTCTCTGTTCTCTAATGGTCAGGACCCCAATAATATTAACATAGAGCAGGTATTATTTGGTGGGTGCATTATTCCTATCCCAGCAGTGTCACTACAGCAGCACTGCTGCATTAAAACCCTCTCACCACATCAGTGTCACTGCAGAACTGACAATCAACAATCCACCACCCAAATTACACCTGTTCTGTAATTATCATGACCAATAGAGAACAGAGAACCAATAGGGGACTAACAAAAACAAAAAAACAGATAGACTAGAGTCTATAATTGTAAAACTACAAAGTCCATCTATATGGTAAGTAGAGCTGATAAAAAATAGAAAGGACACAGTGTAAAAACAAGGAGTGTCCAGTAAGTAGTGTCTATTAGTACCTTCAACATTAAGCGCAGCAGAACTGGTGGCCTGTCCATAGTCATTTTTGGCTTCACAGTTGTACTGAGCTGCATCTTCTGGGAAGACCTCGATGAGCAGCAGAGTGTGTTCATTTCCCTCTTTCAGGAACTTGCACTTGAATCCTGAAGATAGCAGCTGAGAGTTCTTGTACCAGGAGACCTGAGGCTGTGGGATGCCGGTGACTTCCACTGAAAAGCGAGCGGGTTTACCTGCCTCAACAGACAGAGGCTCCATGTGCCTTGTAATCTGAGGAGGCTCTGGGACTGTGGACAAGACAGTTAAGAGACAAGTAAGGACAAGCAGGTGCAAAGAGAAAAAAATCTGTTTATTTTAAAACAAAAATTAAAGTCCACTACATGTGGACAAGCTTTCATTACATCCTATTTCAAATATCCCCCTCTGCAAAGTATGAAAGCCAATGCTTTAGAAAATTAATTCTACAAGATTTTGGAGCATCTCGGATCAATGTATTTGCAGTGTATTCCCAAATCCCCTCATCGTATCAGCGCCACTCTAGAACTGAAAATAAAACAATCCACCACCCAAATTATACCTGTTCTCTAATGATCCTGACCAATAGAGAACAGAGAACCAACAGAGGACTAACAAAAACATGAACACAGATGGACTACAGTCTGTAATTGTAAAACTACAAAGTCCATCTATTTGGTAAGTGGAGGAAATAGAGAATGGAACAAGAAAGGGGCGTGTCCAAACTTTTGACTGCTACTACACCCTCTTGTAGAATTCCTTCGCTGATGAGTAGATGCTGCCACCATTGCAAGTACCAACTTAAAATAAATGTCATAAATGCTGTAGGTGTAATACATACTGTATGTGCCCCAATATTTCTGCCCACAAATTGTTTTTTATAGATATACAGTTGTAAATACTTTAAAGTGTAAATAGCATAAAAAAGAACTTACTGTTAACACGAAGTGTCACCATACACCTGTTCCTTCCAGCAATAAAGGTATACTCTCCAGCATCACTCCTCCAGGTTTCAGTGATGGTCAATCGATGGACTTTTCGGATCACTGCATAGCTGAAGCGCTTATCAATCGTTAAATTGATTTCAACACCATTTTTAAGCCAGCGACCTTCAATGTCATCCTCATTGACTTCGAATTCCACGGTGGCTCTCTGCTTCTCAAGCACCTTGAACGCAACGAAAATGAGAATAAGTGAAGCAAAAAGGTGGTGTGTCCAAACTGGTACTCTATGTTTAAACATACTGATGATGAGAACATGGCTAGTGTCACAGGGGATAAGTAACAGGACATTTACCGTTATTTCTTTCTCTACAGGTTCCGTAATGCGGACGTCTTTGCCCTCTACTGTTAGGAAGGCCTTAGAAACGCTGGATCCAGCAACAACAGAGTACTCGCCAGCATCAGACATGCGAACAGTCTGTATCATTAGGCGCTGGATATACTTATCTGTGGACACTTTATGCCTGTGGGGTTTAGTAAAAAAACATAAGAACAAAATGCTTATAAAATATAAGTAATAAAGAAAAAGAAAAAAAAAAACAACAACAGAACCTTTCGGAAATCTCAAGTTCTTGTCCATCTTTCATCCATGTCACTTGCACATTTGGCTCCGAGAGCTCACATTCAAAAACAGCCTTCTTCTTCTCTGTAACCTTGATGTCCTTGATGTGTTTGGTAAACTCAATGACTCGAGCTGGAGAGGTGAAAAGGACAAAAAATGAAATAATTATAGAAAAGTCTAAATTAAAGATCAATCGCTATAAAATACACCCATTCTGTATATTTCAGGCTTGGGAACCAAAGACACAAACACATGAATCTATCAGTATGTTCTCCAAATTGTAGAGTGGCATAGGGGGGATATGCAGACTCCACATAGAAACAACATGTGCTTTGCACTCCTAACTATGGAAGCTAGATCCTTTTTGCTGTGATGCAGAATTTCTAATGGATGTGCCACTATATATAATATAAATAAAAAATGCCACTATAGAAACCAAGAGGCAAAAAACTAAAACTCACCTTCAACAAAGAGGTTTGCTGATGTCTCGGCAGATCCAGCCACAAACTTGTAATCTGCACTGTCGCCGAAGTGAACGTTCCGGATGGTGAGAGAGTGTGTGAACTGTTTAGAGCGAGTCTGGCAGCGGTCAGTGGATCTGATCTCTACACCATTCTTGAGCCATTTGTAGGTGATGCCCTCGTAATTAACAGTCACTTCGAATGTGATGGTGTCCTTCTCTTGAGCGTTGAGGTCCTTCAGCATGGAGGTGATCAGAATGGCTTTAAGAGTAGAATAAACATTATTTAATTACATTAAGTTCGGAGGTACTTGGGTTAATGATATTTGTTTTTTCTATTATTTTATTCTCATCGTTCATGTCAATTGGATGGATCGATGGAGGGAGGGATGGGTGGATGAAGGGATGGAGGGAGGGAGGGATGGGTGGATGGAGGGGTGGAGGGAGAGATGGAGGGAGGGAGGGAGAAAGGAAGGTGGGTGAATCGATGGATGAAAGGATGGATGAATGGAGGGATGGAGGGATGGAGAGAGGAGGGGAGGGAGTGTTGGATGGAGGGAGGGATGGATGGAGGGAGGGAGGGAGAAAGGAAGGTGGGTGAATGGATGAATGAATGGAGGGATGGATGGATGGAGAGAGGGAGGGATGGATTGATGGAGGTTGGGAGGGAGGGAGGGATGAATGGATGGATTGATGAATGAATGGAGGGAAGGATGGATGGATGGGTAGATAGATCAACCATCCAGAACTTTAAAGGGTGTTTTAGCTAAGAGCATCTTTGGAACAGTGGAACATATTGTGATGTGAGATAAACTTACGGCTAACGGTGAGAGTAGCAGAGACTTTGTCGTTTCCACAGATAAATGTGTACTCGGCTGCATCGTCTCTGCTGGTGTTCATGATTTTCAGCTGGTGAAGTTTTCCCTGCACAACTATTCGGAACTTTTCACTCATCTCGATCTCAACTCCGTTCTTCAGCCAGGTGGACGGGACGTTAAAGTGGGAAACCTCACATTCGAAAGTGGCCACCTGAGTCTCTGGAATCTCCAAATTCTTCATGGGCTTCATAACTCTCAAGGCTGGAAAGAGTTGTGTTATTAAATTATTTTTTGCTCCACTTATTGTCCATGTTCTCAGTTCCACTTCCTGTAAAGATGGACTTTGTAGTTCTCCAATTCCAGACTGTAGTCCATCTGTTTTTGTTCTACAGTACATACTGTGTACATCTCCTTTACTCAGTTCTCTAATGGTCAGGACCCCAATAGTACCACCACAGAGCAAGTATTACTTGTTTGGTGCGTTATTCCTATCCCAGCAGTGTCTTGTGTTTAAATTAAACCACCATCTAAATCATATTTGTTATGTGATGCTCCTGATCAATAGAGAACAGAGAACCAACAGGGGACTAACAAAAACAAGAAAACAGGTGCCCTACAGTCTATAATTGTACAACTACAAAGTTGTACTGTATACATTTCAAGACTAATAAAACTCTTGGCCAAAACTCTTCTTCTTCTATCTCGATATGTAATGTTATTTAATTGAAATATCACAGTAACTCAGACAATAACACTGTACAAATGTAGTAAATAGAAAAGCATCTCAAAATGCTCGAGCTATCAGACACGTATCTCTGTGTAAAATTGTTACTTACACTCCACATTTAAAGATGCAGAACACTGCATATGTCCTACTACAGCTGTATATTCTCCTGCCATGTTCTCCTCAACGTTGGAAATGCTCAGCTTGTGGGCTTTTCTCTCTGACAGGATTTGAATGTTTGCACTTGGTTTGAGTTCTTGGTTCTTGAACATCCATTTGACAGGGATATTGTCATGGGATAAGCTCAGTTCAAAGGAGGCAGAAGCATTTAAGAGGGAAGTCACATCTTTTGGCTTCTTCACAATTTTAATAGCTGCAAAAGTAAATGAGGATTAAAACCTGGAGATCATATTCCTTCAAGGTGCATTGAATGGAAATAAACTAGATCTAACTTACACTCCACATTAAGTCTTGCATTGGCAGAGAGCTTTCCGAGCTTAAATCCGTAAACTGATTCGTCCTGGGTGTTACAATTATTGATCTTCAGAGTGTGCACTGCGCCATCCACTGAGATTTCGTACTTATCGCCTGAAACAATCTCAACCCCATTCTTGATCCACTGGGATCCTTTAACATCCAGATGAGTGAGTTCAAGACTGAACACTGCCTCCTGAGTCTCAGTCACAGTCTGGTTCTTTAGTGTCTTCTTGACCTTTACAGCTGTAAGTAAACAATAGTGTAACTTAAAAACCTCTTATCTAATTATCTTGACTGCTTAATTCTATACTTGGGTTATAGGGGGTCCCTTGTGCCCATCCAGAGGAGAATGATTCAGAATCATCTGAGAATGATGCCAATCCATTGCTCTGAACTCGGATGTGGTAACCACTACCCCACGGTGCCCCCTCTACTTTATAATCATATGCATACCTTCAACTTTGAGGTTTGCTGAGGTCTTGGAGGTTGCTATTTGGTATGTGTATTCCCCAATATCCTGTGGCCTTGTAATTTCAATCACAAGGCGTCTTACTGCGCCAATATCTTCACTCCTGACATTATCATTAAAGCTAATGGCTTGCCCATCTTTAAGCCACATGCCTTCAGCAGAGGGGTTGGCAACTTCACACTCCAGCTCAGCAGTCTGGGACTCTGCAACAGTAACATCCTGTAGGGGTCTGTTTATGGCACCACCTAGAGTAAAAACAAAGCATTTCATTGCATGTGCAAAGTAATTTGTATTGGTTTAGTATGAATTGATGCACAGCAGCTGCTTTTACCTGAAACCACAAGCTTTGCGGTTGATGTCTTTTCTCCCGCAGCAAATGTGTACTCCCCCTCCTCATCCTTCATGGCATTAAGAACAATGAGGCTATACTTTTTGCCTTTTGATTCAATCTTGTATTTGGGACCGGCCTTGAGAGCTTGGCTCTTAAATGTCCACAGGGCATCGATGCCTGTATGGGATAACTCCACCTCAAAGGTGACGTTCTGGGTCTCGGTACAAACCTGATCTTCCATGTGCTTTACAATGCTGATTTCTAAGTTAGAACACAAAAACAACTAAATCAGATAAAATTGTCTACACATAGGTGTTATTTTAGGCTATTGAATTGCAAAATTATACCTTTTCACTGATTTTAATGCTGTAGCTAACCAGTGTATACACTTACAAGAACAGTACAATAAAGAATATTTTTAATAAGATTCATTAATCAATTGTCAATGAGTACCGTGTCAATGCAGTGCTGAGCATCATCCACCACCCACATAAACACCCAAATTTACAGTATACTCTTCACAACCACCAAGAAGTGGCTCTAGGTGCTTTATTTTAGGGATCTTTAGCAGCCCACCTTTCTTTTTAAGACCCTGGTATGGTCTGCCTGATTGATTTCTATTTCAACGGCGCAGTGTAACCAATTATGTGTAAATCAATAATAATTCACCTATAGTTATAAAATACTGTATATCCTTCAACTGTCGTATCCTGTTGGGGTTTATTTTGTATTAGCGACTTAGAAAATCTATCAAACATGGACTTTGAAAAGCTAAAAATACATACTTTCCACAGACAGTTTACAGGACGAATCCACTCTGCCAACCATCAGTTTATATTGGCCTTCATCAGATGCATAAGTCCTATTCAGCACCAGCCGTTGTTTGGATCCCTTGGCAACAATCTGGACTCTTTCACTGGCTGAAAGCAGCTTGTCATTCTGATACCATTTCACAGAGCTAACATCAGTAGCTGAGATCTTGGCTTCTAGCACAGCTTTGGTGCCCTCGATTGTGCTTACATCCTTCAGTGGTATAACAATACCAATTGCTAAAATAAGAAAATGCATGCAATTACATTCAAATAGAATTGAATTAAAATTAGCAATCAGTACACAAAACTATTTCTTCTATGAAAAAACGTACTTTGTACAGACAGTTTTCCCGTAGTTGTGATGTCATGAGCTGGAACGACGAACGAATAGGCTCCAGCATCATCTTTGGTGACATTTTCAATAAGGAGCTTGTGCACCAGTTTATCGATAACAATGTGAATCCTGTCAGAAGAGGAGATGGGCTGGCCATTTTTCATCCAACTTCCCTCCACATTCTCCTGCGAAAATCGCACCTCCAGCTGTGCAATGTCCCCCTCACAGATGGTCAAATCAGAGAGGCCTTGCATCAGTGTAACTGGACGCACTGTAAAAAAAAAGATAGAAATATCAATAAAGTGGTTACAAACCCCCGTAGCATTACAGTATCTGATCCAATATCAGCATACCAATACGCCACCATTCCAATACACCACAACTACAAAAGTGGTGGTCATGTGTCCTGACTACTGAAGAACAGTGTAAAGGAGTTTTAACAATGTATGTTGAGAAACAGAAGACCAACAGTGGATGTAAAAAGTGCATCTGTATGATAAGTTGACTTCGTAATTTGGACACTGAGATTAACATTTAAGGTTAAATGTTGCTTGAGATTGATAAATTAATGACACTGTTAATGTTAACCAAAACAAAAATGTTGGTGCGTGACCTTTTCTTAATAAGGAACTACTGAATATTAAATGCAGATGTAACTTCCAGAAGCACTTTACTGTATATATATTTGTATATAGATAAATATATAGATAAATTATATATATATATATATATATATATATATATATATATATATATATATATATATATATATATATATATATATATATATATATACAGCGATGGATTGGCGCCCTGTCCAGCTATATATATATATATATATATATATTCATTCATTCATTCATTCATTATCTTCCGCTTATCCTCTATTAGGGTCGCGGTGGGGTTCCCCATGCCCATCCAGGGGAGATCGTCTCGGGCGCTGGGCAGATAGACCCAGGACAGGGCGCCAATCCATCGCTGGGCACACACTCACTCACACAGACACACTCTAAATGGGGAAAATTTTGAGGATTCAATTAACTTGATCCATGTCTTTGGACTGTGGGAGGAAAACGGAGAACCCGGAGGAAACCCACGCAGACACGGGGAGAACATGGAAACTCCACCCAGATGGGGATTCGAACTGGGAATCCCTAGTGCTGAGAGGAGAACGTGCTAACCACTAAGCCACCGTGCCGCCCTATATATATATATATATATATATATATATATATATATATATATATATATATATATATATATATATATATATATATATATATATATATATATATATATATATGTATATAAATAAATTCTTAACTAAGTTTACAGGGGGATTCGCTATGCTCATTCAGGGGAGAATGTTTTTCACCATTTTGGAGAAATTTAGAGCCTTTTATTAATGTTTTTTTAAACTGAGGGAGAAAACTGGAAAATTTGCTAAATTACTAAATGTAAATGTAATGCAATAATGAAAAAGTACTAATACTTATACTAATTCTAATGTCGGTTGATCAGGTGTTTATATACGTTTGGCAACATTATACCAGTAAGTTGCATTAAAATAGTTTTTAATTAAGTCGAGACACCATAACTTACATTTCATTTTCAGTGAAGCAGTTGTCTTTAGATCGCCAACTTTAAAAGTATATTTGCCCTGGTCCTCCTTCTTAACGTCCTTAACACACAAGGTGTTCCGACCTCGGCGGGAGGAAATAACGTATTTAAGGCTTGGGGAGATCTCTTTGTTCTCAAAATACCAGGTGCCTTCAGCATCCTCACGGGACAGTTCACACTCAAACTCTCCAGAGTATGTCTCTGGTACTTCGATACTTTCCAGATTCTTCACAATTTCAAGTGGTGCACCTAAAGGATTTAAGTACAGTTTAGCTGACTAATACTGTTGCTATGTAGATATATATTCAAGGATTCAAGGAGACTTTTATGGTCATTTACTTAACATGTGGTACATAAAATGCAAACAAAATTGCATTTGATGGACCCAGTTTACCCTAAGTGGTATAATTGTAAAAAATTTATTACATAATATTATGTAATATTTATAACAAAATATTATGTAAAAAAAATATTAATAATAATAAAATAAAATTTCAAAATTTAAATATAGCAGCATTATAATAAAAAATATATAAATATAAAAATATAGTAGCAATAAGGAAATATAAATATATTATATTAATAAAAAAGTGGCTAGCAGTCCACAAGCCTCATGAGGCTCACATTTAATATTTCAGCCTCATCCACTTTATCTTAAAAAATACTATGCCCATTAAATACTACTTAAAATTCACCAAAAAGTTGGACTGGCAATCAATGTAGTGAACAACCATTAATGACAAAATGTAACATTTATTCCTTTAGAGGTGCTATTTTGTGGTTCACATGTGCAATGAAGACCACTATCAACTATATATTTTTACCATCTTTTGACAAAAATAGTTTGATTAGTTTTGTATATCTTAATATTTTACATGTCCTGCTAAACAGTAAATTACTAAGAATGTGAATAAATCATCTCTGTGCATGTCATTTACTTATTAAGTGTAAATAAGTGTAAAGAAAGGTAATTTTGCTATTGTGCAAACCTTCGACATGAAGTCTGGCTGATGTTCTGATGTGGTCATCCTCAACAAGGGCACAAGTGTAGTCCGCAATGTCGTCCATCCCGATGATCAGGACGGATAGGAAATGCACTTTTCTGTCCGAGTGCATTCTGTATTTGTCCCCGGAAAATATTTCAGCATTGTTCTTTAGCCATTTCACCTTAATGAAAGGCTCATTGGTCTCACATTCAAAGGTCACCATGGTGTCCTTCTCTTTGGCATAGACATCCTCAATTTGTTGAGTAAAGTTTATAACTTGCTTTGCTAAAAAGTAAAGGGCAAGACAAAGTTAACCAATGGTGGACCATAATAGTAAATCTATACATATATACATATCATACACACTCTCCCCAATCAAATTATTAGGAACATATGCTTATTTCTACACTCTGTGTATTACATTAGTTTCACTTACCATATACAGAGAAATACAAGAACCTACAATGGTAACTCAGTGGACCTGGAATTTGAACCCCCAACCTTCAGATTAATAACCCAACACCCTAACCATTGAGCTACCATTCCCTAGATTTATGGACTGTAGTCCATGCACTTTTCTACATGCTTTGTTAGTCCCCTTTATTACATATTTTAATGTTTAGGGACCTCATAGATATATAAAGCACCATTGTTATTTAAACAACGCAGGTGGAAGCCATGAAAATAGACGGTTGGCAGAGTCTAAGATAACAGTGAGCATTGGGATGGCCTCCATAGTGTTCTGTGTTTGCTCGTTTACTCATATCAACACACTATATCAGTGTCACTGCAATACTAAAAATGATCCACCACCCAAGAATTTTTTTTGGTAGTCATGTGGGCCTTTGGATCATTGACAAACAGAATAAAAGGACCAAATAAAGTGTGTTAAAATACAGATGGCATACAATTTATAATTGTAGAGCTATGAAGTACATGTATTAGGTAAGCAATGCTTACAATGAGTGTAGAAACAAGGATGCATGCATACAATACTTATAAAATAAATGGATATATACCTTGCACTAGCAGGAAAGCATGGCTTGATGTCTCTCCTGCAATGTTAATGGCTTTTACCATAATGCTAGCCGAGTCATCTGCAGAGACATCTCTGACAACCAATTCACAGACCTGGTCCTCAGGCCAGTACCAGTAAATTCGGTCCGACTTCTCCATCATTATTCCATTTTTAAACCACTGACATTCTGGATCTGGTTTCCCAATAACCCTACAACGGAAGCGGACTTCATCACCAGGTGTGACAGTCTGGCTCTGAATTCGTTCAATGATCTTTGGTGCCTCCATGCTGGGAGAAAGGGCCACTTTTTCAGGCCTGATCGTTGGGATGGTAAGTTTTCCTTCCTCTTCCATCCTCTTCTTCTCAGACTCCGGGATCGCCTTTGTCCAGTGGAGAAGCTCCTCCTTTCGTTTCCTAAGCATATCTTCATATGACTCATCCTTCCTGCGAGATTTATACTCTACTGAAGAGATGGCTTCATAGTATCCCTCTTCGGTTCTGCGCTTAAATTTGCTTCGGAGCTCCTCTGACTCTTCAACGGACTTCTCGTGAATAACACGCTCAGCTCTTCTCAGTGTTACAACTTCCTTAGCTTGTGTGGCTTCTGTAGGTTTATCTGCTTTCACAACATCAAACGATACTCTGCCATGCTCCGGTCCTGGCACCTCAGGAGCCTTTACTTCAGGGGCACGGCGCAAAACTGTCCTAAAGTCCTCTTTCTGTTTGATCTCTAGCTTCACGGTGTGCTCAGCGGTGCCCTCAGGGTTTTCAGCCAGTACTCTGACATCTCCTGAATCATATGATTTGCAGTCAACAATCTCAAGGTAGTGAATACCATCGTACAATAGGCGGAAACGTTTGCTCTTGCGAATAAGGTGCCCATTCATGTACCAGTTAACTTTGGGGGTTGGGTATCCAGTCACTCTGCAGCGGAATTTTGCAGTTTCTCCTTCTAGAACTCTGATAGGTTCTGGAAGCAAAACAATTTCCGGCTTGGTTTTCTCAGCAATTTCATCTCCTGTAACTCCAGCAGGACCTCCTTCATGAGCAATGCGTTCCATTTCATCTATTCTCTGTCCTCTCCTTCCCTCTGGCAATTGACTTTCTTCAACCAGACTCTTCTCGTCTTTCACAATCAGGGTAGCAGAGGTCTGGTCTACACCAAATTTATTGGTGGCTCTGCAAGTGATGACACCACTGTCTCTGGAATAAGCAACCTCATAGTCGAGACTGCAATAGCCAAATTCATTAACCATGCGCAACCTGTTGGCGGCAGCCAAGGGTTTGCCATCATGCAACCACTCAACCATCATGTTGGGATCACCAATAGGGGTGAGTCTGCAATCAAAATGTACTGCACCAAAACGCTTGAGTCTAACTGAGGTAAGTTTCTTTTTAAAGTGAGGTTTCTGTTGCTTTTCCTTGTCGTAAAGGTCACCTTCTTCCCATTGCTCCTGACCGTAGCGTAGATGCAGTGGTTCCAGTTCTGGCGCGGCAATTTCTTTAGCCTTGTAAGTTCCCTTGGGGATGATTAGTTTTCTCTCTGGTTCAGGTTCAGTGAATTCCACTTCAACATTGACTCTACAGCGTGTGGTATCCCGACCAGCCTTGTTAATAGCTGTGGCAGTGTACCACGCACTATCGGAACCAGAAGGCTGAGGAATTTTGAAATTGGCCTCTCCCTTAGTACCCTCAATTCTGGAAAAAAATTACAATGTGTTTACACCACATATGCATTATATGAGATTATATAAGGATTAAAATTTATTTAAATATTACACATATATATATATATATATATATATATATATATATATATATATATATATATATATATATATATATATATATATATATATATATAGGGCAGCACGGTGGCTTAGTGGTTAGCACATTTGCCTCTCAGCACTAGGGATACCAGGTTCAGATTTTCCATGTTCCCCCCGTGTCTGCGTGGGTTTCCTCTGGGTTCTCCGGTTTCCTCAGTCCAAAAAAATGGAATAATGTCAATTGAATTCTCCAGATTGCCCCATTTAGAGTGAGTCTCTGTGTGAGTAAGTGAGTGTGGGCCCAGCGATAGATTGGCACTCTGTCCTGGGTGTCTTTGCCCAGTGCCTGAAACATTTACCTTTCTAGTTTTAGCCTCTACACCTCTACAGTTGCTAAAATGGTTAGCATACTACTGGTTAAAATTCTAAGATGTAATTGCTTAAGTAAAGTGTTTTATTAAGCTTAATTATAAAGCATTTATTTAGGATCCTCTCAACAGAGACTTTTGTCCAGTTTGACAGAGAGGCTCAGAGAAAGCTCAATGGGTTTCAAAAATCATCCAATCGATAGTTTTTCATCATAACACTTTTCATACAAGATGGCTTACTTAATATGAGGATATTTGTGAGCAGAGATGATGTCACTGTTCTTTAGCCAGACAATGTCAGGAAGAGGATTTCCAATGGCTTTGACAGCCAACTCCACGAGTGTACCTTCTTTGACACTGACATTCCTAAGCTTCTCAATGAACTGAGGTCGAACCAAGTTTTCCTTAGCTGAAAGATATAAGAGGTCAGATTACATCATCAAAAGGAATGTTGCAGGTTACATTCATTTACAGCAGGCATGTTAAAAGTCCGGCCTGTGGGCCAATTACGGCCCCATTTGATTCCAATCAGCTCAGGATTTTAATGAGTTATTTTGCCAGCATGTTGCCAGCACCATTGCAATAATATCTGTGTTACTATAAAAGTAATTGTGATAATGAAAATTGTTTTATAATAGTTTCATAACACTATTTCATATTTTTGGTGTAAAAAAAAGTTCCTTCTAACAATCGGCCCCCAGGAATTTTCACTTCATCGAATTTGGCCCTCTTTCCAAAAAGTAAGGACAAAATCTAAAACCCTGTTCGGCTGTGTAAGTGACATAGAGGCCTTGAATGCTTAATCTGAAATCTTTGCAAATCGCGATGTAGGTGTGCGACATGTCAAACTGGGAGTATATTTTACCAGAAAACAGTGGACGATGTCACCTTACGTTGGATACACTCTGTATAAAACAACAAGAATACAGAAGAGAAAGGTAATTACACTATACCTTCCACAGTAAGCGTCATTGAAACTGTAGTTTTTCCAGCTCGGTTTTGAGCAACAACCATCCACTCTCCAGAGTCATGTGGCATGGCAGGAACCACAATCATTGACTGAGTCCCATCTTCCTTCACCACTATTTTGTGGGTGTAGTCATTGACAATTTGTTGACCTATTGAAATAATAGTAATGAACCATAAATAGTCATAATATGGTTGCAGACATTTTAAACTGGCACACTGTTATGTTATGGAGTTAGGGTGTTTATGGTTCTAATATAGTCAGAAACTTAACAGCAGATACAGCATTGATACAAGGGTTCAAGGAAAACAAAAAATATGTACCATTGTGAAACCAGAAAGTGTCTGGCATGGGTCTTCCGACAACCTTCAGGTCGAATCTTGCAGTTTGTCCTTCGGAGCATCTGAAGGACGATGGTTTCATGACAAACACAGGTTTGTAAAGTCTTTCAAGTTGGCTCTCGTCTGTCTCGTCCAGCCTGCGAGCGGGAGAGCGGCCGGGAGAGCGGCTGACAGAGCGTGCAGGCGAGCGTCCGGGTGAGAAGCTAACAGAGCGTCCAGACATGGGCGATTCAGACCTGGTTGGGGAATAAATCATAAAGTTTGAAATGTGCTATAATGTAGAAACACTGGGTAACACAGAACTTTCTTCTTGAACATTAACATTTAGTCATTGAGCGGATGCTATTATCCATAGCGTCCTACAAATGAGAGAACACCACAAGCCAGTAGATATGGAAAAACCAGGTACAATGTGGAATTATCAAAATTGATCAATAATTATACAATCACGCCATGAATTATTATAAGTGGTTTAGTGGTTAGCATGTTCTCCTCTCAGGACTAGGGATTCCTGGGCCAAATCCCAATCTGAGTGGAGTTTCCATGTTCTCCCCGTGTCCGCGTGGGTTTCCTCCGGGTTCTCCGGTTTCCTCCCACAGTCCAAAAACAAGGATCAAGTCAATTGGATTCTAAAATATTGTCCCATATAGACAATATTGTGTGTGTGTGTGTGTGTGTGTGTCTCGGTGTGTGCCCAGTGATAGATTGGTGCCCTGTTCTGGGTGTATCTGCCCAACGCCAGCAACATTCTCCCCTGGATGGGCATGGGGATATATTATATTTTTGTTAGTCTTATTGGTTCTCTGTTCTATATTGGTCAGAACCATTAAAGAGAAAGTATCATTTGGTTGATGGTTTATTGTCTATTTACACTTTTGCAGGGTGTTAGATAGGGCCATCAGGCTTATGTTTTTTTAATTTTGTTTCATAGATAATTAGACAATATATTTGTGTCTAAGCTCCTATATGTTCATGGTAGCCACCAAACATTTTTAGGGAAGCAAAATTTTGCCTACAGATTTTGCAATTCCAGTGTTGATTCAGTATTTACAAAGTGTACTCACTGTACTCTTCTCATGGCTTCTGCTTGAGGATAATAAGGCTGAGCAAATGTGGTTGACTCCACATAAAGTTTTCCAGAACTGACAGCATTGCCCTTCATATTGCTTGAAAAAGCAGTGTAGACTCCCTCATCTTCTGGCAGCACCACTGGAAGACGCAGACTAGCTCTGCCATCCTGAAGGACATCCATCTGATACCGGCCTCCGTGTTTGATGCGTTTGCCATCTTTGAACCATGCGATCTGTTGGGAAATTATTACAGAAATAACAAGGATTTGTAAAAAAGGATTTGTCCATGGTCATGTTATTGTTGGGTACATTTATCTCGTATCATCTATTTCCACTTAATCCTAGGGTCAGGGGGGCACCCAGGCCCATCCAGGGGAGAACTTAACAGATATACCCACGACAGGACACCAATCAATCACTGGGCACACATTCACACACTCACACTAGGGGCAATTTAGAGCAGGCAATTCACCATGAATCCATGTTTTTTTTATTCATTTATTATCTTCTACTAAATCCTCTACTACGGTCATTGGGGGTTCCCCATGCCCAACCAGGGAAAAACTTTTTGGGCGCTACACCCAGAAAAGGGCGCCATTCCATCACTGGGAGAACATGGAAACTCCATCCAGTTTGGGTTTTCAATCTAGATCCCCAGCACTGAAAGGTGGATGTGCTAACCACTTTGTCATCATGCAGCAGTTTTTAAAACATGTTTTATCTGTTTCTTTTTTCAGCTAATTGTCTTAATCAGATCATTAAAAATCCTAGAGAAACACCCTAGATAGGTCACAAGTCCATTGTAATGTTCACACACAAACTCATTCACACTAAAGGCAACCTGAGGGTTCTAAATAACCTACTCGCATATTTTGGGACTAAGGACCCAGAGGAAAGTCATGCTGACAAGCTTCACACAGACCTTATCCAAACTACTATTAATAGATTACGTTCAATCAGATGGAATTGCTAACTGTTGCTCCATAGTGCAACAAGTTTGCTTTACAAATGTTTTAAAACTACAGATTTAGTTTGCAACTGAAAATCAATGTTCATTTTTACCTTCGGAAGAGGGTTTCCTTCCATCTTGCAATGGAACGTTACACCCATCCCCTCCATGATTCTGTAGCTTTTGACAGAGGTGCTGAATGAGGAAGCTACAGCTTCATGCTCAGCCACATTCATCACCATCTCCTCTCCATCCTCAGTCACCAACTCACGATATGTGATCTTCAGGATTCTGATCTCAATCTCTTGAATAATCCTCTGCTCAATGGCAGAGATTTGAAATTCCTGAAAATAAAATGGATTGTTGAATTTCAGTTGAATAGGTTGGGTTCATATACAACGTCTTTATCGGAGCCCTACGGACAGAGAATTGCCTGTCTTTATAAATAAGATTTGTGTACCCTGTACATACACACCCACTGGTATTGTTTCTGTGGTTAAAATGTTGGGATATCAATCTGAAGGTTGTGTGTTTGAATCCTAGGTTTACTGACATTATCAATGTGGGTTCTTGTGCAAGACCCTTGACCCTTATTGTTTCAGGGGGCTGGAAAGAGGCCAATAACCCTGTCTTCTGACCTTAACAATTAGGGTGGGTTAACTGAGATACCATCAGATATTTCCAATTGGATTTTCTGTTGGTGATGTGCACAAAAAAAATCACAGTAGATCAGGTCTGGGAAAGTAAGGTCCACATGAAAAACCTGGACTGTTGTAAATGAACCAATAGGCTGAAATGACTTACAAATACAAAGTAACTGTACTGTAGGCATTGTTTACAATGATTATCATGCATCTAATACAACCACACAGCCATTATTTTGAAGGTAACTGCACTCTGTCCTGCTTAATAATTGATTTCAAACTTCCCATTGACCTCACACAGATCAGACAGGGACAGTCAAATGGCCAGGTCATAAAATGTCCCGGTCACTTACTTACATTTACAAACCTAAACCATCAAGACCAACCTTCAGAGACCAGAAACAATTGAGTGCAAGACAATAGAGTGCAAAACCTCAAGATTAAGAAACAGCTTAATTCCAGAAGCAGTAAGACTTGTAAACTCCACTTATGAATAGACATTTTCCAAGGGCATTATGTCACCGTGACACTTTTGGACACTTTGTCTTTTTATTTAAACACTATATGACATCTTAACATCAGAAAGATTATTATGCTACTTCATTCTTTACCTTACAAGTGCTGCTACTTGACTATTTATTTCAGAAGTGCTGCTACTTCATTCATATAGTTATTTTTGCTGCTATATTTAATAAATAAAATAGATATTTAAATTTATATTAAAATTTTTACATACTTCTTTTAAGAAATTGTTCAGGCAAAACTGTGACCGTGAAACTGCAATTTCATTCCACTCCATGTATTCAATGTGATGTAAATGACAAATAAATCCTCCTGGAATCCTTGGCTTGTAAGTTAAATGTAGGATACTTTAATCACAGATAATATTGTTATTTTTTTCAATTATTACCTTCTCTGAGACGAATGTCTTCTTCATCATCTGTGCTTGTTGAGTCACGTCATATTCACTAACTACCACAGGAGGCAAGTCTGCCACTCTGGGCTCTGGCCCCACTGAAGCAGTTACTTCTGTTTTGTAAGTCACATCCAGTGTTTTCATATAAGCTTCATACTCCTCTGTAAACCATACATTTAGATAAGAAACCATAATATATGCATGTGTTAGGAAATTTACACTTTATTTCATGTTCTTCAGTTGAACACAATTAGAACAATTTGGGGAACACAATGCTTTGTGGTGCACAGTGCAAAGTAAACCTATTACTGACCTGCACTCTAAGCCTGACTTTCTCAATTGTTGGACTTAAAATCTGCACCTGTGTTCAAGGAATCCCATCTCACATAAGACTAATTTGCTAATTAATATCATGTATTAGGTATGAATATTAGGTAATGAATGCACATACTGTATATATAAGTATATATTAGTTAAAATCTATATCACTATTACATATGTATATTATTTAATTCATTCATTATCTTCCACTTAATCCTCTATTACAGTCAGAGTGTGAGGGGGAGAACTCTTCCCATCCAGGGGAGAACGTTTCGGGCGCTGGGCAGATACGCCCAGGACGGGGCACTAATTTATCGCTGGGCACACTCACTCACACAGAGACACAAACACTATATGGGCAATTTATACTTCTACTATTCTTTTTATTTTTATGTCCAAACTTTTTCATTAAATATCTATACTATTTGTATTACGCTTTGTTTGAAAGCTACTAGAGGTTGAGAATTTCCCTCGGTATGTATCTATCTATCGCTTTCCCTCCAATTTATTGTTAACACTTGTATGCCTATTTGTACAGTATTTACAATGTCATCAGCTAAACCAGTCATTAAACTAAAACAGAATGCATGGCATGACTGACCTTCCTCGAGAAGTCTTGTGGCGACTGATGTCTCTCCATGCTGGTTCTTAGCAGAAATCGTGTATTCTCCAGCATCATCAGCAAATGTCATTGAGATTTCCAATCTGCATTCTCCCGTCTCTTTATTGTAGCTCACTCTGTATCTGTAGAATGAAAAATTAGAAATTTTCTCATGTTAAACATAATACATATGAGATAATTAAAAACTCTTGACACACAATTGATCTAAACTGACTGGTTTTCATTTTCAGTGGTGGTTGAAGTACATAAACCATGTAATTAAGTTAAAACCCCATAGAAAATGCTACTGGACTATAAGTAGAAATATTCCCTCATCCTGCCTTTAGTCCCTAGTAGAAGATTTAGCAGAGGATGATGAATAAATGAATAAAGCTCTGCATTACGTGAACCCCTACTGTTGCACTGATATTATACAGTATGCATTCACTGTCTAGGTACTTCTCCTACTTTTTTATGTTTCAATTAATGATCATCACAGTGGATCATTATTCGCCATCTCACTTGGTCATGACCATCCTCCTTTGTCCTCCCATCCACACGAATCCCTCGGTAGTTCACAATCACATTTGCTATTTTAAAAGTTAAAAACCAATTGTGTTCTTTTCCATAACTGACAAAGCACAGTACTAATGTTCTATTCAGTCCACAATGAAACAGGTAATTAAATTATAGTAATTAAACAGGGGTAATACCTGTATCCTGAAGTCAGCGGTACCCCATTCTTTTTCCAGTATATATGGGGTTTGGGGTTCCCTCCAATCTGGCACATAAACACTACACTGCCACCTTCCACCAGTTTTTGTACAACTGGCTTCCTTATGAAAAATGGAGCTGCAGCTTCTCCGGCTTCCACAGTCTCTGAAACAGCACTCACTTCTGAAACGACTGCCTCTTTCGTTTCAATAATGGCCCTAAAGAGACATTATATGATTTATTTTGTATTCCACTAGGATCAATTGTAAGCACAATCTTTTCTTTGGGGATTTTTCCCACTTACTGTTTTTCCATCGTGATCTCGGCTCTGGTTTCAACCTCTTCTGACACTGAAAGGAGCAGAGTAAATCAAAGCTTTAACATTTACAGTGATCATGTGTAAACTAGAGAGTTGCACTTCCTAAAGAAAACACAAGTGTAATTGCAGCGTGGCCGCAGGAGACACGTTCCATACAAAATACATTAAAGCAATGAATGAGGAAAAAAGTGGATTCCTGGCTCCCCATCTGGGTGGAGTTTCCATGTTTCCTCCCACAGTCCAAAAACATGGATCAAGATCAATTGAATTCTCCAAATTCCCCCACATAGAGTGTGTTTGTATGTGTCTGTGGGAGTGAATGTGTGCCCAGCGATAGATTGGCGCCTGTTCTAGGTGTATCTTCCCAGAGCCCGAAACATTCTCCCTTAGATGGGCATGGGGAATCCCTCGCGTCCTTAGTAGAGGATAAAGCGAAAGATAGATGGATGGATGGATGGATGGCAGTGCAAATATCACCTTAATGCAAAGTGTGAAAACTGCGGGAAAAAAAAGCCGGACAAATATGATGAAATAATGAAAACCAGATTATGATAACCATATATGGCAATCACACTAATAATTACGTAAACCAATAAGCTTAAAGGGCAATTTAACCTTTCACAAGCAGGTAGCAGGAGGTGCTAATTGTCCCAGCTTCATTCGTAGCAGTGCAAGTGAAACGTCCACTGTCTTCAGCAAAAGCCTCGCGGATCATCAACCGGGCGTAGCTTTGCTCATATGTGATCTGGAAGTCGATTGAGCTCTCAATTCTGTAGTCCTCTCTGAACCACATAATGCCTGGAGTGGGGTGGCCTGAGATCTGGCACTCCAGAGTCACAGACTCTCCCTCAGTGACTGTCATGTTCTTCAAACCCTGAATAATAAAACACAAATTAGTATAACCTTAAGAAAGGCATCCAAAATATATAAAAAGACAATGGTTTCCATTAAAAACTAGAAATTTGTTGTTCCATCTTTTGCAATCTTAACATCTCCCATACTTTTGAAGACTTTTAAAAAGATTTTAAAGGGTCTGTGGGATTTTTGTGTGATTATTTATGATGTAACACTGACGGTGGATTACAGGATGGTTTGAAATCTCCATTGCATCAGTGTCACTGCAGAAGTGATAATAAACCACCACCCAATTTACACCTGTTCCGTGATGGTCCTGACCAATAGAGAACAGAGAACCAACAGGGGACTAACAATGTGACCAATAGTTCCCTATACTGCAACATTTCCATTGATAAAATAAAGCTGTTTATAGAAATAACATATAGTACACACTTACAGCAACAAGAGTCGGAGGGACGCTCGGTTCTTTCGCTGCAGATGGGATGGCTGCTGTCTCGACAACCTGAGATATGTCAACAATCATTCATTAAAATACATTTCATACAACTGGAAACTGAATTAGTGGCTGGGATATGCTTTGAAATAAATAAAAAAAAGAAGGGAACGGAAAATCAAGGAACAGCAGATGGGGATGGAAAAGACACAAGCTAAGATATAACAGCTAAAATGGAAAGTGATTAGAAGAAGCAGGAAGGTCTCAAATTCTCAGGTATGATGGAATCTGAAAAAAAAGTGTTAGAAAAAAAAAAAAAAAAAAAAAGGTGAACTAAATATAAAGTGCCCGAAAACATACAAGTCGTGGGGTTAATGCCAAGCGTTAGCTCTTTGGCAAGCAACAGCCCAAACTACAAACCTGGGTCTCCCATTCCCCTGTATAAGAGACCCCTATCTGCCTCTGCAAGTCTGTGTCGTAAATCGACTGGTATTTCTTAGTGACATCTCTAAATGGAGAAGGGGTCGGCTCGGGAGTCACCCTCATCTCTACAACCTTATGAGTTGGAGGCTTGACCGGCTTGATGATCTTTTGCGCGGCGGTGGATGAAGACAGCTCTTTGTGCAGAGTAGCAATAGCAGAGCCAGCTATTGACACCTGACCAACCCGAAGAGACCAGTGTTAATCAGACCCCTAAATCAAACACGCTTTCCGATTAACCATTTTAAACGGGAGTCATGATTAAAAAAAGTGACAATAAGAATTTATTAAAATGGGATGGAAATTGTTAGCTAGTGGGTTAATTTATAAACGACAATCATTGTATCGTAGATAATAAGGAGCATAATGCAGGGATGGGTTACATCATTTTTAATTGGTTGTATACCATATGGTTTAGTATTAGATCATGTGATGTCAGTTAGGTCTAATTAAAACATGTGTTATTGTAATTAGCTAGATTTTGAGAAGGTGGATTTCAGGCAAGCAGGAAAGTGTTTTGGGGCCTTTTTTAACCTAATCAATATTTAGTTTTTTGGTTTGTACAATGTTCTTATTAAATTAAGCATCAAATTCAATTTCCTATTAAAACAGGGCCATTGCTGGATTAATCATCATACCACATAAAATTGTTTACATTGAGCAAACAATAAATGCAGCTAACATCTTTAAATTATAAAGAGTCAAGTTTTCAAACACTGCCTATTTTCCAAAATCAAAAGTGAAAGAAACCATTCTCTGATCACAGAAAATGTTTACATGGTCTTCTGGTCCTTTTCATATAACTTAAAGCCCAGAACACACCAGAGTTTATGTGCAAAATTTGGATTTAGCCTCCTTTTTTCATAAAACTGTTTCACTGATAGACTAAGTACTCCTGAGCCCATGTGGCTATGTCCATCATGGTGGCATGTATTCTTTAGAGTTACCGCTTCATTGTGCTGTTGTCCAAAGTTTTTCTTAAACTTCAAATTTGTTAATATTTAAGTCGTAAAAATACTGAACATGTTTTTTTTTAAATAAAAGTTTGTAGAGTGTATTAGATCAGACCCATTTTAGCTAATACTCAACACTTAATTAGGGTGAATACATTAGACTTTAACATTTCTTTTGTTTAATTAACTACTAAAACATCTGGGCCCAGTTTAGTCACAGAATCTAGTGTGCATTATTAATCAGAGGTTTTACTGCTTGCCTGATGCCTAATATTTCTTACCTCATAGCTATGATCAGGTTTAGGAACGGAAACTTTTGAGACTGTGAAATGTGGAACTGAGGCTGGTGCGGTACCAGTGTCCACCTGGGGCCTCACCTCAGTAGGTCTTTGGATCTATTACAAACATATATATTGTTGATGCACTGACGGCAAACTATTATATCCCACTGTATATAAAAGTAGCCTGTGTCAGACATCAAAGCCCTCTAACCTGAGTGACATGAACCGTCTGCTCGGAGGTCATGCGCGGCATGTCACTGACAACTGGCAATGCCTCCACTTTACTTGGAGGTTGCTTCTTAACACCTAGAGTCATTTGTTGTTGGAAATCCATTTCCATTTCCATTTCCTCTTCAACCATAGTGCCCTCGACATGTGGGGGCTTTCGAACGCGTGCATGATCCACTGCCGCAAGCACCGTTGCCACAGCTTCAGCCTTTGTCCCATCACCCTGGCAATATAAATATATACTCATCATTACCAGGAGCAAAGAGACTGTAATTTGTCTTTGCAGATGTGCACCAGTCCACACACTGTGGGTAAGTTTACACACTGGTGGTGGTGGTAATGGGGGGGGGGGGTGTTCACAACTTTAATTTAAATCTTTTTTCAAATTTCTTGTGCCATTCCAGTAGTGCAGTGATATTAGCTGGGTGGGCAAAGGCTAATTTACATAGGATTTTTTTTGTAAATCATACATTCTGTCCAGTCAGGATTACTAGACATGGTACACTCATTACGAGTCAAAAGTTTAGAAACCTTCTTTTTTGCTCCACTTTTTGTCATGTTATCAGTTCCACATACCACAAAGATAATAATGGTAATAATAATCTGCAGATGTCCTTAAACAACAATAATTTACATGATTTAACATTTTTATTATTGTTGTTTAAGGACATCTGCGCTGAATTATTCATTCATTCATTATCTTCCGCTTTATCCTCTATTAGGGTCGCGGGGGGGTTCCCCATGCCCATCAAGGGGAGAACGTTTCGGGCGCTGGGCAGACACATCCAGGACAGGGCGCCAACCTATCGCTGGGCACACACTCACTCTCACACACACACACACACACACACACACACACACACACACTCTACATGGGGCAATTTGGAGAGCTCAATTGACTTGACTGTGGGAGGAAACCGGAGAACCCGGAGGAAACTCACGCAGACACGGGGAGAATGCGCTGGATTGAATTTTCCAAAATTTGACAATTGATTTTCTGTTTATACGGAAATGATACTCAGTGGAATAAGTAAAAAATAGACTGAGTTTAATGTTGCTGTTTCTAATCTGCTGCTTAATTTTTTTCACAGTGCATTATTTTGGTGCATCTTCATCCATCCATTGTCTTCCGCTTTAACCTCTTTTAGAGTCATTGGGGGTTCCCCATGCCCATCCAGGGAAGAACATTTTGAACACTGGGCAGATACACCCAGGACAGGGCGCCAATCTATCATTGGGCACACACTCACTCACACCGACACACTCTATATGGGGCAATTTGGAGAGATTACTTGACTTGATCCATGTTTTTCGATTGTGGGAGGAAACCGGAGAACCTGGAGGAACCTCACGCGGACACGGGGAGAACATGGAAACTACCCAGATTGGGATTCGAACCGGGATTCCCTAGTGCTGAGAGGAGAACATGCTAAACACTAAGCCACCGTGCCACCCTTGGTGCAGCTCTAATGCATAATGCAAATCTCTAAATATATAGGTATTTTTGTGGTCTCATGCTTTTGGCCCCACTTTAGATTTAAAGCTATTTTAATTTATTCAGTGTGTAAGTTATAAAGCAGTGAATGTGCTCACAACAAACATGAACTTCTCAATTGAACTACCTGAGATTTAGGCATGTAAGAGCTTAAGCTTGCATCTCTAATTGTCTCTGTGGTCTCTTCGACATCCGTCTGCTCATAATGCATCGTGGAGGATAGCTTTGCTATATGTTTGCTCTGTTATTTCCAAATGAAAACACTCAGCTCAGAATTATAACATCAATAAGGTATGCAAAGTATGTTGTATAAAATAGGCACAAATATGTTGTAGTGGAAAATGAATGAATTTCACAGATCAGAAAATGCAAAGATGAGAAGAAATCACAAATAATGGCTTTAAAATGGTAAACGAACATTTTTTCATGAAGGTGACAGGAGTAGAATGGTTTGGATTAATGACCATGTCATTGAATGACCAAACTACCTGCTCGGGTGGAGGTGCAGGAGGGGCAGTAGGAGAGCTGTTTTTTACAATGTAAGGCTCTGATGAGCCAGGTGGTGGAGCACGACTACGAGCCTGGTCCACTGCCGCCACCACAGTGGCAATGGCAACAGATTTGTCTTCAGTGCTTTCCTGTTCCTTTTATACATGCAGGTCAAATTTAGGATGTAATTTGAAATTTGTTTATACTGCAAATCATAGCATTATATATACACGACACATAAGCAGCACTTAAAGCCATTGCTAGAGGAATGATATTGGTAAGCTACATTTACATTTAATCATTTAGCAGATGCCTTTATCCAAAGTGACTTACAAATTAAAGAACAAGTCATTAGTTAAGGAAAAAACAGCTACACTGTAAACCTGATCATTATCCAATCTTGCTTTTTTAAGGTACTGATTACAACACACTGTATCCAATCTATTGTTCAAGAAAGCCAATGAAGGTTCATTTCAAAGAACATGTACTGATCATACACCAGACCATTACCCATAAATAATCATATTATACATTTCATTTCACGAAACTGTTAGTTCCAGTCCTTAAATCTGATTGGCTGAGCCGTTTGTCCAGCCGTGACATTATTTCATGATAATGCACACATTTGAGCGCTTCAAATTTGTAACATGGCGTGATATACAATACATTATTTTAAATCAAGTATTATTAATGGAAATACATAATTAAATAATTTATTTTAAAGCTGATTCTCAATGAGCACTAAACCTGCATCCTGTTACTCAGCAAGCAATGTTCACTTGAAAAAAATTGTAATAAAAAAATAGATTACAATCACTGAAGATCAGATTATTAATTTTTTTTTTCAATAAACACATTTATGAATTAAATCTTGATTTTTTTTCATTATAGTGTGTTTGTAACCATTTTATAAAAGCAATGACACTATGTCTCTCTTATGCAGCTCACTCGTAGGCTTAAGAAACCAGCCTTGCAACCTGAAGGTTTGCTTCCCCGAGTCCCACCAATACTATGGCTGAAGTGCCATTTGGCAAGGCACCCAACCCCAATTGCTCCCCGGACGCTGTATAAATGCTGCCCGTCACTCTGGCACATGTACTCACTTCACTCAGTGAGTGTATATGTGTGTTCAACACAGATGGATAAAATGTGGAGGAATAATTCTTCTGTTTGTGAGTACTGAGTGCAAAATAAAACACTATCATTTTATAATTATCATTCTGCTGAACTGTGTAAAAAGTATGAAGGTGGAGTAGGTAACACTGTCAGAAGCAGTTACAGAAACAAAGTGGCAGTTAGAACACTACAGGTAGCATTAAGCCTAATAAGCTGTCTTAAGACTTTGGCATGACACAGAGCAAAGCAAGTGTAGTTCTGATTGAGAATGTTATCAGATACAGATATCTATTTTTGGTAACACTTTGTATGAATCTAGTACTCATAATGCATTATAAATGCATTTTTAAAGCTTTATAAAGTATTTATAACATTTTATGACATTCATCATAAGCCTTTGTTAATGTACATAAATGTCCATAATCAGTCATAAAGCTTTATAACAATTTGACATAAGGCTTTATAACACAAAGTGACATAATGCATTATAATACGAACTTATTTAAACTTTTGATTTTTTGGATGTTCAACATTCTTACGTAAAACAAAATAATTACACTTTACTTAAAGTCAGTAGAGCATTAAAATTCAGCTCAATTAATGAATTTGTTTACAGTTCTTACCTCTTTGACTACAGCGCCACTGACTTTTTTCTGCACAGCGACGGACCCCTCCCACCGCTGTTCTGTGCGAATCTGTGTGGTGGTCTGGACTTGAGCAGCTCTTGCAGCCATGCTTGCTATATAGCTGGATTCAGACACATAACCCTCCTGTTTCCATGGAGGCAGTACCTCTGCACCTAGTGTGACCTGTTTGCGAGTCATCACTGGGGACTTAACAGGTCTGATGGGTGATACGGACAGTCGAGTGGATGGTGACACGGTTCTGAAATTGGAACAAAGGAAGGTCATTTAAAAAAAATGTATCTAATGCAGACTTATAGACTTATCTGTTTTTCATCTCATTATCTTCCGCATAATCCTATAGTAGGGACTAGGGTCGTGGGGGGGTTCTCCATGCCTATCTACGTTTTGGGCGCTGGGCAGATACACACAGTACAGGGTGGCAATCCTGGGCAGATACACCCAGGACAGGTTGGCAATCCATCGCTGGGCACACACTCACATACACATATTATATAGGGGCAATTTAAAGAAGCCAATTTACCTTCAATTCATTTGTTTGGACTGTGGGAGGAAACCTGAAAACCCGGATGAAACCCACACAGACACAGGGAGAACATGGAAACTCCACTCAGACCAGGATTCCAACCTGGCTCTCCAGCACTGAGAGGTGGACGTACTTAACACAAAGCCACCGTGCCGCACAACTGAGCCGTTTGTCCAGCCGCAATATGGGTAGTCATAGGCTTTTGTTTATGTAACCAACCCCATCAAGTACTACAGCTGAAGTGCCCTTGAGTAAGACAACTAACCCTAATTGCAACCTTGGGCGCCGTATACAAGGCATGTGTACTTACTTCACTTAGTATGTGTGTGTTTCACTGCATTAATTGCAATTAAAACTGTATTAATTGCACTTAAAACATAACCACTTAACCCGAATGCCAATTTTTAATAAAATGATCCCTTTCCACAATGACAGGTACAATGGGAAGAGGCAAAAAAGACCTACAATAAAACTATATCACAATATTTCAGATGTAGAATTTTCTTATTCTCGCTCAAAAATACAACCTGGACATAAAAATTGACTTCTGATGCATCACTCTAAATAAAAGCTTCTGCTAAACACTGTGATGATCTACATGGATCATAATATCCAGTACCTGACAGGAGCGGGTGCAGGGGCCTTCACAGGCCTAACAGGAGAAGGAGATTGCTGACGAGTAGTCGAAACTTTAGTTGTCATAGTTGGAGGAGACTTGGAAGTTGGCTTGGGTGGCACACGAGGAGGAGTTTTATGAGCCATCTCCTGAGTCACAATGCCTCCCTCCACATGCATTTGCAAGGATGAAGCCTCAAAATGTGCGTGCACTTTCTACAAATCACACCAAAACACCAGTTAACAAAACAGTAATGAATATTAACAGTATTTGTAACCAATGGCCAAAAAACATTACCTTTTCCACTCTAGTTTGACGAGTCTGTGCAACCTGAGAACTTGAAATTACTGTCTTAATTTTCTTAGCTGGTACAGCCTCTTCTTCACCTGTAAACATTTTTGATTAGATTTAGAAACCACAATACAAGGTGGCCATTAATTACTAGTATACCCTCACCAACCACCACTTCGCTCATTCTCTATTTTAATTATTATATGGTTGGTGCATTATTCCTATCCCAGCAGTGTTACTGAGGTGTTTAATTGAAACTACAGCAGCACTGCTGCACTAAAACCCCCTCCCTGCATCAGTGTCACTGCAGAACTTAACAAATACCTGTTGTAGTAAGAAAGGAAAAAAAAAAAAGAGGGGGCGCAGCATCAAATAACAATCAGGTTTGATGAATTTACAGTATAGTTGGTTTTTTCCATAACTTCTGACTTGTCATGTTCTCATTTGTAAGTCGCTTTGGATAAAAGTGACTGGATAAAAATCACTAAATGTAAATGTAGCTGACAATAAACAATCCACCACCCAAATGATACCCGTTCTGTGATGGTCCTGACCAATAGAGAACACAGAACCAACAGGGGACTAACAAAAACAAGAACAAAGATGGACTACAGTCCGTAATTGTAAAACTACAAAGCCCATCTATATGGTAAGTGGAGGAAGTCGATAATGGAGCACAAAGTGGGCGTTTCCAAACTTTTGACGTTAACTGTGGATGCATTTTAATGCTTGAATATACTGTAGATGGACAATAGTCCATTAGTTTGTGGACTACAGTACATACTGTGTTAGTTCCCTTTACTCTGTTGTCTAATGATTAGGACCCCAATAGTACAACCACAGAGCAGGAATTATTTTGTTGGTGCATTATACTTATCACTGCATTGATCAGACACATTAGTACTGCTGGAGCTTTTGAGCATTGTGTTTACTTATTGCACATTTCATTAGACACATCTACCTTATTGCTCCTTTTGTAGATGTAAATGTTGTGTTAGGAATCCTGTAATATTTAATTAATTTAACAATTAACATGTATTTGGAATGTGGGAAGAAACTAGAGTATCCTGAAAAAAAATTACCCAGGCACAGGAAGGACTTGCAGACTCCCTCCACACAGAAAAGACCTTTGTTAACTCCAAGAATCGGACCTGGGACTTTCTTGCTTGAGGAGATAGTGCTCACCACTGTGCCGCCCCAGGATGCCTGACATTTTTTGTTTGTGGACTGTTCTCAGGCACTGTGGTGTCACTGAGATCTTTAAAGATTTTAGCAGCATTACCAAATAACTGATCTACACATAGAAGCGCAACCAACACTAACATACCAGCACCATGTATGTATCACTGCAGTGCTGAGAATCATCCACCACCCAAATAATTTCTGTTCTATAGTGACCAAGTAGTAGTCCAATAAAGATTGGAGTAACATGGACTAACAATGTATGCTGAGAAACAAATGGACCATGCAATTTCGTAACTACAACGCATATCTATACTGCAAGTGGCTCAATAAGAGAATATGAATTTTAAATTTTAAACACAAACCTTGCACCAGGAGTTCTGCAGTTGAAGTGGCACGTCCACTGCTGTTAGAAGCATTCACTGAATATGTTCCAGAGTCCTCTGGAAAAGCTTCAGCAATCAACAAACTATAAAGGTCTCCATCCTGAATGATCTGAAAGTCAGCGGAGCTCTGAATCTCAGCTCCCTCTCTGTAGAACTTCACCACAGGTGTAGGGATTCCTGTCACACGGACGTCCAGTCTCACTTTGCTTCCTTGTCTCACGGTCATGCTTTGTAGTCTCTGAATGAAGTTGGGAGGCGCAGTTTCCGCTGAAAGAGATAAAGAATGAACACCCTTTACAACCGGGAACAGAGCATGCTATGGTGAGAGAGATGCTATGGACCTGACGGAACTGGGGTGATGGTGGGCACCAGCACATTTACATAGTAAGAAACACCGGCCTTTACAGAACAGCTTTTACAAAAATGTGCTGGTTCTCACCGTCACCCCAATTCCGTTCCACAACGGCATACAGTGGTATTGGTGCCATTGTGTAAACTTACAAAATACAAGTATGAGTACAAGTTCATAAGCACAATATTAAACCTGTACCTTATACTACATCACTAGATGATGATGATGATGATGATAATGATAATAGTGATAGTAGTAATAATAATAATAATAATAATAATAATAATAATAATAATAATAGGGGCGGAACGGTGGCTTAGTGGTTAGCATGTTCTCCTCTCAGCACTAGGGTTACCCGGTTCGAATCCCAGTCTGAGTGGAGTTCTCCCTGTGTCTGCGTGGGTTTCCTCCGGGTTTCTCCCACAGTCCAAAAACATGGATCAACATCAATTCAATTCTCCAAAATAATTTCCCCATATAGATTATGTTTTTGTGTGTGTCTGTGTGAGGGTTTGCCCAGCAATATATTGGCGTACTGTCCTGGGTATATCTGCCCAGCATCCGAAACATTCTCCCCTGGATGGGGACGACTCTAGTCTAGTAGAGGATAAAGTGGAAGATGATGATGGATGGATAGATGGATGATAAAAATAATTAAATAAATAAATAAATAAATAATAATAATAATAATAATCATCATCATCATCATTTTGCAATAAGAAAAAAAAAATCACATAACCTGAACATTTTAGCATTTATCTAATAGAAACTGATGAACACCAGTGTGACCTGACAAAACTTCAGCAACAGCTTGTCTATTTTAGCACATCACCTGTTGTTCCACATTATCAGTGCAGTTTTGATAGAACTGAGGTCAAATGACCTTGCTGGCCAGTTAAAGCCTTTTAAATTCACTGACATGTTGAACAGGTGTTTTTTACAGGACAATGAATTATAACCTGCACCACAATATCAATATGAATAAATATATGAATATAATGAATATAAATATTTAATACCGGGCCTGGCACAATTATTAAATAATATATGTAAACATACTTTAGTGAGCTCTAGCTAATTGGCAACTGCACACCATGCAGCTTGAATTTGGGTGTATCACTGTGTCTTTGCTATCGCCATGACTAAAAAATTATGCCCTGCATGGTATTAAATTCTCTTAATTATTCATGGGTATGCTTTTGGTATAATGTGCAATAAACCAATCAGCGTGTCACTTGTCCTTTAATTTAGAACCTATTTCAATGGTGCAGTGGACAATGTCACAATTTTGTATTGTTTTAGAATTATGTTTTTATTTTGTATTCTGTTCATTGTTAATGGAAAAGTTTGCATAGCTGCCAACTGGCACGCACTATGGGTTTGTGTGTAACAAGCGGGAATGTACGTGTCTGTGTTGACAAATTACTGCCAAGACAGTAAAAAAAAAAATCAAATGAAAATTATTTTTGGTTATGTTAGAAGGCTTATAGATTTTTAAAAAATGACATTTAAAACTTTTTAAAGACAGTTATTGACTAAATGCTTAGATTTTTTTTAAATGCAGGTTGTGAACTGTTCAGGTTTAGAGCATCTGCTGAATGCTGTAAATGTGTAATTGGTTCATATTTACATATTAAATGTAGACTGGAAGAAAACAGATTATGTTATAGAAGCTCAATAGCATATCCAGTCTTTAATCCCCATTAATATAATGTCCACACAGTATAAATACTTTTTCCTCATAAATGTCTCATATCACATGGCTAAGATCTAACTTACACGCTGCTATAAATACACACTTTTAATTCCTCTGTACATGACACTGGTCTTAAACAGCAGATCCTATTTTTATTTGGCAGATGATTCAATTTTACAAAACCATAAACTGTGCATATAATCCCCACTTGTGCTGGTGCAGCAGATGCATGCCATCAGTTTAAAGCTCTGCCAAGCTGTCTGGAAATAGACTCGCAAAGTGATATTTTACTTAAGGTTTAACAAAAAACAAACTTGTGCAAAAGTATAGATTAAACTGCTTAACTGTGTCAATAACACAACTCTACATGGAGAATAAAGCTACTGAATGTGCCATTACCTTAATACACAACACGTTATATGAATGTCCACCCAATATGTTCAATTTGGCAAATATTAATTAAAATCAATAAAATATATACATGACTAGATATAATCTAAAATCCTTTTAGCTAAACTGTCACAAAGAACAGAGGCCCTAACTTACACCTTGTGTAAGGCACATTGACATGTAAATTTTATTTTATTTTTTAATAGCATCAGTGCTTGCAAAAATGAAGTGTGTTCAGGTACATTTCCGGCATGTTGCCATCTCGGCGCCGGAAAACCAAAGCACACCACTGACTAAAAACAACCTCTCCAAAAGTCAATATTTAGACATTGGCCGCTATATCGATGTGAATCATCAACACAAGCGCGTGTCCAATGCCACTGAACGCTGAACGCTGAACAGAACTGAACCCTATTAAATCTGACTGCATTTGTACAGAGAATGCAGATATATTGTATACAGTATACTATATGTTGTCCATTCACAGTTAAATGGAGAACCTATTGGAGCAGTGCATTGAGTCCAGGTAACTGCACCGCTCAAATAGCAATCTGCCAAAGTGAGAGTGCCACCCGGTACTTAAAGGGAAAGGAATGTGACACGCTGATCGGTTTATTACACATTCCATCCAAAACACACCCATGAAGAATTACAGGAATTAGTACATGCGTGCTTGTATGCATTTTGTGCTGCGTAAGGTCTACTTTTCTCGTCATTTCCACAGCAAAGTAACACTGACATGGCTACACAATGCCACGGTTGACAGCACATCTAAAGATCGTTAAAATAAGGCTCCAGACCTCATTAGTCTGTTTACTCATAAAAACATTTCACTTTCAACTAGCAAACTTAAAAGCAAATGCTTTTATACAACAACATGATACAATACAAGTAATCAAGACTGTGTAGAGGTCCAACAGACTCAAGCATGTCGTGCTCTATTTTAAAACTCCAACCCCCTTACCATATTTCAAACTCAGTTGGCATTTTTATAAAAATAAAAAAAAATTATGAAATTGGGGCTTTTTCTATTTAAAATGTTGCTGACAACAATCTTAGAGAGTTTAATATATATATATATATATATATATATATATATATATATATATATAACCATATTCATTATGATATATGTCTCTCAGTTTTTGTTTATGTATCCCACACTATGTCCTCAATTAAATGTATAAAAGACAAATGAGTCCAAGTTTGCTGTTGCATTTCCAGTGCCTTCATCCCATAACGCTGCACATCTTTTCTTACCTGTAACCAGCAGTTCAGCGGTGCTAGTGGCTTGTCCAGCTCCATTAGTGGCTCTCACAGAAAATCTTCCACTGTGTGCGGCTGTCACGGCGGGGATCCTCAGAACAGCGCGGCCTTCGCTGAACGAGATCTGAGCGCCGGGCAGAGCGGCAGCAGTAAGAACCTGGCCATCACGAAACCAGCTCACCTCAGGAACTGGGTTACCTGCAATGAAAAGGTCTCGTTATTAATAATACCATGGTAAAGAGCATTAAGGCTTATTATTATGAATATTTCTATTATTACAGTAAAAATATTATTAAATTTAAAAATATTTAACACATATCCAAACTGTTTTAATGATGATTTAATGATGATCCACCAGTTTGCAATATATATATATATATATATATATATATATATATATATATATATATATATATATATATATATATATATATATATATATATATATATATATATATATGTATACGTAATATTTAAATTAATTTTAATCCTTATATAATCTCATATAATGCATATGTGGTGTAAAAACATTGTCATTTTTTTTTAAGCATATATTTTTCAAGCTTAAATCTGAAGGGTGGTGCTAAATTCTTCATGTCTATTAAACTTGGCAATGTGGGCCCCTTGAGCCAAGCCCTTAACTCTCATTACTCCAAAGGGCCTGTATCATGGCAACCTTGTTCTCTTATTCTAACCATCAATTTTCTTTGGATAAAAGCTTTAACAAAATGATGTAATGTTAATAAAAGCAAAATAATAAACTGACTATAAATTAACAAATCACTACTCACAATACTAATTTGAAAAATTAAGCGATGTAGGTAAAGTGAAGGTGTTCCTATGAATTCTGCTTTCTTTAGACTTGTGAATATAATTTTACCACCTCGCTTTGAGAAGTGAAAGAGTAATAACTTTTATAGATTGGAACTATTTATGTAACTGCATGACAGACATTAAACGCCATGTGTGGAAACTTCACCTGCTATAGAAGTTCTTAGAATGGGACACATCCACACATTGCAACAAGTGATCTCATTGAATTAGAGAAGTTAAAAACTAGAACGTTTTCTTACCACTAACTTGAGCTTCGAACGTTGCGGCACTACCCTCAAGTGCCACAACGCTCTGAAGCGGCTGTGTAAATGTCGGCGCCTGTGTTGTCATGGTTTCGGGCACCCTGAAAACAACAGATGATATGAACACTGATTACCAACTCACAGCAGGAAAAATAAATTACCGAGCAGAACTTTTGGATCTCCATGAATATAGCCCGCAGAGCAGCTGGTTCAAGGCAGTTTTGTCACTTGAGAGATCAGTGGCTCCCTGGGGTCTAGGTGTCAGGCCAAACGTTCAGAGCTGGGGCTGATTGACAGCTCACAGACAGGGCAGTAACAACTGGTTCCTGTCCCTGCTCACAGGTTCTGATTCATCTCAGTCACCTCGTTTACTAAAGCTGTTCACTTGTCACCTTTACCCAGGATGCACGCTGGGTCTAAGTATGGCGTAGAGGCTGAATTATTATTCTTTTTAATGTATGTTATATAATTATTGTCCTAAATAGGTTTTTTCTTTATAAATTTAACTGCTCATGTTTACGATTAAATGGAAACTAAAGACATCATTTGGGTCATTTTACAAAACTGCACAACTTGGGAACGAAGTAAATAACATTGTTATTCACTGTTTATAAATATGTACTAAACTAAGCATGTTTACTGGTGAATACAGTAAAATCCAATAATTGCATTATTTTGAAAGTTATATTTTATTACTTATATATTCATTTGATAACTAAAAAGGCTGGACAGCTGAGAATGACCTTTACCCAAAATAGATTGTCTGGTCTTTGCCAGGTCGCCTTCCAATAAATTGGCTCAGCATGTAACAGGAAATGGCTGAATGATTCAGGGACTAATAACTGATAATCAGAGGGTTGATGGTTTAAGCCACAAGACTGCTGTAGGGTGCTTGTATAAGACTTTGTTTAAATTGTATTTAGGTATCTTAGGTCATTCAGGATAAGGGTGTTTGCTGAATGCATGCCTACTTCACTTAAAATAGATTTGCCCAGTATGTTCAAAGTCCAAATAAATGGCTTTTTAAATCATTCCTTTAATGGGTTATTGGTTTGGGATATCAATGCTTAAAAACACCAATCTACTAAAATCAGTTGTTATAAACCATCATAAAATCCTTGGTGATACTAATGACAGGGTCACTTTTAAATAGGTGACATCATTGTTTTAAGCAAAGGTCACCTAAGGAGGATATGAGATGTAATTGATGATTATTATTTTCAAAATGTCCTACAAAATCAAGTTTCAATCAACCTGGATTAGACTAAGCATAAGCTAAAACTATTTTTATCTGTATAAACTTCATCAGAAATCAAAGCCCACGGTGTCACAGAAGGCTGCGTCTAAAAATAGCCCCAAACCTGGTTTGACTGACAGTAACCATGTGGCACATAGCTGGGGGTGCAACTGATAGCCCTGCCACTGATTCCCTTAAAAAGACATTGAGGCCGAGCTGGGACACCACTCTAATGCTATCACAGGCTATTCTGGGCTGTTCTCAAATCATCACACTATGTTATAACCTTGAAAAATGTTTAGTGATATTCTGAAAAAGATCCCAAACCAGTAATCCAGTTCATGTCACCTCAACTCCTATAGAAACATAGACAAAAATATATGTTTACATCGCTGCTTGGCACAAATGTGTTCAATTGTCGCCCAAAAGCTTCAGAAGCACATAAATATAAGCACATTGCCAGCACATGGGAAGAATGAAGCAAAGCCTACTTACTTGTATCCACAAGAGTGCCTTGGATTGTAGGGACAGAGCCCACAGGGGTGTTCTTTTCGGAATAAAACTCCTTATCCAGAAAGGTTTTCCAAAATCCACCGTGAGAACAGTTGAGCCTCGAGAAGAATCCCAAAAAACAAAACTACACAGGATGTTGTCCGTGTAGTTTTGCTTTTTCTTTCCCCTTCAAGCAATCCCTACACCCGAGGCAAGGCTGGGAATGCTCCAACTGCTCAGAAGTGCTAACATGGTACTTTTACTTTATATACCTTGGGGTCTGATGGCATCATCGTCCCCCTGCCTCATTCCATTGGTCAACTGGGCATTATGGGAGATAGAGGCCATTTTATGCAACCTCACACCTGTCACTTACTTAACGCACCCCAGGCCCATTTAACACCACCCCCACACCCCCTCAACCAGTTCTCACTCAGACAAATGCTAAGACAATGTGACAACTTGGGTACAATTTCAAAAAAGTGCAGAAAAATAAATACTGTATAATATTGCACTCTGTGTATGTTCACTGTGATACAAACACACAGGCTGTTCATGTCTGTCAACATTGAGGTATCCAGCATGCAGCTTACACAAACTGTAAAGATGCCACACACATTTTAACTCCTCTGACCTGGTTGGTCACGGAAGTTCACATTGCCTTTAGGAGATGCTAATAATTTAGATTTTCTTTTTAATATAAAGATTATAAGGAATATTTTAAATACTGTTGCATAAAGAATTCTAAAATAGACTGGGTAAGCAAGATAAAGATAGCCAGTGACCAGTGTAGAAGGAATCTCTGAGGAACACATGGACGCTTGTATACTTATACAAGCTATAAGATATCTTATATCTTATATACTGGTATATAGTACCAGTCAAAGGTTTGGACACATCACCTTCTTGCTCCATTGTGCATTTTCTCCATTACATTTACATTTAATTAAAGGCTGTTTGTTCTCTGTTCTCTATTGATCAGGACCATCACAGAACAGGTATCATTTGGGTGGTGGATTGTTTATTGTCAGCTCTGCAGTGATACTGATGTTGTGAGGGGGTTTTAGGAATAATGCACCAACCAAATAATCCCTGCTTTGTGGTGATACTAATGGGGTTTTAACCATACAGAACATTGTGAAGGAGATGTACACAATATGTACTGTAGAACACACAAACAGATGGACTACAGTCTGGAATTGGAGAACTACAAAGTCCATGTTTACAGTAAGTGGAACTCAGAACATGGAGAATGAGTGGAGCAAAAAGGTGGAGTGTTTAAACATTTGACACATAAATACATACATACACACATACTTAAAAAGACATGTACTGTCTGAACTAATTTGTTGTCAATTAGAATTTGGAGTGTTATTATCCAGGGTTGCTTCCACTGATTGTGTTTAAGTTCAACTAAATTATGTGACTATACCCTGAAGTCAGCTTGGAACCTAAATGTGCTGAATGACCAGGTTCTTACATCAAGGGACTTTTTGGTCCCTGACAGTACAGGCACATTTTAGGATGATTCATGATTTATTCACGATGACTAATCTGACTAAATTCATATGTCTCAATTGACTTACACTGAACTTAATATAATATTAGTGAACTGAATCAAGATTTATCATCTGTAAATAATTATATTTTTTTACAGACTTTTGATTCTACTTGTTGACATTTTCATTAGTTATGTACCAAGGTTAGTAGGTCCTAAATTTTGAAACGAAGAACAGGATTGGCAATTGGTGTAAAATGTTATAAAAGATTATATATATATATATATATATATATATATATATATATATATATATATATATGTTATTATTATTATTTTTTATTAGATACATTTGAAAAAAAAAAAAATTGTAATTTTTAGAATAAATATTTTTATTTAAAACTAGTCCCTGTAAAGCATATTTTAAATTACTTGCAAATTACGAATATTTTTTTTTTTTTGCTTAAGCCTGTATCTTTTCAGAAACTGACAATTTAAAAATAAAAAATGAATTGGTTTTCATGAAAATAATTTTGTCAATGTCTTGTTAACAGATGATCATGAGTCATGTTAAGAAGGTGAGTTAAGACTTCTTTGGTTTTGCCGTTTTTACTGCGGTGTTATTTTGCCTGTCAAAATTATGATTTAGCTGGAACTCCTAAAGGCCTCAACTAAAGTCCACCGCCTGACTGGTCATTCCAATGTCCCTGACTCTTGTAATTTCATCTCCACAGTTGTGGCCCACTTCCAGCTGATGGATTCAGAGAGAGAGAGAGAGAGAGAGAGAGATCCCTATATCCATCCTGTCTGCTTAGGGTTTATAAAATTATAAAATAAGAACTTTTTTTTCATTATTTGTAATAATTATTAAATAATTCCAAAGATAATGCACTAGGTTACATACTTCATTTGAACATCCAGCCTGTGTACATTTCGTGTACATCAATACAAGTAAAATTATAAATAATATGAATGACTTTAAATATCTATTTAATCAGTTTACTTACCAAATACATGGACTTCGTAGTTCTCCAATTCCTGATAGTCCATCTGATTGTGGACTCCAGTACATACTGTGTACTTCCCCTTTACTCTGTTCTCTAATGGTCAACCATGCAGCTTGATTTAGTGGGTGTCAGTGTGTCTTTGCTATCATAACAACCAGAAAAGTACACCCAATATTTTGAGCAAAAGTCACGTATTAAATCGGTATAATGTGCAATAAACCAGTCATTTGCCGTTACTACATTTGCATTTACATTTGGTCATTAAGCTGATGGTATTATACAAAGTGATTTATAAATATCCTAACTGGGTTGGGGACAGATTTGCCACAGCATCACTGGAGCAATGAAGGTTAATGGACCCACAGTCTTGTTCAAGGACCCACAGTTAAATTCAGTGGACCTGGGATTTGCATAGACAGTTGGCGGGGTTGGCTAGGATATCAATAAGCATTGTTTGTATTAATAGTATATTATATTTTAACACAGAGGTGCTTGCTATGTAAACTATGTAAATGTTGATTTCATCTGTAAGAAAAACTGGTGGTTATTGGAAAAGTAAGTGAACGTTTAATAAATACAGATCAAGTTTAGCTATGATATATCTCCCTTATCTCATCTTTTTTATCTCACTATCTTCTTGTTAATCCTCTACTAGGGTCGCGAAGAGGTGGGGGATGATGGACTGAGCATTTTGAGTGCTGTACAGACGCATCCAGGACAGTGTGCCAATCGATTGCCGGTGCAACAATATATCGTATGCTAATTAATTTATAACCCCTGCAAAAATCAGAGGACTTTTCGAAAAGCAGTGATTATTTGTTGTGTTTTCAGGTTTATCTAGTTCACAAAAAAATCAAATAGACACTGCTAAAGAATTTATTAAGAGAGATTTAATCACAGTAATAATGTTGATTATTGGAAAAAAATGTATGCATCATATTATACTGTACCACTGATGCAGTCTACATTGCTCATGCTAACACAATATGATCTACTGTTAACATGTCAACACAACAGCCTGGTTGTTAGTAAAACAACTAGACATAGATATTCAAGTACCGTATTTTCCGGTTTATAAGGCGCACTTAAAAGCTTAAAATTTACCCAGAAATCGGACGTGCGCCTTATAATCCGGTGCGCCTTATACGTGTACTGAGTTCCAAAATCAATAAAAATATTGTTGTGCGACCAGGTGGTTTCGTGAAAAGCCAAGTGAAGAAAATGAATGAGCTTGCCGTCATTCCGGGAGGATTAAATAAAGAACTTCGACCGCTGGACATTGGCATAAACAGGGCGTTTAAAGTAAAGTTGCGGGCAGAAAAAGACCCTGTAATTTAGACTGCGCCTTATAATACCTTTATGCCTTATGGTCTGGAAAATACGGTACTAACTATAATTAATTTCCATGGCATTTGATGTATAATTGTATGATCAATGAGCAGTGTTTTATTGCAAGGTCAAGAACACTGTCAACTTATTGCAATTAATAACAAAATAGGATCCAAACTTATTTGTGAGACTATTAATTAATAGCCTCTTTTCGACATGCGATGTCATTTCCTGCAAATGGTATAAACGTTAATCTATTGCTCAGAAAAGCACTAATCATTCTCTCCAACAATCAGTGGTGCTGCTTAAACAACGTAGAAGTGGTGAAATAAATTGAGCTGCTTCTTGGTGTTTGTACAGAGTATAATTATGTCAAGTGTTGTGGAAATTGAAGCCACAGTGTGGCTTTGTATAGGGAACATACACGCATATGCTTGCACAGCCCCCTAACACCCAAACCACCCCCCCTACACCCAACACAAAAAATACACACACACACAAACACACACAAACACCCTTATTCCTAAAATGTATGAATTAAAACGATTGCAAGCAGCACCAGATTAGGGATTCTGATTATATCTTAATGCTCAGTTTGTTAGAAAAATAAACTAATAGACTTTTAATATATTGTATTTTGTGTGCAGTCCAATAAAATGGGTTCCATTACTGATTCTTGGTCCTCTTGTTTCTTCCACATGCAGTATGGAGTTTGTTTTGTCTTTGTAATCGCTGGGTATTCTGGACCTAGGTGCCTGCAAAGTGGTTTAAAGACAATATTCCATTGTCAGATCACAGTAATAAACTTTAAATTAAAGTAAACGGCTTAAACGTAAATAAAAGTAACAAAAAATTCAGTGTTCCAGGTAGAATGCACTGAGATGTATGATGTACAGCACAGTACAAAAATACAAAATGTAATAGGACGAAAAAAAAAAAAAATCTGTGTTTTATTTGTTTGTTTGCTCTGCAAAATCAATGTTGAAAAAAGGTTAGTGGTGTAGCATTCAGGTGCAGTTTGTTACAGTGAATTAGGTCATTAATCTGGTTATGTAATTAGTGCAGCATTTTCTTGAGTTTACTTGATGACTTCACACACTTGATTCCTATTGAAAAAACTCTATTGGACCAGTGGGTTTGCAGTCCTGCCAGCATGTTACTGTTAGACCAGAATCAGAGGGATTTTACCCAAATTTAATGACTGAACTGAATTAATTCATCCACTGTTGATCCACACACGTTTTGTTTTTAATATACGCATATATATATATATATATACAAAATCATTGTCTTAACGCTGCCTGACTTCTTAAGGATGATGAGTACCCCAATGAGCCTTGATTTTCATTGTCAAACATAACAAACAAAAAGTTTTTCTCGCACCATCATTTTAGCCTGCTCTTTGAAGGTTCAGTCAGAGTTATATCAAAAAATTTTAAATACAGTACCAGTCAAAAATTTGGATACACCTCCTTCTTGCTCCATTATGTGTTTTCCATATTTACCATATACAGTAGATGGATTTTGTAGTTTTACAACTACAGACTGTAGTACATCTATTTTCTTGTTTTTGTTAGTCCTTTGTTGGTTCTCTATTGGTCAGGACCATCACAGAACAGGTAGAATTTGGGTGGTGGATTGTTTGCTGATTATCTGTTCTCTGGTGGATTGTTTATTGTCAGTTCTGCAGTAAAACTGATGTGGTGAGGGGGTTTAAGTGCAGCAGTGCTGCTGTAGTTTGTAATAAAGTCTAAACAAATTGTAGAACTAAAAAAATCCATCTTTAGTAAGTGGAACTGAGAACATGAACAATAATTGGAGCAAAAAGGTGGTGTGTGAATGTGGTTGTCTGTCTGCTTTGCAACAGACCAGCAACATGTTTAGAGTTTTTTTTTTTTTGTTTGTTTTTGCCCAATAAGTGCTTTGTTGAATGGTAAAGAATATTATCTTGGGTTAAAAAGGAAACTTAAAAGTTTGCATAAAAATATGATTAAAATAACAAGAACATTTCATTTTCTGGCTGCTCTAGTATTTAAGCTCGTGAATAAATAACACCAAAACACAAAAGCCTTATTACATAAAATTATATTTATATTTTTATAACAATTATACGATAAAGCTGATAACTAAAGCGGAGAAACATTTCAAGCATAATGAAATATTACTATAGACTTCTTAAGAGAAACAGGTCAAACATCAATCAGCTTTCATGGAATAATTGCAGATAATAATAATAATAATAATAATAATAATAATAATAGAAATAATAATAATAATAACCATGTGCCAGTGCATGTGAATAAATATATTTAAGTGACAAATCCTTCATGCTCTTAAAATTCTTCCACACCTTTTCGTGCAAGGGCTGAACTACGGTGCAGTTCATTACTGGAAGTGTGGGGGGGGGAGGAAGCGATGACCCTGTAAGTCCGTGTATCAGTTATAACACCAGCAGGTAGAGGAGCCAAAGGAGGACACAAAGGGTGCCGAGACAGGTTTGCCAGTCCAGTTTGAGAGTATCAAAGTCAGGGCAGCCATTACCTTTGACCTGCAGCACGGCACTGGAGGAGACCATACCAGTCGAGTTCGAGGCGCGGACCAAATACTGGCCCGAGTCTGTCTGAGCAGCTCTTGCAATGAACAATGCATGCTTTCCTTCTTTATGGGACAAAGACATGTTCTGGTCACTGTGCAATTCCTGCCCGTTCTTGAACCTGAAGCACAGAGTGAATTGTCATATCACACACTCACAGCACGGCAAAACAAAAGATTCAGGTTAATGTGTGAGAGGAAGAGAGGAAGAGCATGGCGTTAGAATTAAAAATCTAAACTATGTTTATTTAACCTAATAGTCAACGTTTTCTCATTTTAGCTTCAGGAATTCTATACTGCTGGTGGTCACTTGGTGTATGTATCACTTGGTGTGTGTATATATATATATATATATATATATATATATATATATATATATAT